>JARHVA010004440.1:1167500-1564161 GCA_037957365.1 Torreya grandis
CTGTAATGCCTCTAAGCTTGGAGATTCCTACTCTCCAATTATTAAAATAGATTGAAATTGAGACGAATGGCCCCATGTAGGTTAGACTTGCTGAGCTCCTAGAAGTTTAAGAAAAGAGGGATGCAACACATGAATAATTAATGAAACATCATAAAATAATAAAAGAGTACTTTGATAAGAATACTTCAAACCCCCATTTCAAACTAGGCTTAGTTGTTTTGAAATGGGATGTGAGAGCTGCCAAGTTGGGTTGACACACTGAATTTGAGGCATTTTGGACTAGCCCCTATAAGATTCATACATGTAAACAACAAAATTCATTTGAGCTCAAAATGATGGAGGGAAAACCTAAAGAGATTTTTGTGAGTGGGATCTACCTGAAATGTTTTATTTAAGTAGTATCTCCCATGTATTATAGTTAGATAGTTTCCCTTTCCTTGTTGCTCTATTTTCCCATTTTTCTTTCTTGCTCTTTCTTTTAATAATTGTTCTATGAACATGTGGCCGTGACTCAGAGTCTTTTAATTTTTTTTGAAACTCTCGCCTTCACTAAGTCTCTCTCAAATCTCCAAAATTCCCCAAGGTACCTTTATGCAGCCACTTTCATGACGTGTCTGACTCACTGTCCCATGTAGATTTAATAATATTTACTAATGGTTATTTGGTTTTAATGCCATTTTTGAGACTTTATGGGTCGTTAAATACCCCAATAGCAAGATTTAAGTCTTAACAGTGTCTCATCCATTCCTACATCTACTAAGAAAATCCCTCTTACTTGTAATTTCAATTCATAAGTAAACCTGCTTAGTAAAAGTGCCTTCCCTATTGCAAAGATTCCATACTTGTTACATAAGTTCACTAATTCCCAGTATAGACATCGATATGGAGGAGGCACAATCTTTGCAATAGGGGTCTGGGATTTATGAATCCATTTATAAACTTCTCACCAGCAAATCATATGCTTCGGCCCCTGCACAACCCTTAAGGACCTATCCAAGGACTAGAGTCCCTGAAGTTGGTTATGTGATCGACCCAACAAAGGTGAAGGATTTTGTAGATGAAATCACATACCCAACCCTTAAAAATTTTGGCAAAGATTTGTGAGAAGGGGCACACCAAAGATGTATCTAGCGGGCCGAGGCTAGACAATATGAAACATTCACAATGAGGATATGGACTTCCTAACTGGCACAATTCATTGTCCCAGGTGTACATCAATGCCCTGAATTAGTTGAAATATGTGCTGAATTATTTCATGCACCCTTAAACACCATACAATAGGGTCAATTCATGGTGAAAACTACATTGAAGGCCATCAGGAACATGTTATTCCTATATCATGACAAGACAACCACATTTCCCACCATTGCCAAAATGTAAAAAATGTGGGCAAATGTTAATAATCAAATGAGGTTTCTCAGATCAGAATTGTAATTAGGGGATGTTGATACCACTGTGCTAGTGCTACCAAAAGGAAGAGCATAATTTGCACAGGCTAGTCAAGAGGCACTATCCATGATGGCATTTATTTTTGGAATGAAGGAGGACATAATTGTTTATGATGAACAAATGGCCATTCTCTTTAGAGTAAAAATTGTAGACAAGTCTCAGGAGTATTAGCTAGACTTCTCAGAGCAGATTGCCTATTCAATGGTTGACTAGCTCACTCATTTCAAATCTAAAGGAGTTTTCAGGTATTCTTCTTATCTGTTTCACCTCATGTTGTATCAAAACTCTAGCATCTTTTCACAATATATGCATCTAAATATATATGACCCAAGTTTCAATCATAATAGGACCATTCCTGTGTCTGCATGGACACATATCTTATCCAAAACATCTGACCCATATAAATTTTGGGAACTTTTTGTTGCCCCTACCATTTATCACCTAAGCCCAGAGCCTGTTGAAAATAGATTAACTCCAAGTGTCAGAGGTCTCATGATAAATTACACTATTCCTTGTGACTACTTTTTTGGATCCCATCATACTATCATTAGCGTCCATGGTTTTAATAGAGAACTAGTGTTGCTACCCAAGATTTTGACTCTTAGGTTAGCATTCTTAGAGGTCACCTAGAAAGTGTCTGTGGTTGATAATGACTATGGTACTAGGAAGAAGAAAAAGAAAATGTATGATATTTCATGGGTAGAGAAAAACATGGCCCTAGAGGTCAGAGATGCTGAGCACTTGTTGATTAAAAAGCTAGCCTTCCTGGGTTTCTTTCTAATTAAAGATAAATGGAGATATGACCCAAGTAGTTTCATAACCTTATGGGTCAAGAAAAACAAGGTCACCACTAAAAATGTGAGGAAAACCTGCAATAGGTCACTCAGTTCCACCAGAAGCTGCTGAATGAGCAAAATAATACCACCACCATACAGGCCCAACTTCAAGCTGAGCAACAAATAACAAAACAATTGACACTTGAGTTGGATAATAGGCCAAAAAATGCAAGAGTTTTGAACCTGGTCAAGGAGCTATATGTATCAGTATGGAAAATAATCTCTAAGGAGATTACTCAGCACAGATCCTTTCTAACTTTCCTACTAAATGCACAAAAATTGTGTGAAAAGGTGGAGACTTCAGTCCAGGCCACTTTGTCCACTATCTCCTTGAGAGTGTTTGTCTCTCAAATGCTGCTATAAAATCTATATGACACAACTGATGGAACGTTATTAGCAACAAGGATTAGTGACAGAATGATTACTGTAAAAAGGGTGAACGAAGTTCTCAGTTGCAACTCTACAAAAATTAATTGCAAAGAGATCCTAGATGTGGTAAAAGAGGGAATAAAAGACATGAAGAAGCATATTAAAGATCTAGTGCAATTGCGTCTTCCCTCCCCTTTTCCTGATAGCAACACTGTGTTAATGGTTGATGAGATTAAACCTTTATTGTTAGCTAGATAAAATGATCAGTCAGTTTTCCAGGGTTTAACAAATGATTCATCAGTGTTAGAAGTGGAAACTGTCTTGATTCCCATGGCCCAACTTAATTTCCAATTGAAGGCTATAGTTCATGTTTTGTAGAGTTTTTCTCACAAGGACATCATCAACCTTGATTTAGCCTTCCAATAATTGCAAAATAAGTAGGGACTATCTGATGCTGAATGGTCTATTTATCAGATGGCCTTACAGGAGTTGTGATTTGTGCCACGCTTTTATATATTCTATGGATTATTTTTGAGCAGGCTCAAAAGTCCTCGAGGTCACCAAGACTTGTAGAGTAAAATACTCTACATTTTATTTTGAATTTCAGTTGTGCGCTCTAAGTTTTGTCCCTGCACATTTCAGTTTTGAGGCAGTGAGGGTTATGACACAGGGCACATGTTTTTCATTTTTCATGGGTTTTTCATTTTGCCTCAAAAAGTGTCTAAGTTTAAAGTCAAACGGAATCTGCCAAGTGTCATCTATCGAGACACATTATAATTTGTTTCTAAAAGTAGCAAAATGTGCCACGTGTCTCATTATAACTCAATAGAGTGAGATAAGTGTCAGCATCCATGTTTCAAGTTTCTTATGAGTTTCAAAATATTCTTTAAATAAGCTTCTCTCAGTGCGCATAGAAGGTGCCAAGTTGCAATTGTGGAAGGTTTCAATATGTTTCTCTAAAATTAGTAGAAAGTGCCACATGTCCCTTGTTAAAGCTTAGCAGAAGCCACCAAGTCTCAACATCCGTAGTTCCTTCATTTTGTTTCATTATTGAGTAAAGACTGTGGTGGGCCTCAGGTTTTGTTTCTAAATTAAGCGAAAGCCACCAAGTGTCATCGTCCATGTGAATCTAAAATGAGTCCTGAATGTTTCTATAGTATAGCTAGAGCCCCGCAGAGACTGCCACGTGTCATCTTCTATAGGAGTCTCAAAAAGTGTCTAAGTCTCAAAGTCAAGTAGATGCTGCCAAGTGTCCTTACCTGTTTCATAGTGGGAAGCCTCACGTGTATCTAATTCAGCCAATGAACTTGTAGGAGAATAAACATTTTAGATCCAAAAAATATCTTCTGTTAGTCACTTCCAGTTAAGTTCCAGTTTGGTTAGGCCGTTGGGATTTGATCGTGCAGAGAGGCTAATGTTTCAGATCTGAAAGATATATTTTGTTACACACTTTCAGTTAAGTTAGAGTTCAGTTAAACTATTGGGATTGGATCTTGCGAGCAATCTAGAGACAGTCCTATGCTATAAATATGGGTTTAAATTGTAGGTTCAAGAACAATAGATATCATCATCAGAAGAGAGAGAGAATTTTCTGCAAGAGATTGTTATCAAGAAGTTTTTTTAGACTTTCTTATTGTGGCTAGTAGTATCATTTGTCTTTGTTCTATTTTATTGATTTAGAAAGTTTGTATAATTGTGCATGTGTCAGTGACATTTATGTGACTGGAAAATTAATAAGAAGATTGAGTTCTGTGCCTTTGTTGATATTTTCTGCGTTATAGCAAAAATTGTCTAAGTTGTGAGCCTTTGATTATATTTATTTTCATCTTTTACATTGATCATGCATTGTTTTCTCTTTAATGTAATTGAATCCTAAAGATAGCTTCATTGTGCTTAGTATTAAGGGATGAATTAAAATCAGGCACATCGCCATAGTTAAATTTTATTTCATTGCATTGGTGATTCCATTTAATTTCTATCCCTTTTTCCCACAATATATTTGAGATAAAGAAGATCCAGCTTCTTTAACATTTTGAGGTCATTTTAGGTCGTAAGTCCCAAATTCCTGAAACTTCCCATTGTTTGTGTTGGAAACAATGGAATTTCAAGCATCAACATTAATATTTCATGATATGTTTTTGACAATGTTGTTAGGTCTAAGTAAGCAAATTACAGTTGGATTTGAGTGTAATTTAATGAAAGAGTGATGTAATGTAGTGAATGGTGTTGTTTTATGTGACCTTAAAGTCATGTTCAAGATTTTTAAAATCTTGGAATTTAGTGTAATATATTTAAAAGTTGAAGCCAAAATGGCTTGTCTAGTTCAAGCGTACAAGATAAGGTCAGGAGATTGGTCTACAAGACCAATTTTTGATATTAGAGATTATGGTTTTTATGGTTGAGGTTGTTATGAATATGTTATATAATATTTTTAATGTATTTATAATAATTTAAAGTGTCATTTTAGGTGTTTTATGTAAAGTAGTTTCATGACTAGTTTTTGATAGTTCTAGCAGTTTTGAGTGAGCATACTGAAGAGATGAGTTTACAAATTTTTAACCTAGGTTGAAGTGTTTTAAGAATATGGTGATGACCATGAGGTCATGTATATTCTATTTATCATTTTTGAGTGTCTTAAATGAGGTTGAGATTTAGTATTGAAAGATAAATTTTTTGGTGTATACAGACCTAATAAGACTGAGTACTAATGAAGGGTCTCAAGTAGTGATTTGTTTTAAAATGTCTTTTTGAGACTATAATACATTATTATGGGTATATTTAATTATTATGTGATTTTTTCCTACCATTTTTGGATTTTTAAAGTGTTCCAAGGAAGGCAAAGTGTAACATATGTCTAAAGAAGGCCTATTAGGTCTCCATAAGGCCTAAAGGAGGATAAGGCCAAATGAAGGTGTGGTAAACTAATTTATGTGATTTATTATTGTTTATAACATGTGTTAAGATATATTTAATTCAAAATATAAGTGGTTAAGTGATTTTTTCTGACCAAGATTTGTGTGTTCATAAGTTGTGTATATAAACAAGGTATATTAGGCCTATTTGGGCTAAGAAGTGGATTGGATTTGAGAAGCGAATGAGATAAAATATCATTGAGTGGAAGGAGGTATTATAGACCATAATAAGAGAGTATAGGTAATATCATGAATACATAATAGTATTTTTGAGTATGAATACCAAGGTTATATGACCTAATCAATCTTGAAGAGACCTAGTTGAGCGAAAAAGCCTAGAAGGCAGTTTGAGAGGGTTAAGGAGTGTGGAGAGATAAAGAAGGTGATAATAATATGTTGTGTGAGAGAAAATGTGTTATTAATGTGATCAAATAAATTGGGTGGATGAGTTGGTGCTGAGTCATCTATGGGGTTTGTGACTCCTTGCAAGTAAGTGCTTGTTAAAACCTAGTCAAGTGGGTACTTGGATAGTTGGGGTTAGTGCTCCATCTAGAGTTGGTGATTAAATAAATTTGGTTTTTGTCTTATATGAATGTATTAAATTTGTATATATCATTGGTTTTTATTCCTATTGAGGTTTTCCCACATATATGATGTGTTCTTATATTTCATGTTAATATGTATGGTTTCTTGTGCTTTGATTGATCTATATGTTTGTATCAATGGGTCATTAATGTTAGGTAGAATCAAATGAATATTTTGAAGATAGATTCACCCCCCCAGTCATTATGATTCCAATAGAAATACCATGTGATAACCCTAGCTAGGTCTTGTTTTTTCTTATCAAAGTAAATACAAATTATATTAAATCTAATCTAGTACTCACCAATGATTGTGGCATAAGATGGGGGTAATAAACATAAAAGTAAACATGAGTAGAAGAATTATAATTAAGTTAATATAGATATAAACCTAATTCATGGAGAGATAAATACATTAAAAAATCATTACTTATGCTACTTATATCAACTAAAATAGAGTATTAAGAGTTAGATATACTTACTTTGAAGACAAACCCATCAAGGATCAATCTCTCCTTTAGATAGTGGTGATTTTCAAGATGTTGTTGTGGTTTGTAAGGATTACTAAGATAGATCAGACCTAGGATATATGACTTCTCCTAAGAATCCAATACTTTTAATCAATACAAGATTATATTCTCTAAGTGTAAACCATAAGCAATGACTCTTCAAATAGAATGGTGGAAGAGTAGATTGTAAATAAGCACAAATGAATGATTAAATCTATCTCTCTCTAATGAAAATGGTGAAAATAATGTGTTTATATAGCCAGATTAACCCTAAACTCTTCCAAAGTTTTCATCAATAGAGTTATCCCAATCGACTGTGTTCTATAATAAATAAAGTAGTTAGATCTTGAATTAAGTTGGCTGAGGTTGACCTAATATTGTAACATTATTGAATTTCAAGTACAGGGTCAACCTAGGCTAAATTTGTTTGATAAATGTCAAAAATAGGTTTTAGCTTAGGTAGGGGCTATGTGAGGTGGTGAATTGCTTGGATGAATGTGTAAGGGAGGTGTCAAAGCTTAGGAAATTGTATAAGAGAGGTTTGTGTAGGTTTTAAGTGGTGGTATAGGTGATAATAATCTTACATAGCACTAAAGGTCTACCCACCCCTTTCCTAGTGTACCATTTAAGGCATGCACTCAGAGAGATTGAGACTCGATGAGTTTCTACAAGAGAAAAAGTATTATCAATTGATAAAGTTTAAAAATATTATGTATATATAGTTTATGATGTGGTAAGAGGAAAGGTCCAACATCTGTATGTGCATGTATCTAGGGTATGCTTATATCACATTCAAGTATGAATGAAACATATGTGTATGTATAAAATAATGATATGATATCTACTGATATAAAGTAAACAACATAGATGTCAAGAAGCTAGTAAACATGTGAAAGTTGAATATTTTTGTATTTTTGATTTTTTTTGAATGTTTTAGTATTTTATTGAATACTTGATTTTTTTGTATTTTTGAAATATTATAAAAATAAAAGGTTAACCTATGATCCCATCTAAGGGATACTCATAGGTAGCTCCAAACTCAAAATATGGTAAATTAAATTGGTGATACTACCAATGGACATGCATATGTGTCATATATGAAACTTTAGAATATTTGGTACTATGTTTAAGTCTTATAATACTTTATGGATATGAAGAGGTAATAGAATGGGTAATGTTTCTTAAAACCTATTTTTTAGTACTTTTTCATTTCTTTAGTGCAGTTGTAATTAGAACATGTCTATTTGTTCTCAACAACTGGGTAGACCATATAGGTGTAGATGAGGATTCCATGGAATCCACTATATATCTCTAGTGAAATGGTCTCTCAAGTATGGGTTTCCTAGGAAAGGGAATTGCCTATTGCTTACCTTTTAATTCATGATAAACCTTTTAAGGGTCTATAATTAGTTGTTTTGGATAAAATTCTCTTGTTCAAGTGGATGTTCATATGGAATTCTATAAAATGTAATTACACTATTTGGGTGAATTCATTTAATACACCCATGCACTATGGAAGGTAATTCATAGAGCATATGTATTTGAGGCCATCCCAATAACATTAAGTACTCTCATGTATGGTAATAAAAGGAAGTGACCACATCTGATGGATAAACTATTATTGCTTACACAACGCACCCTAATTTCATGTATGAAATCATGAAACCTATTTTTTTTATAGTTTTTGAAACCTGGTTCTACCCTTGGATATATTTTTTAAGGTGTTTTTGGTACATAGTCCAACATCTATTTGTTACCACTAGGTGTTTTTTAGACATATTTTTACACCTTTAAATGAGGTCCAATTGTGAGAATATTTTACATGATGGTAGCCAAATGTGAGTAGATTTAAATATGAATAAATTAAAAATAAATAATTTTTCCACATGTCAAATGGGTAGCCATCAAAACAAGCTTCTATGCTGATTTATGTGTCTTTCCAGTTTTCAAATATTACCATAAGTTACCTTTCGAGAGGCATTTCACATTGCCAAATCATGTCTATTTCACATGATTATTTTTTGGGTTGGTAGTAAAATGTGGGAAGAATAATAAGGTGTAAAAATTTATAAAAATGTCTTATCCCACATACCAAATGCACAACATTAAAAACTGGTATTTGAGATAATTTTTACTTAGCCAATTTTCTGCATTTCTAGTTGTCAAATATGCATACTATACACTCTTAAAAACTATTTTCTCAATCTTAAATTATATCTAATTTCTGTGAAACATTTTAGTGATATATCCAAATATGGGGAGAGTGATAATATGAAAAATGTCATAAAAAATACCTTTCATAAATATAAATTATGCAGCCATCAAAACTAGGTTTTAAGTTGATTTTTACTTGGTCATTTTTATCTTCATAGTTGTCAAATCTACCTACTACACACTCTTCATGTTTATGTTCACAATTGTAAACTATAAATAATATTATTGTAACTTTACATGGAGATATAAAAATGTGAAGAGAGTGTGAATCTAGAAATATTCACATCATATATCTTCTTTAGACATAAAATGTGTATCCATCAAAATTAGGTTTTGAATTGATTTTTACTTGAGTCATTTTTCTTGTCTTCCCAATTGTCAAATCTACATACTACACACATTTCAACCCTACTTTCATAAGGGTAAAACACATTAAATTGTATTTATTTTTTTCATTAGCATCTAAAAATGTGGTAAGAGTGAAAACATGGAATAATTCATAGAAAAATCCTTTCCTAAGTACCAAATTTATAACCATGAAAACAAGCCAATGTGTAGTTTTTTGTTTTCATAAACACCAAATCTGCCTACTATGAACTTTTCAAACCTAACTTCACACTGTCAAAACAAACTTATTTCTTATGCAATTTTTTATGAAGTATTCAAATATAATTAGAATAATTTTTTTAAGAAATTCACATGAAATATTTCCTAAAATAAAAAATTCTCACCCATGAAAATTGATCAGGGCATAGTTTTATGTGTCTTTTCAGTGACTAAATCTAACTACTACACACAATTCACACTCAATTTATCATGATTAAATGATATTCAAGAATCTTATAAACTTGTAAGAAGATATATAAATATGAGAATATTATATTAATAATGAAATTCATATATTATTTCATCCCATGTTTGAAATAAGAAACATTGAAAACAGGTTTCTATGCTGATTTTTACTTTGTTATTTTCTGTGTTTCCCATTTTCAAATCTGGCTAATGTGTACTTTTCAAACCTTTGGCCTCATTAAAAAATTAGGTAAAAATTGATTTAAATTTTTTGTGATAGTATATTAATAACATGAGAATGTAATTCATTTAATTTCAAAGTTATATGTTTCACCAATGGAAAGATCTCAAGGTGCAAAGTTGCTCTTCCAAGATGATATGACACTTGGCTAATTTGTGACCAAAAGGGAAAAAAGGGTAATGTGTAATGGTTAATTTGATCATTTAAAAAATATAATAATAATATTCTGAGAATTTTTTGAATATATTTTAGTAAATATAAGATACAATGGGTAGTGTTCATATTTATCTTGTGAATTTATCTTTTTATGTATTTTGAAGGTGCTAATGTGGTTGTGCATGACTACATGTTGGTTTTTAATCCATATACTTTGATTCATATCTCTATTTCTATTCTATTTGTTTCTGGAAATATGAATTCTCCATATTTATAATGATTCTTTTTTGAAATTGTATAAATGCAATATGAAAAACATGTTAACATCTTAATCATGGGACTCTGTTTCTTTTAAATACTGCCTGTTTATAAATTTTAATGTCTTTCACATTTTATAATAAAATAACACATTTATTCAATGTTTTTTTAGGATTCATCTAAGATATGTGAATTATTAAATGCAAGACTTGTCACTAACATTTAATGGATTTATGACTCACACATTGGGAGTATGAAAACAGATAGAATATGAAGAAATTTAACATGGAAGAATACACTATTGTTTTAAGTGTCAACACTTGGAAATTTTTTTTATTTCCAATAATTCTCTACCACTTGAATTTAATGCAAGCATATCATTAATGATTTTGGCATGTATTTCCTTGGACATGTTTTTTCACATTGAATTTGGGCCATTGTTAGTGCCTTTCATTTAATATTTGTAACCACCTGATGGGCAGGTGATGTTGGATTGAAAATATATATAAATAACACAAGAGGACATAGAAAGGGATGGTTGATTAAGACTTAGAGGATAGAGAAAAGGACCTGACACTTATTTAATGTAATCTCTTACTTTTGATAGTTTTTCTTATAAGCAATGCTGTTGTGAAGCATTTTCTATAATTCCGCTGATTTTGGGTGGATCCAAACACTTTTTTTTCAAGTAAATATTTATCAAATAAATGGTTTTGAAGATTATTATTCATTATTTGTGCATGTATATTGTGATTTTTTCCATATTTCTTCATATTTGAATACCTTAGACTCTTACATCATCTTTGTCCATGGTTGTGTGTATATTGGCTATACAATAGATTAGTTTCATGGAGTCCATTTAAATAAAATGAATTAGAATTATTCTAACTACAAAACATGGTTATATATTTCTCTTTTCCCTTTTGATGTAGGAAAATCAATTCACCTTTGTATATTTTGTAAATAAAAGTCTATATAAGTTAGTAAGCCTTGACTGTGAATGCAAAATGCTATGTAAAAGATCATTGATAGGTTCTAGGGAGTCATATGAGTTTTATATCTAGGTTTCAAATGTAATTTAGAAGTTCATTTCTGTATATTTTATATTTCAATGGAGGAATTTAATAAGTTGTTAATGGAAGAAGTCTACATTGAGAAAAAGATGGAAGTAGTTGTTTAAGGAGATAAGATTCAAAGCAAAAGAATAGGCACTAAATAAATTCATAAGGCAAGAATAAAAATTGAATGGCACGTAATTGTTAAGTGGAATATAGACCCATAAGTTTGTATAGAGGATGATTTTTAGGCATGGTTAGGAGAGCCATGAATGAATGAGTAGTTAAGAAGAAATTAGGCCTTTAGGCTTGTGTTTATTACTATAAGTATATATGTAAAAAATGATCAATATGAGGAAGACTATTATGCTTCAAAGGATTTTTCATTAAGTAAGATCATACTTTGTATGTTCCTTGAGTCCATTTAATAACTTTGGACTAAATTTTAAATGTTCAATATGGAAAAAGACTTTAATTTTTATGGATGGCAATCTACCATTATAATAGAGGTTTGTGGATACTTTTGGTGTATTTTACATATGGATTCAAAGGATTTTATTTATAATATTTTGTTCTAAGTATTTAATGAAATAGTGAGATTCTTATATGCATTTTTTAAAAGTCTTATGTTGTGATATGGAACCCAATAGGATTAGTATATATCAAGAGCTAATGTAAAGAAGCTCATTTATGTATTTGTAGTGAAGTGAAAAATCTCAATGGGGGTCAATGATGTGGTTGTTAGGATTAAAAAATCTTGAGTGGATTTATGTGTGACCAAATTCACACGTAGTCTAAACTGAATGGCTTCATAAGTTGTGATGAAATTCATATTTTCTTGAATATGGTTTGAAAGGTAAATATGTCATGAAATACATATTTGGATTTATAAATTCTGAATGGTATTGATAAAATAAACTCTAATCAGTTCTGTGGTAATATGAGTCATGGCTAGGCAAAGTTAATTGGCTCACTCAGGTCAGGTATTTATTATGATCATGAGCATATTGTATGTCTTTCCACCTTATTTAATCAATGCTAAATAGACATAGATTTTTGTTACAAAAAATGTACGATTCATAAAGGAAGGAACCTAATATGAGCCATAAGACAAGTAAAAGTCCAAAAAGGAGTCACGAAACACAAAATTTTGTGAAATTATAGATTGAGAAAATGTTAATATCTATGTGATTTTAGGTGTATGAGATCAAGATAAACTTTGAAGAGGTAAATTAAATTATTATAGGATCCATTAATAATATTGAATCAATTTAAATTTTATTATTTTAGATTGGCAAATAAATGTGAAGGTCAGCCAGTATCATAAAAAAAAATGAAGGTATGCATGTTGAGATATTTTTTAAAGAACATATTTAATAATTAGAGTTATAACTATATGTTTTTGAACATTCTTAGTTAATACAACTCTATATACAAACTTATGTTTAAGGATTTTATGTTTGACCATACTAAAGCTTTAGAAACTTGTGAAAAGACATGAAAACACTTTTATAATGAGTTGAAGATGAGATTTTTTCACAATATTATATGATTCTAATGAGATCATGGATTAAAAGTGATAAATTATTAAGGCAAATACTAATATTATAGACTAGGTCAATTTAGAAAATGAGAAAATCTTGGAAAGAACATGAGTAATATTAAGAGATTTAGTAGAGTCATATATCTCTTGGAAATTAAATAAGAATATCATTGGTCTTGTAAGACCAATATATAAAGGACATGAATATAGCTAGGGTTTGATTTACAAACTTAGTTTAATGCAGAGAAAAAAATATTGGACCTTGAAAAAAAACCTATTAAGTTTAAGATAGATATATTATGACAAAGTTAATAAAAGTACAAGTGGCCTCATATCAGTTTTTAGATCTTGGATAAATATATTAAAATTTCAATATTAATGTTTTGAATTAAATTACTAAGAGTAATATGGGTGATGAACCTAATTATAATGGTATTGAGCTAAGTGATGGTAGATAATTCCATAAATTATGGTATCAGAGCTTAGAATCTCTAGGGAATTGATTATTTTGATAAAAATAGCCCTAATATTTTAGTGACATGGTTGCAGGGATTGTAAAAATAAGTTGGTTAGATAGTTTAGAAGCCAAGTGAGACTTAAAAAGAGAAAATATCTAGTGAAGCTCATAGGAGAGAACAATGTGATTGATAAAAGAATTAATCCAAGGAGAAGGATTGAATAAAATATTGATAAAAGTGTAATGGACTTACTTGATAGAGTGAAGATGATAAGAAAAGTGTTGGAAGAGATGCTTAAGGTAAAATATCAATGTACGAAGAAAAAAGAGAGAAAGATGAGAAGAAAGTAATAAGAGGAAGCTTTCTTGAGAGAAATAAATAAATCAAAGCAAATAATAACACTAGTAAAACTTATGATTGACAACATGAATAACCCATGGAATGGGTTGTTAATAAAAATGAAGGTAAGATGGCTAATCCCTCAAATAAGAGAGAGGAGACAAAGGCTAAGGATGAGGATATCCTTAAGAAAATAAATCAGGATGCAATGCAAGCAAGAGGAAAATCTTAAGGATAAAGATATTCAGAGGGAATGGAAAATGAGAGAATAATAGGTAGACACTCAAGATGCTAATTGGCCAATTTTTTTTACAATTAACATTACTTTGTATGCTTTGTTTGTAGGGAGACAAGTTGGTCATGTAGATAAATCCATTGAGTCAAATAAACATAGGAATCATAACGGAGAAGCACTTGAATTAGTGCATGATGAATATTTTGAGTCTAAGAGTAGGCTCATGAGTATGAAAGATGATAAGGCATTGGTACTTGAAGAAGGCTAGGTGATGGAAGATCAAAAATAAAAACTCAAAAAAATGAGAAAGGTAAATTGTAAATGTTTTTATTTGGATAATAATGATTTGGTTGATAGTAATCAAAACATGTTAGTTACTAAAGAAGATCTTGTAAAGGAGATAAAATAACTTGAGTAGGCTATAGGTGAAGGGGATTTGATAATAGAGAAATAAGACAAAGAATTTTTCTATGAGAGTTTGGATCAGTTACAGGTAGAGATGGAAATATTAGAGCATGCGATATATGATGAAGGAAAGGCCAAGGGTTGTCTTAAAATAGGAATGGAATAGATGAGTAGTTGCAATGAAGAAAATGAGTTTCAAAGTGAAGAAATCAAAGTTCATAAGGTAGATAACATACTTAAGAAGCAAATATTATGGAGAGAGACCTAAAGTTATCAAATTTTTATGACTAATAGTTTATTATACTATGTATGTGTAGGTATAGTTCTTGAAGAATTAAAAGCTATTGAGAAGATGGATCTTAAATGAGTTCAAGTGAAAAGAATACAAAGGGATATCCTCAATCAAGAAGGTTAATATGAAAATAATAAGAATGAAAAGAAGATGAATTAAGAACAAGACATAACATGGATAGGAAAGGCAACAAGCAAGCAAAGACATAGGTGTGGAAGCAATGATCATGTCTACATTTATGAGTGGACAATTGAATGAGGCTAGCAAAAGAACAATTTTATCAATGAAGGGTAATTTTAAATAAATTCATGACTAGGAGATCATGAAACATTTTAAGCCTAGGAGTTTTATGAAGAAGCATCAATTTACCTATGTATATTTTTAAAGTAAAAGTATATGTAAGTTAGTAAGCGTTGACTATGAAGGCAAAATGCTATGTAAAAGACTAATGATAGGTTCTAAGGAGTCATATGAGTCAAATAAAAAGGACTCTATCTAGGTTTCAAATGTACTTTAGAAGTTCATTTGTGTATATTATATAAGTTAATGTAGGAATTTATTAAATTGTTAATGGAGGAAGTCTATATTGATAAAAATATGGAGTTAGTTGTTTAAGGAGATAAGATTCAAATCAAAAGAATAAACACTAAATAAAGTCATAAGACAAGAATAAAAAGTGAATGGCATGTAATTGTTAAATGGAATACATACCTATAAGTCTATATAGAGGAGGATTTGTAGGCATGAATGGGAAATCTGTGAAGGAATGAGTGGATAAGAATAAATAAGGCATTTAGGCCTATGTTTATGAATGTAAGTATATATGTAAAAATTGATCAATATGATGAAAAGTATTATGATTCAACAGATGTTTTGTTAAGTAAAATCATATTTTTTATGTTCCTTAAGCCCATTTATTATCTTTGGAATGAATTTTGATTGTTTAATATTGAAATAGGACTTTTAATCTTGATGGATGAAAATATGTCATTATAATAGAGGATTGTGCATACTTTTGGTGTATTTTCCATATGGATGCAAAAGGAGTTTTGTTATAATAATTTGTTCTAAGTATTTTGTGGAATAATGAATTTTTGTATGCATTTTTTAAAATTCTTCTATTATGATGTGGAACCCGATAGGAAAAATATATGTGAAAATCTTGTGTAAATAAGACTAGTTTATGTATTTGTAGTGAAGTGACAAATATCAATGGGGATAGATGATGTGGTTGTTAGGATTAAAAATTCCCAAGTTTATTTATATGTGATCAAATTCACAAAAAGTCTAAATTAAATAGATTTATAAGTTGTGATGAAATTTAATTTTTCCTAAATATCGTTTGAAATATAAATACACCATAAAATAGAAATTTTGATTTTTGAATTCTTAGTGGTATCAATAGAAAAAAACTCTAGTTAATTTTGTGGTAATATGAGTCACGACCAGACAATGTTATTCAAGTCAATCAAGGTAGGTATTGTATGTCTTTATGCCTTATTTATGTAATTATAAATAGAAACAAATTTTTTTATAAGAAAGGTTTGATGTAGAAGGTAAGGAACACAATTTGATCCATAAGACAAGTAAAATTTTGAAAACGAGCCAAGAAACACATAATTTTACATAATTATAGACCAAGAAAAGATTAAAATATATGTGATTTTGGGTGTATAAGATCAAGATAAACTTTGAAGAGGTAAATCACATTATTATAGGATCCATTGGGTCAATTTATAATCTTGAATCGATCAAAATTTGATTATTTTAGATGTTTATTCTCCTCTCAAGTCTGTTGTGATATAGTCTATGATAGTGATACAAAGATTGAGTTTTTGAGTCATTTAAAAAAATTTCATGAAAAATTATAGATCGATAAATAAAGGAAAAGGCCAAAAAATCTCATAAAATAAAAATAAGGTATGCATGTTGAGATATTTTCAAAAGAACATATTTAATAATCAGAGTTGGAACTATATGTTTTTGAACATTCTCAGCCAATATAAATCTGTATATAAACCTATGTTTAATGATTTTGTGTTTGACCATCTTAAAGATTTTTAAACTTATGAACAGGTTTGAAAATAAATTTATAATGAGTTGAGGATGAGAATGTTTCAAAATATTATATGAATCTAACAAGATCATGGTTTAAAAGAGGTAAAGACCATGTGTATAGACTCAGGTCAATCTCCAAAACAAGAAAATATTGGAAAGAATTTGATTAGTATCAAGAGATTTAATAAATTCATTTATCTCTTAGAAATTAAATAATAATCTCATTGGTCTAGTTAGACCAATATATAGAAGACAATAATACAGATAGGGTTTGATTGACAAACTTAGTTTAATGCGAACAAATAGGAGCTTGCAAAGAAAACCTATTAAGTTTAAGATAGATAGATTGTGACAAAGTTAATAAAAGTACAAGAGACATCATATCATTTTTTAGAGCTTGGATAAAGATATTAAGAGTTAAATATTAATGTTTTGAATAAAATTGTTAAGAGTAATGTGGGTGATGAACCTAATTATAATAGTATTGAGCTAAGTGATAGTAGATAATTCCATCAATTATGGTGTCAGTTATTAGAAGCTCTTAGGAATTAATTATTTTGATAAAATTATAGTGCTAATATTACAGCGTTAATATTTCAATGACATACTTGCAGGGATTTCAAAAATAAGTTGGTTAGGTAGTCTAGAATCCAAGTGAGGCTTAAAAAGAGAAAAGAACAAGTGAAGCTCAAAGGAGAGAAAAATATGATTGATAAAAGAATTGACTCAAGGATATATCCTGAATAAAATATGGAGAAAGGTGTAATGTACTTTCTCAAGAGAGTGAAGATGATAAAAAGAGTGTTGGAAGAGCTGCCTAAGGCAAACAATCAACTTAACAAGAAAAAAGAGAGAAATGAGAAGGAAGCAACAAGAAGAAGATTTTTTGAGAGAAATGAATGAATTAAAGAAAAGAATAACATTGGTAAAAATTATTATTGATAATATGAATAACCCATGGAATGGGTTGTTAATAAAAAATAAGGTAACATGGTTAATACAATAGATAAGAGAGATGAGATAAAGGCTAAAGATGAGGATAACCTTAAGAAAAGAAATCAGAATACAATGTAAGCAATAGGAAAATATCAAGGATAAATATAAACAAATGGAATGGAAAATGAGAGAACATTAGGTAGCCACTCAAGAGGATAAGTGGCCAATTTGTTTTTCAATTAACATTGCTTTATATGTTTTACTTGTAGGGAGACAAGTTGGTTATGTAGATAAAGCACTTGAGTTAAATAGAATCATTAATCATAAATAAGAAGCATTGAATTGGTGCATGATGAATATTTTGAGTCCAGGAGAAGGCCCATGAGTGTGAGAGATGATAATGCCTTGGTACTTGAAGAAGGGCAGGTGATGGAAGATCAAAAATAAAAACCTAAAGTAATGAGAAAGGTAAATTGTAAAGGTTTTCAGTTGGACAGTAATTTGGTTTATAGTAATCAAAACATGTTAGTTACTAATGAAGATATCCTAAAGTATATAGAAGAACCTGAGTAGGGTGTAGGTGAAGGAGAGTTGCTAATTGAGAAACAAGACAAGGAATTTGAGTATGAGAGTTTGGATTAGTTACAAGCAAAGATGGATATATTACAGTATGCCATATATGATGAAGTAAAGGCCAAGGGTTGTCTTAAAAAGGAATAGAAGAGATGAGTAATTTTAATGAGGTAAATGAGTCTCAAAGTGAATAAATTAAAGTTGACAAGGCATATAGCTTACTTGAGAAGCAATAAATATGGATAGAGACCTCAAGGTCTCAAATTTTTATGACTAATAGTTTATTTTACTATGTATGTGTAGGTATTGTAGATGAAGAAGTAAAATATATCGAGAAGAGGGAGCTTAAAGGAGTTCAAGTGAGAAGAATACAAAGAGATGCTCTCATTCAATAAGGTCAATATGAAAATAAGAAAAATGAAGAGAAGATGAATAAAGAACAAGGAATAACTTGGATAGAAAATGTAATAAGAAATCAAAGACATAGGTATAGAAGCAAGGATCATTTCTACATATATGAGTGGATAATTGAAGGAGGTTAGCAAAATAAAAAATTATAAAAAAGGACAATTTCAAAGAAATTCATGAGTAGGAGTTGATGAAACATTTTAAGACTAGGATTTTGATGCAGTAACATCAATTCACCTATAAGAGTTTGGGATGATATAATTGCTTGGAAAACTAGAGCTTGGAGCAGAAAATATTTGAAACTAATTTTTCCCACTTGGGAGGGCCCCTAAGTGCGACTGGAGGGATCATGGATCCAATGGAGGCTACTATTAATGGCAGTACCTTGAGGGATCTGATCAAAAATTTGATAAAGGATATTCCATCCAAATGATGGAAGAAATCATTAATAGGTGAAAGGACGTGTCCCTCAAAAAGCTTGTCAAGCCTACCTGTTACCTCTAAGGGCATGGCTTTGAATATCCCAGATGATCTGGTGGAGGAAATCATGGCATCCATGGACCTTACGTTGGTAGGTAAGTTTTTCTCATCCCATCCTAATATCGAAATGGTTAGGAAACGGGTTTTATCTAGGTGGAAAGTTAAGGGTAGTGTTTCAATCACTGCCATGGAGAGAGGCCTATTTATTTTTAGATTTACGAATAGGGAGGACATGATAGCTACCCTTGCTAGAGGACCATGGCTGTATGGCCCACATTCTCTTGCATTATGCTTGTGGAAACTAGGATTTGATCCTAACTCAGACCTTAATAAGTCTGCTCTTGCTTGGATTAGACTACCAGGGCTCCCCTTGGAATTTTGGGATGAAAAAATATTCACAGCTATTGGCAATTCTATTGGCCATTATGTCACTATAGATCACACAACCAGAACAAAGTCTAGATGTGTGTATGCTAGATTTTGTGTCAATGTTGAAATTAATAGGACTCTCCCTACATCCATAGAGCTGAAATCTAAATATGGGACTTGGACTCAGCCGATCACCTATGAGAATGCTACCACCTTCTGTCAAATATGTAAGAGAAAGGGACATTTAATGACATAATGAAAAGTGAAGCAAATTTGAAGGATAGATGATTCCTAGGTTGAAGGGGAGGATCAGTCTCCCAACCACAGAAAGAATAACATGTAGGGAATGGAGAGCAATGCAGAAAATCTTGACAATACATAAAATGTAGAGGAGAAGGGTAAGGAGGATATCACTGGTAGTGAGGGAAAAGCTGTCCAGGAGAATCAACATCTCAACCACAGAAAGAATAACATGCAAGGAATAGAGAGAAATGTGGAAAATATTGATAATACAGAAAATGTAGAGGAGGAAAAGGGTAAGGAGGATATCACTAGTAGTAGGGGAAAAGCTGTCCCAAAGTAAAATATAATAGAGGATAGTCAGAGGGTTAGACTAAACACAAGCAACACTCTGGACAAACAAACTAATATGTCTAAGGAAGGTGAAAGAGGTAATCATCTGATAGAGGAAGATAATGTAGAAGACAAAGTCCCAAGAGATGAATAGGAAGAAGTAATTCTAGGAATGTATCTTACTAAAGGAGAAGCAAACTTACAGTTAAACACAGACATTTTCCATGCTCTAGAAGTTAGAGACCAAGAAGGAAACTATTTAACAATAGGTGAAATAGGATAAAGTGGCAGTAATGAACAAAAGGAATGGGTTACCCTGAAGAAAAAGAATCAAAAGGGTAAAAAATATGTAGATGTTGGCATTGAGCCCAAACAAGGGAGACCAACCCTAAGGGAAACAAGACAAAGGGAGATTGGTAGGGAGATTGCCAGTGGCAAACAAAAAACACTAGAGAGCCAACCTCTCAAACCCTATAAATGAGAATATTATCTTGGAATCTGAGGGGCTTTAATAGTCCCTCAAAATAGTATGACGTTAAAAACTACATTTTAGATAACAAATTAGATATTTTATTACTACAAGAAGTCAAGATGAATGAGGAGAGTTTTAGTAAAATTATTGACTACATATGGCCTAAGGCAGCTTTTTACATTAGTCTAGCTGAAGGGGCTTTAGGGGGGATTGTAACTATGTGGAATAGTGCTAAAATCTAGGGGTCTCTTATGGCTTATAACAAGCACTTCCTAATTATCAATTTCTCTATGAAATCTTTGAGCTAGTCATTGATCAATGTCTATAGACCGAATAACAGAGCTTTAAGGCAGAACTTATGGATAGACTTGAGCAGTTTCAAGAATAATCCCTAGAACACTAGATGGATGTTGGCTGGAGATTTTAACACTCCTTATACCCTTCTAAAAAACAAGGTGGGATTATGGATTATTCGGACAACATGTTTGACTTTGCTGAATTTATCAATGATTGGGGTTTATTGGATATAGAACTGCAAAACCAAAATTTTACCTAGTCAATAGAAGAAGAGGAGATCAAATGATTCAGGTTAAGTTAGATTTATTATTTCAAATAATTGGAATAATTATCATAATATGCATGTGAAGGCCTTTCCTACAACCATGTCAGATCATTTCCCGATTTTCCTCAGTTAGAGAGAACATGGGCAATCCAGACCTTCCCCATTTCGTTTTGAAGCTATGTGGATCAAACACAAAAACTTTCGACAAATGGTGGCCCAATGGTGGAAAATTCCTATTCAGGGGACTCCTATGTTTAGAATAGTAAAAAAAACTTCAGCATATTAAACAAGAAGTCTATGGATGGAATAGATACAGCTTTGGTCAGGTCTTTCAATAGAAGAAAAATATAGTGGGAAAACTCAAAGATATTCAACAACTGATAGATCAAGGAGATGACTCTGAAGACACTTTAGAGGAAGATAATGTCCTATCTTCTGAATAGAAGAATCTTATGGAAAGAGAAGAGGTTTTTTGGAAACAAAAATCTTGTGTCTAATGGCTTAAAGAGGGTGATAGGAACACCGCCTTCTTTCATCTCTCAGCCATGAAACATAGGAAAGCCAACTCAATAACTAAGCTTGTGCTGGATAATGGTGACATTAAAACTGAAGATAATGAGATAGGGGAATAATCCAGGGATTTCTTTCAAAATATTCTCACTAAAGAACATAATGAAAATGATAGACTTATGAACCAATTCATTGATAAAATCCCCTATTTGATAACAGAGGAAGATAATTTAGAAATGTTAAAGCCTATATCCGAGGAAGAAGTCCATGATATTTTATTCTCCATGGGTGCATTCAAAGCCCCAGGTTCAAATGGATTTCCTCCTATATTCTTTTAGGAATATTGGGAAATAGTAGGAACGGATCTCATGGCTGCTGTTCATGATTTTTTCAAATCAGGTAAACTTTTGAAACAAGCTAATAACACCTTCATAGTACTTGTGCCTAAAAAAGCACAACCTACACACCTTACTAATTTTAGGCCTATTATTCTATGCAACACTATTTATAATTTATGTACCAAAGTGCTGGCTATGAGAATTCAACCTTTACTAGACAAAATTATTTATCCTGCTCAAAAAGGTTTCATCCTGAGCAGGTAGATTCTTGATGCTATAATCACCACACATGATACTATTCACTCCATGGATAAGAGCAGAATCCTTGGTATGGCTCTTAAGCTAGATATTTCTAAAGCTTATGATAGAGTCTCATGGACCTTTCTATTCTAAGTGATTAGAAAATTTGGGTTTAATGATAAAATGTCTACTTGATATGGAACACTGTCTCTTCTGCAAAATTCTTAGTGCTGGTAAATGGTATACCTAGAGGGTTTTTCTCATCTTCAAGAGGAATTAATCAGGGATACCCTCTCTCCCCGTAGTTATTCATCATTATGCAGAGGCACTGGAAAGATACATACAAGTAGATATGGCCTCAAAAAAGCTTGTGGGCATCAAACCTTCCTCCTCCCTCCATCTTATGGTGGTGCAGTAGTTTGTGGATGATACCATCTTATTTGGCATATCATCGGTGATTGAAGCTAGAAAATGGAAGAATATCTTAAATGATTATGCCATAGAGTTAGGCAAAGGATAAATTTCCAAAAAAGCAATGTGTAGTTCTTCAACACTCCTAATGACCTTAGACATATAATCGTTGATATATTAGAATGTGCTGAAGCTGCTTTACCAACCACCTATCTAGGTCTCCCACTCACAGTCAAAGAGGTATCTCCTAGTTTTTGGAATGGAATTGTGGAAAGAACATAAAGGAAACTCCTAGGTTGGAAAGGGAAACTACTCAGCAGTGCTGGTAAATTGTAACTTCTTCAGGCCTCACTGCAAGGTATTCCTACATACTTCCTGTCTCTTTTTAAAATTCCTGTGCATTTTGCTGATAAACTAGAATAGATCCAAAGGAGATTTTTATGGACGGGGGTGGAAGTCAAATAGAGAATGTCATTAGTCAGATGGGAAAAAGTGTGTCTTCCAAAATCTCATGGAGGACTCAATATTAGGTCTATCAGGAACATGAACAAAGCCCTTCTCTCAAAAATTAGTTGGAACCTGATCCATAAAAATAATGATTGGGGGGAAATAATGTATGCCAAATACATGCATAACATTGATGATTCCAACTTTATTCAACAAATGGGATTACCCCAGGGATCTGTGATATGGAATAAAATGCTAAAAAGTAGAAGCCTTCTTAAACAGGGAATTAGATGGAAACTTGGAAATGGCTGGCATATTAAATTCTGGGATGATATCTAGTTAAAGGACAAAGATCTCATCACACAGGGTAAGTGTGGAGAGATTCTTGACTTGGCTACTTAGTTTTTTGGAGATAGAGTTAGTGATTATATGGAAAATAACAATGGGATAAGGAGCTAGAAAAATATATTAGACTGTTGTGATCACTAGCCTGAGATTTTCCCTTGAGTGCGGGAGATCTAGAAGTGTGTTTAGGAGACCAAAATCCCTCTCTTCCCCTAGGACGATGAACAATACTGGTGGCCTAATAAGAATGGATCATTCTCTGTTAAATATGCTTACCATCTACTCATTCCTGAAGCGTAGAATAAAGATATTTGGAAAAAGGTCTGGAATCATAAACTTATTCCAAAAATTAACATGTTCTGGTGGGCTGCTACTCATAACAAAATCCTAAATTAGGATAACCTTCAAAAGAGAGGGTTTACGTTGGTTAAAAAATGTTTCTTGTGTGGTTTAAAAGAGGAATCAGTTTCACACTTTTTTATCCACTGTGATTTTGCTCAAGAATTATGGAGCATAATACTTAATAACTTTGGTATTGAATGGCTCTATAATTTTGACCTCAAAGAAGTAATTCTTAGCTGGAACCCAACCTTCACACATCCTTGGCTTTTGGAATTATGGAAGCAAACTCTTCCATGTTTGAGCTAGATTTTATGGAAAGAGCACAACCACAAAATTTTTAGGGACACTGCTAGAAATGCATCTCAGGTGTTCCACTCCTTTGTTAAGACCATCATGAAAAGTGTCACAATAGCTAATATTCATGCTGTGGAGAAACCCCTATCTCAAATTGAGAACAAAATTGTAGCCAAATGGAAGGTTTTAAACTAGATCCCTGGGTATGATAATTCTAAAATGATATAGAGACTAAATACTAAATGGATCCCTCCAAAGCCCAACTAGATGAAACTCAACTTTGATGGGGCATCCAAGTTAGATGGTAAAGCTAGTGGAGGAGGAATTATAAGGAATGATAAAGGATGGATGTCTACTATCTATGCTGGTGGAATAAGATGCCAGAGCAATAACTATGCCAAAGTAATGGCATTACTATGGGGGTTAAAGTTGGCTATATCCCTAGGAATAAGGAACCTGAGTATACAAGGTGACTCTAAAATGGTCATAGATGCTATGAGTAAAGCATCAAATGTGGAATTAAGCTAAAGGACATCATTAAAAACATCTAATATCTTTTGCAGAAGTTCTCTGGAATAGATTTTTACCATATTTATAGAGAGGGAAATAGGGTCATCGATGCTTGTGCCAACCTTGGTCAACAATTTTCAGGTTGGAGGGTGTGGTGATAAGGTGATCATATTCCCTTAAACATTATTGATATTATTTAAAAGGAGATGACTTGTCAAGAATGAGGTGCATTTATGACAAGGGTAGCTCTCGAAGGCAGTCCATTTGGAGAGGGCCATCGTGGATTACAGAACTTGATAACCTTGGTACTTGTTTAACAATCACTCATGATTCATTGTATCATGAGGTTGAGGTGCACGGGTATCATAATGAAAATCAAGGGGAAATAATCTCCAAGCATGGGAGTAGACAACACCATCTCTGAAGGGTATTTTGAATAATGAGCCATCACATCTTCATTTTGCATAAATGGAAAAAAGGGTTAGTAGCCATTTCAAAGCTGAAGGCTAAAATTAGGAACTCCACGGTCTGGGTCTACAAATACAAAATGGGAGGAGATCATATTTTCACTGAACCTATCTGTTGTTGCAAATTCAAAGATAATCCATTGGTCTGGCATTATTTTAAGGAAGGGGGAATCAACCCATATCTGGAAAGGCTTAATGGTTTTGACAAAAACTTGTCTGAGCAATTTGTGAGATCTTGGTTAAATAGGTGGGTCACAGTGGGTGAAATTAGTTTTGGAATCTCTAAAAATGTGATTTCTATGGCCATGAGAATGTCCATGTAGGGTATAAAACTTCAAAGGAAAACTAAAATTATGGATCTTGCAAGCCACAAACTGTTTTTGGGTGAGGGAGAAGAATTCATCCCGTACCAAGGAGGATTCAAGCATGCTAAACTTCTAGAGCCATGGGATGGGGTGTGTTTCATTCTCATGAAGTACTTCATGCTCGAAGGTTGATTTACTAGGTTCAACAACTACCACCTCCCTTTGTTAAATCACTTTAGGTGCAATGTTGTTATTAGTTTCCCTTTTTACTTGCTCTCCTCTTTGGAACACTCTATCCTTAGGGTGAGAGCTAAAATGGCTAAGAAGCTAGATATGAACCCTATCCCCCTATACCAAGGGCTGATTCTCTACTTATACAACTTTCAC
Source organism: Torreya grandis (assembly GCA_037957365.1). NCBI lineage: Eukaryota > Viridiplantae > Streptophyta > Pinopsida > Cupressales > Taxaceae > Torreya > Torreya grandis. The sequence goes on from JARHVA010004440.1 coordinate 1,193,172, forward strand.
CGAGCCCTAGACCCCTCTAAGAATATCAAAATGGATAGTGAAGACATTCCTTCCAATCCGATGTCTGGTGATGCTATTGATGAGTCTTATTTTTCACCTGCTCCTACCAAAACAAAATATTTTTCTTTCTCCACCCCTGAAGAGACCCCTATTGATACCCCCAGCTCCTTTTTGAGAAAAAAGGGTAAGAAGAGGAAGGTTGATGAAGAGGAATAAAATATTAGAGAGACCAAGGAGGGGAGCCATAAAAATCTGGTTAGGGCCACGGGGGGCCAAGGTGGTAAATCTTACAAGTATTCCAAAATTAATAAGGAAGGATTCTCCTCTAGAGTTAGAAGGTCAGGGTGGATTGCTGGTAAACCCACCCCGAAGGCCAGACTGATAGATTACTTAGAAAGTGCTTCAGAAGAAGCAACCCAGGAGGAAGAGTCTAAGGAGCTGGAAATACAAGAAATTTTGGAGGACACTGGAGGGAAGCAATAGACTAGGGATTTTGAGGTTATTGAGGAGCAGGGTGATGATACTATGGAAACTAATAAAAATAAGGGGAAAATGTATGTCGAGTAAGTGGATGAGGATATTGAGAATGAGGCTGATTGGAAAGCTAAAATTGGGGCCCTAAAGAATCATATTCAGGGGCTTGAGCAAAATTTTGCTAACGGAATCCAAAATATAATTCTCCTAAATATGTCTATACTGAAAGAGGTGGGAAATACTGGGCATGCTGAAAATGCAGAGAAAACTAAGAGACTTAATGATCTTCTCAAATCAATGGTTATGTAAGGAGATTCTTCTCTGACTCTGGTCTTTCTATTCCTTATGTTTTGTTTCGGTGTCTGTTGTTCTCGGCTAGTGCCATCGTCTCTCTGAAGGCATATTTTGTTTGATTGCCTTCTTATCTTTTTTTCTTTGTAAAGGGTTCGGCCCCTGGTTTTCCACCTTTCCTTATCAAAAACATCAATTCACCTATGTATATTTTTAAAATAAAAGTCTATGTAAGTTAGTAAGCCTTGACTGTGAAGGTAAAATATTATGTAAAAGATCATTGATAGGTCTATGGAGTCATAATATTCAAATAAAAAAGACTCTATCTAGGTTTTAAATAAAATTTAGAAGTTCATTTGTGTATATTCTAAAATTCAACATAGGACTTTATTAAGTTGTTAATGGAAGAAGTCTACGTTGAGAAAAAGATGGAATTAGTTATTGAAGGAGATACAATTCAAAGCAAAAGAATAGGCACTAAATAAATTCATAAGACAAGAATAAAAATAATGGAACACAATTATTAAGTGGACTATAGACCTATAAGTCTATATATAGGAGGATTTGTAGGCATGGTTAGGAGAGCCATGAAGGAATAAGTGGTTAATAAGAAATAAGGCCTTTAGGCTTGTATTTATGACTATAAGTATATATGTAAAAATTGATCAATATGAGGAAGAATATTCTTCTTCAACAAATTTATCATTAATTAAGATCATACTTTGTATGTTCTTTAAGTCCATTTAATATCTTTGGAATGATTTTTGAATGTTGAATATGGAAATAAGACTTTTAAGCTTGATGGACGATAGTCTACCATTAAAATAGAGGTTTTTGCATAATTTTGGTGTATTTTCCATATGGATGCAAAGGAGTTTGGTTATAATAAATATTTATGAGTATTTTGTGGAATAATGAGATTCTTGTATGCATTTTTTTAAAAGTCTTTGTTGTGAGATGGATTCTGGTAGGACCAATATAAATCAAGAGTTTGTGTAAAGAAGCTCATTTTGTCAGATTAGCCATGATATTGGATATCTGCATAGAATATTGAGCAAATATATGTATGGAGCAATGAAATCATAGATAAATTGCAAAGACAAAGGATCTTGTCTTCACACAATAATATTACAAAATATGACCTCCTTGCATAAAATCACATTAACCTGTCTAACCTTCCAAAATAGAAAAGTGGGGTACACATAGGGAAAATTAGGGTAACATGAGGAAGCCTATAATTTTACTAATTAGATAATTACATTAAAATGAAATTAGCCTATGTGAGCCTTTTACAACTAACCTAAGGAAGCTTAATTGACATAGAATGGCCATAAGGCCATGTAGGCAAAACCCAGTGGGAAAAAACACTACACCAACATGTTTACGGATTTGTAGTGAATTGACAAACCTCAATGGGTGTCAATGATGTGGTTTTTAGGATTAAAAATTCCTGAGTGTATTTATATGTGACCAAATTCACAAATAGTCTAAATTGAATAGATTTATAAGTTGTGATGAAATTCATATTTTATTGAATATGATTTGAAAGATAAATACACCATCAAAAACATTTTTGTATTTCTAAATTCTTAGTGGTATCAATAAAATAAACTCTAATCAGTTTTATGGTAATATGAGTCACGACCATGCAATATTAATCAACTCACTCAGGTTAGGTATTTCTTACGATTATGAGCTTATTATATATCTTTCTACCTTATTTATGTAACTATAAATAGACACATAGTTATATTATAATAAACATCTAATGCAGAAGGGAAAGAACGTACTTTGAGTTGTAAGATAAGTAAAAGTCTAAAAAGGAGTAAGGAAACATAGAATTTTATGCAATTATAGACTGAGAAAATTTTAAAAGTTATGTGATTTTGGGTGTATAAGATCAAGGTAAACTTTGAATAGGTAAATCCCATTATTATAGGATCCATTGAGGCAATTAATAATCTTAAATCAATTTAAATTTTATTATTTTAGATGTTTATCCTCTTTTCAAGTCTATTGTGATATAGTCTATGACAACAATATGGAGATTGAGTCATTTAAGAATCATTCATGAACAATTTTAGATTGATAAAGAAATGTGAAGGGTGGATCATCTCATAAAATAAAAGGAAAGTATGCATGTTGATATATTTTTGAAATAAAAAAAATTAATAATCAGAGTTGAAACTATATATTTTTAAACATTATTAGTCAATACAGATTTGTATACAAACCTGTGTTTAAGGATTTTATGTTTGACCATCCTAAATATTTATAAACTTGTGAAAATGTATGAAAAAACATTTATAACGAGTTGAGGATGAGAATGATTCAAATTATTATTTAAATCTAATGATATCTTTTATTAAAAGTGGTAAAGTATTAAGGCAAAGATTGTGTGTATAGACTAAGGTCAATCTCCAAAACAAGAAAATCTTGGAAAAAACTTTAGCAACATCAAGAGATTTAGTAGAGTCATATATCTCTTTGAAATTAAATAATAATCTCATTGGTCTAGTAAGACCAATATACATAGGACAATAATATAGATAGGGTTTGATTGAAAAACTTAGTTTAATGTAGAGCAAAAAAATATCAGACCTTACAAAGAAAACCTATTAAGTTTAAGATATATAGGTTATGACAAAGTTAATAAAAGTACACATGGCCTCATATTAGTTTTTAGATATTGGATAAAGATATTAAAATTTAAATATTAATGTTTTGATTCAAATTGCTAAGATTAATGTGGGTGATGAGCCTAATTATAATGGTATTGAGCTAAGTGATGGGAGATAATTCTATCACTTCTCTTTTATTATTTTTTTAGTTATATATAAATTCGTTAGAGTAGGTAGAATAGATCTGAAAGTTACAATCTACACTTACATGTATATCTTGATTGTAAACTCTTTTTCATTATTGATTAATGTAGTTTTTAACCCCTTGTATGTAATGAATAATTATTGAATTAGTTATTTTATAAAATCCACTTTTACTGATTCTCTAGGTAATAGATTCATAAGTCTAATATTAACTATCATTTATTTGAATGTATTCCAAGCATGCACTTTGAAATAAAATAGTTTCACATCAACAACTGAGTTACCCTTCAAGCTAATACCTCATAGTTTCAGAACTTGGAGAGATATTATCTCCTTTTAGGAGAGGTTGGGTGGATTTTCACCCTGCCTATGTTGGTGTGTCAAATGACCCATCAACACAAACTTGTAAATTTAAATCAATCTCAACAATTATTTTTTGTGATGTCTTATCAAATGATCTTATTATTTTCATTGAAGAGTATAAATCATGATGTTTATATACCAAATGTGTAAGTAATGTCATATCACATACATTCTTACTAGCACCATTATTGATCATAAAACTATGTATAGGCTAATGATCAAGGTATGCTCAAATAAATAAATAATGAATATCTAAGTCATCATCGACAATTTCATTACCATCAAATGTAATAGAATGTATTTTAGCTATAGGAGGTATTTTTCATGTAAAAGTGCCAATAATCCTATCTAATGGGTTGCCATAATGTGATGGAGGAGGATGTGAATTATATTTCACTTGCCTTTCTATATCTTTATTATAATAATATTCCAATCGATTGTTAAATATCTTCCAATTTTTATGGTCACAAGGTTATGAACTTGAATTCTTTAGAGGATCCTCAAAGGTAAGTTGTTCGTTATTAACAAGATCTTAGATCTTATGTTTCAAGGTATAATATATATTTTTAAAATGTTTTGTGCCTTAGTGATAATCAGACTATGCATTAGCATCATATCATTTTACTTAAAGTTGACTCATTTCAACCTCTATAGAAGGAGGGAGAAATATGAGTTGACACTCCAAAATATTCTTAAGTAACAAAGTTGGTGACTCAAGTAGTCATGTAAATTATCTCTTAAGAGTATTGTACAAGATGATCCAATTGGGTTGTTGTGATATTATGTTAACCATTGTGGTTGCTTCCTTTTTTATATGTTTTACCTTGTAATTTGGTTTGATATCAAACTTGGTAGTAGATATAGTTGGTGCATTTGTTTCAAACTTAAGCTTATTTAGGGGAATAAGTTTCATTTAAAAATCTTGAATAATGTGGCACAAGTAATCAATTTTTTTGAAATTCTTGAAAATAATGGACTCATGTAATGGGGCAAGCAAAATTTTCTTAAATATGTCCTGAATCTCTGTATCTTCCAATATATTTTTCATTTTGGGCAAACTTGTTTTATATCTCAAAACATATACTTTGATAGGTTCATTGGTTCCTTGATTGATCTTATTAATTTGAGAATATGACATCTTTTTAGTGATGTTGATAGAGAAATGTTTTATAAATTGATCCACTAAAATTTTTAATGTTTTGACTCATCGAATTGGTAAGTCTTAAAACTATTGCAAATCATAGTCCTTTAGGCTAATCTAAAATAATTTTGTCATTAGAGGCATAATAAATACACGCATCATATAAATATCAAAGATGTCATTCAGGATCACCCTTGTCATCATAAAATATGAATTTGGGTGCAACAAAATCAATTAAAAAAGGGTGTAAATATATTTAAGGTGAAAGAGGATTATGTAACACATTTTGTGAATCAATATCATGAGTTGATTTCATTTTTTTCAATGTTGGTAACCTTAGCTTCCAAAGATTGAATAACTTAAGAAGAGTTTTTATCGTAGATGCATTGGGATTTACACTTGAGATTTGAGAAGCCACCAAAGGGGATGAAAACACCACATGTGTTAATGTGGGAATTAATACTAGTCATTGAATTAAAGTATTAATTATTTCCATGGAGGATGTTATAATAATTGTTTGATCTTTGAGGATCAATGGTTTGAAAACATATCTCATGCCCCCACCACATGTAGTTGTTTCCATGTATGCAATGCTGTGCTTAAGGGGAGGGATAATTCATTTAATCATTTTATATCTTAGTTTCCAATATGGTATTAAAGATATTGTGGATATTTTTATTATTTTAATGAATGTGCTCTCAAAATCATAAAATATATTTAAATTTCTCTTTATCTACTTGCTCATGATCATTATTTTCATGTGTTTCATTATCCTCATGATCATATTCATATTCTATAACAATTTTTTTCATCATTTATCCTTATTTATATTTGGATGAGGATTAAAGGGTAGAATATCCTATATAAAAGGATGAATAAATATATTCTAAAGTAGGCCAAGTAATTGAAAAATTAGATAATTGAATATTCTAAATTAAATGCTCAGTTATGTTAAATATACAAAATACATTTAAATTAGTAACTCAATTGCATAAACACTAGGAAAAGATAATATGTATATTATCTACAAATACACAAGAAGATGTAAGATATGATGGGGTGGAAACATTTACAAAAAATATCATGATCTAGTCATCAGATTTTAGAAATGTTACTTTTAGAGGGTTGGACACTCTTGTCAGCATTGGGACAATTGCACTGACGTAGGTGCCCTGATGTCAATGGATTTTTTCAAAAATAAATATTCATTATATTTTAGAGTGACCACTTGGATATTTTTGGTTTTTAATCACCTTTCAACTAATATATTATATTCACATGCATAGTTTATAGATGATTATCTATGTATAAAACCTTCTCTTCACTTTAGGTATTTATACCTTGCATTAATGGCCTCAAGAATTTGATCTAACCTAAAGCAATCCTATATCAATGAGTATTTCCTACATATCCACTACTCTAAAAAGGGACACAATCATATGTAATTCTCCCCTAAGAGTTTGCTTGTATGTGCACAAGGGTGAAATATGTTATATACAAGGGCATGCAATGATTTAGCTAGTAACATGATCCAAAACTCAAGGGTTTTAGATGAAATATATTTTAAGAACATAAAATAACCCAATAATAATGCTTTCTCTAAGAAGAGATGTTTTATTACTCTCAAGATTGCAAATACAAACATATGCTTATCTTTGGGAAGAGATGTCTAATCTCCTTCTCAGGATACATATTTATTTATACATATTTTGAAGGTAGGAGGAGGATGTGGAAGGTCACCAATCTTGAGGGAGATGAAGTGGTTTGAATTCTATGATTTATAACATAGAATTTGAGAAATTACTATTTTTAAAAATTGACTAATTTTAGATAACACTATTAAAATTGAAATTTTGGGCACTTCCATTGGGTTTTTGGGGTCAAAAACCACAAAGTATAGCTCATGCCATCTCATCATTTTATCCTTTTTATTATATTTTCAACGATTCAAATGGGAAGTCAAATAGAGCTATGGTTCAAAAGTTATGGCTCCTGAAAGTTCTTGCACTAATTGGGGTAGAACCGTCACCCGAATTGTCGCCTGGATCATAATGTGATAGATACCACTCATGGTCTAATATTTGAATGCTTTATCATTCCTATATTTTATATAAATGTAGGAAATAATAGGGAAGTTTTGAATAATTAAAAGGTGTTTTTATAGGTGCATGCTTGGTAATATTTTGAATATGACTTGGTCATAATGAATGGTCTTTGGTTTGTATTTATATCCCACCTTTTGAAAATATCTCACAAAAGTGTTAAATTAAAAAAATGGGCTGACCCATAGGATTTAAAAGATTTTAAAATTAGATAAACCTTGAGGTATGGACTCTAGATAATAATTTTTACACTTTTATTGATGCAAGTTTCCCTATATGGGATGAAAGTGTTTGATAGTATATAAATTTTGTAAGGATATAAAGCTGACAGTAAAGTATATATATCAAGGTTTAAGTTTTTTGTACTATACTAAAGATCTAGTTCATCATAATGATAGTGTCAGACCAAAAGATAAGCAATTTGGTATAATGAGATGATGAATTTAAGACTTTAAATATTAGGAAGCTCTATAACTAAAGGTTAGAACATTAATAGGTATTTATAAAGTATACTAGATTGAGATTCTATATAAATCATATTTTAGTATCTACACTTTTAAGTTAAAGTGCAATTAGATTGTATAATATTTTAGGTTTATTTATTCCTCTCTCTCTTTTCAATTTTCAAATTTCATCTCTTAGATTTTCAATACTAAAATGTGTATAATAAATAATTTTAGTGGCATTTTTTTAGGTTAAGCATTGAGGCACCTTGCATAACCAAGCTTCACATCAAAATACAGTTTTTATACACACTTAGGTTCACATATCCATTAATATATAAATTTCAATTCATTACATAACTAACATCATTTGAACATCCATATTATCCCTAAAAATTCCCATTATAAAAGTTACAACACTCTCTATCCTTCTAAGACAAGACCGGATCAGGCTAAATAGGGCTGCAACTTAACCTTATCCATTAGCGTAGCCTTATCCCCCAATGTCTAACAATAAATTTTAATATTTGAGGTGTTTCATGTTGTCCATCTCACACTTTTATAAATGTAAATTAACTTAAATATTCCAAATATTATTCTATATAAGCACATCAAGGCCTTTAAAAGCATCATCTATAAATCATTTGGCAATTCTACTATGAATTGTGTAAAAGGGTACTGATATTTCTAATTCGAATTATACTATATTCAAATAGTCATAAGCCAAGTTTGAATATATTTTATCATATTTAAAGGGAATCAATTTTCAATTATTTAATTAAAATTTATAGTTTCATCCATATAGCAAGTATCAAAATTTAGACAATCACTTTATGAGGGAGAAATAAATTGGCCTACAACCATTTTGGGATATGTAGGCAACACTAAGATTATGTGGGGTTTGATTAGGATAGCTCAGATATTCCCCTTATTTTATTTACCTCTTTTGTAATCTAATATCCATTTAGTTTATGTGTATAGAATAATTTTTAACTATTTTAGGTATTACATGCATCAAATTAACTCATGTGATCAATCAATCCAATATCTCAAATAGTCACAGGTGCCTGTATAAAGAAAATCATCCACATAGTCAACACAAACACAATTATGGTCAATGGACAAAGATTCAATGTACCCTTTTAGACCCTAATGTGGATTTATCCAAGTAAATCACATAATTTTAATTTCATCTGAGATGCGTATCAAAAATATTTCTAGCTAGTTTTTCCTAAAATATTTGTCGAAAAGGTCAACATAAATAAGATCCAAATTAGGGTTGTATATTTCATTATTTGTTACTATATTTAACTCATTTCATTATGTATTTTACATATAAGTTATCTATATTATTTAATGTATATTAGTAGTTCATTAGTTTGGTTTTTTACATAATTTCATTGTTAAATAAATATAAAAATTAAACATTGACCACCTACTTCAATTCTAATCCCCCAAGAGTCCACCCCTCACCAACACAAAATTATTTTGTAGTAATGAACTTATAATAGGCATATATTTTCATATGACATGCTTAAAAGGGTGATTTTTTTTCTTACTCTTCTTATTTAATTGAGATATTTCGAGTTGTGGGGTTGATTTCTCCTTTTTGTGACCTAGGTTTCCATAAATTATAGGTTTTTCTAAAATTTATTTTCCTTTTCCTTTTTTGAACCTTCAAGTAGAAATATATTTTTATTTATATGTCAAATTAATTTTTTAAGTGTATTATTTTACATTTTCTTCATAGTAGTGACATTGTATTGGTTCATATATATATATATATATATATATATATATATGCATGAAAGTAGAGACGGTTGTGAAAAAAAAATCCATGACACTTCATAGAATATTGCACGTACAATGATTTTTTTTAATAAAAGACCCATATAATTTTGTTTCACTTTATAAGTGAATTCATTTTACATTTCATGGTGCATTTTAAAAAAAAATTAAATATTTTAAAAAGTACTAAATTATATATATATATATATATATATATATATATATATATATATATATATATATATATATATATATATATTTACACACACACACACACACATACATATATATATACATATATGTGTGTATATATATATATATGTACATATATATATGTGTGTGTGTGTGTACATATATATATGTATACACACACACACACACATATATGTATATATATATATATATATATACATATATATATATATATACATATATATACATATATATATATATATATATATATACACACACACATATATATATATATACATATATATATATATATACATATACATATATATATATATACATATATATGTATATACATATATATATACATATATATATATATATATATATACATAGATATATATATATACATATATATATATACATATACATATATATATATATACATATATATATATATATACATACATATATATATATGTATGTATATATATATGTATATATATATATATCTATGTATGTATATATATATATGTATATACATATATGTATATATATATATATACATACATATACATACATACATATATATACATACATATATATACATACATATATATACATACACACACACGCACACACACACACACACACACACACACACACACACACACACACACACACACACACACACACACACACACACACACATAATTTAGTACTTTTTAAAAAATATATATTTTTTTAAAAAATGCACCATGAAATGTAAAATGAATTCACTTATAAAGTGAAAAAAAATTATATGGGTCTTATATTAAAAAAAAATCATTGTACGTGCACTATTTTATGAAGTGTCAGGGATTTTTTTTTCACAACCGTCTCTACTTTCATGCATGCTTGCCTTATTTTCACAACTTTTTATTAGTTTTACGTACTACATATGGCATACTAGCCATTCTTATTTGTGGCCTTATTTCTCCTTGGTGGTCTTCTTTGTTTCTTTTGTTACATTTTTAGGACCAATTTCATCATCCACACATTGCTCATTTTACCTAGATGTTCTCCCTTGTTTTAGAGCTAATCTCACATTAATATGGTCTTTATTTAATATATAAATATTCTCATTTTTTGGATATATCATCATGTATAAAAATTATTACTTGTATTGATTTTTTTTTTTTTTTTTTGGGGGGGGGGGCGTATATTGTATTGGCACTAAATTATAAAATGCTATGGGTGGTTTGATTTGTATGGCCCAGTCTCCCTTGTTACATGTGAGCCTTGTTTTTCACACCCTTTTTCTATTGTAGATTCTATTATCTCCCATATCCATTAGGTCCATACTTATCTAATATATCATTTATATATTATTTGACACCTTGAACATTCATTTATCTCCTTTTAGTGAGCATTTTTTGGCATATCTAGCTTATGCCATTATTTTGTGTTTGATTAATGGATTCTAGCCACCCATACAAAAATATTATTTTATCCACTTCATATAATTATAATTATTGGGTGGGGGTTATTTTATTAAGTATTTAATACTTACTTTATTTAATATTTAGGTGAGATATGCATTTGGTCTTTGTTCCTAGATACTAGGTAGATGTAGCAGTTGGTTACCCATGCATATTAGTGAGATGAAACACATACCATATAAACACTGATTGGATTAATTTTATGGAGATTCACTCTTGATTTCATATTTATGAAGATAACTTATTATATTATATAAAATAATGGATATCTATTTATAGAAGACACCTTTGAAAATTGATCAACATTAATGAGAATGTTGGCATTGCATCATCTGCATCTTCAACATGATTAATTTCTTTAGGTGGTTCTACTAGTGCTGTTTTGTCTCTCATGTAGATATGTATCTATCTTTTTAATAATATTTTTTACTAAATTTTATTGTATTAATATATCTCTTTGATCTTAATCATATTTGGAGGACTCTTTGATCATAACTTAATTAAAGATTCTTCAGTTATATAATGTTTTAGTTTTTATTTTGTAGATGCTTCTATAACTTATTTTGTCTATCTTTTAGGGGGTAGTTTTTTTCCAATGGGTTTTATACTTTTTTTTATTATGAGAAAACATTTTTTACATGGGTACCTTCTTAGGTCTAGTCAGAACCCATTTAAAGAGATTTTTTAGCTTAATTTAATTTTTATTATACTTCCTTAGGTATTACTTAAGGGAGGGTGTTGGTGAAATATTTTTATATATGTAACTTTTATTTAATTTTTACTTAGTAAATTTATCTTTATTTAGCCTTGTTGACTTAGTCTAATATGAAAACCTCTTAGATTTATATTAGGAAAAGTGACACTCATAACTTGACTACTTCATCTCTAATGTGCCAATTCATGTGGAAGTTGTTATAGACATGTCTATTAGATATTCAAAATCAAAATTAGACTAAAACTATTAAATTTTCTATATATAGACTGCTTCTAGTTGTAAACTGATATATATTTGATAATTAATTCATCTAGTTGGTTTATTTATAATATCTTATTACTTGTATAAACTTCTATAAATTATGGAGTGAGTCATAACTATAGAGATACAATCCTAATTTTTTTTATTATCTTTCATGAATAAGTTAGGTATGGTGAAGGTAGGTCAAAAATAACATTGACATGTGTTTAATACTATGCTTTAGTATCTACACTTGTAACACAAATGAGGAAATAAAAAAAACCACACTCTAGAATAATAACACAATTTTCATTATCATGTAGGCCTAAAAAAATCACCCTAAATACTTCACAACAAAATTTTAGAATCAAATTTAAAGCTCCATGACATTCAACATATCCTTCATGTTGAATAAAAGTAATTTAAATAAAGAGAATGACCAAATATGATAATAAAATGATGATATTCATGAGTGCCTTAAAAAGGATAGGAAGATAATTGGAGAAACATTACTAGATTTGGTACAATGGGTCTTAGGAGGCCAACTAATGTTGGATACACTATTTTTAATAACCCTTATCACTTATGTTCCAAATTTTTTAAATTAGCACATTAAATTAAGAAAAAAAAATTCCCAAGCTTTAGACTAAAATGGAGGCTATATTTAAAATTTTGGAGAAATACAAGAAATTCATGGATATAATTATGATGTAAGAAATTATGATTTCATGTTAGATACTTCAAATGAAAGTAAATATCAATGAGGAATTATAATAAAATTATAATGAGCTCATAAATTTTTATGATTCAAAGGTCGTTATGGAATGGAAAATGTCAGTATCCAAAATATAAGATTTTGTTTAAGCATTTCTGCAATAAAAGGATAATTATAATGTGTTTCATGAGAACTTAGAGGTTAGATATGTTTCGTAACACATTTATAAGAGTTGAAAAACCATTATGTTCACTGAATGGATAAAATAATGTAGTATATCCTCTATAAAGTCACAAACTATAAAGAGATCATTGCAACTATGAGTAATGAGGATGTGTAGGGGATCATGTAAATCAAAAAATCTTTAAACACTCTTTATCATGGTATGAAATTTAATTTCTATTTATATTGGCTTTAAAAAATGAACAATATGTTAAGCATAGTTAAGGACATTGAGAATGACCCAAAATACATTTATCCTCAGCTCATTAAAATATTTATAGTAAAGAAGATTATTCATGTTTAGCAACCACAATGGCTTCTTCTTTGTCAACCAACCTAAAAACATGATCCTTGTACAATAACTTGTGATACATATTCATTAGATACAACATAACATAACCATTCATCCCTACCATAAAAATTATTCTGGTCCCACCTAATCAATAACGTAGTGAGAATTCTCAATTTTGATCAATTTTGGCTTCAACAAAATTTTTGTGTGTAAGTTTTGAAAGTGGAGATAGAAAGGTCAAAAAACTATAAATGGTTGTGTACATGTTATTTAAACCAATCAAAAAATCATAAATGGTTGTATATTAGTATGTAAATTAGTTTAAAAACTGAAAGGGTGGTCAAGTAGTGCATAAGAAATGAACTATAGTAAATATAAATTTAAGTGGAACTACGACCAAGATTTTGCACATCACAGTTAAGGCAAAGATTAGAGCAATTACAACTATGGATAAAAGTTAAAATTTTACTATGTAATTTGTTAGCATATTTTTTATCACCAAGAGAGAATGGTTTGAGTCAAGGAATATGTTAATAGTAGAGTGTGAAGTATATTTCACATGAATGTTTGAAATAATTTTACATACAAAAAATGTTTAATTATTTATATTTTTTATAATATTATTGGTCATGTTAGTTAAGGAAAACAATGTAATTTTAAACATTTAACTCAAACCAAATAGAAGAGGAAAAAATGTCAACAAATAAGAGATTCATATTATCTTCAAATCACACACGTGCACGCGTGTGTGCACACACACATAGGTGTGTACGTAAAGGAATAAGTTAGATCTTTAAAATTATTTTATAATTCTATATAAGTCTTTGATTTATAAGTATTAAATTCCATATTGTGTTTTAACTTTCTTCTTTTTGAACTAATGTATCCTCTTTCAATATTTTATTGTAATTTGGTCTAAATGGTAATAAGAAATGCTATGTTCTACTATAAGTCAAAGATAAGAATGATAATAATTGTTATATGTTTTCTATAACAAATGAATAAGAAAGTTTTAAGTATTCTATTGCTTTTTATTATTCATATGTATATTTTTTACTAACTTAACATTTTAAAGTCCATTACAAATATCTAAATATTAAAATTTTGGCATGTCCATATGAGGAATTATATGAATCATTGCTAAAAATGAAAATTCTAATCAAAGATTAGTATAGTCAAAATCAAAATTAATATCAATAAAAATAACAACTATGCCTATTAATATAAAATCTTACACAACTCAAGGAGTGTGATCATGTCGTTGTGAGTGGAAATTCCATGGGTAATAAATTACCCAACCCACATGGATAGTTTTTTATTAGCCTTAGACTCTTTATGGTCAGAGAATCCAAAAAGGTGTTCAATAACTGTATTTAGCTATGGAACCCTAAAAAAAGTTTGTATCTAAATGTGTAACACAGAAACAAGCTTGTATGTAAATGTTAAACCCTTAAACAATTTTGTATGTAAATGTGGAGCCTTGAAATAGGTTTGTATGTAAAATTAGAAACATAGAAAAGGTTCATATGTAAATTTAAATTCTCAATCAATTATTTTAGGGAAAATTTAGATCTAAAGTGATTATGTAGTACCGTTGTTCCCCATCTATCCTCATTATAGAAAATATAAAAAGTGTTTACATGAACATCATTCATGCCTCAATATAATCTATCTGTATCTACATATAATATAAAATTCCATCATCTATTTGTTAATGTCATAGAATATCTGTAAATCTATGCATTCTTATCAATATAATAAATTTATCAATATGACACATAATATAATAATTTTTATCAATCTAATCCATGTAATATGATAAATATTATTAATTTGACCCATGTAATATAATAAAAATACTCAATTTGACACATATAATATATTAATATTCTCAATATAATTTTTTAAAAATGCAATGGTCATTTTTAAATGGCTTGAATATGTGAAACAACCCTAATGTATTCCCCCTTTTTGATATGAAGAATGAAGCTTATAAATTTATCATTTTAAAAGAAAAAGTCATACACATCATGTTTTATGTATAAAATTTAAATCATGAAAATTACATATGAAACACAAAAAGATGTGTCATCATATAAAACTTCATCTGATCAAGTACATATGAAAAAAATATAATCTATGGCAAGCAATTAGTTTAGAATATAGATGTAACTATTATACGCTTGTGTATAGAATCTAAAACATAATTAATAATCAATTTATTATTACAAAATTTTATTTTTTTATGCTTATTTGATTAGAATAAGGTGTATAATATATTGGTATCCCTTCTATGAGTGGATGCATCCCCGTTAGTAGAAGCTACATTGATTTATTGCAATAGAGAGGCTAATAATAAATGCAATTATATAATATTTATTTGAATGGAAAAATATTTCCATAACTAATATCCATTCATTTCATAAGATGTTATTGATTTTTTTCTTAATTATAACATTGTCACAATAGTGTGATAGTTGTTAAGCAATGTGTGTATATCCTAAAAATATGTATATAACTATAGATACTAAAATCTAGTATTAAGTAGTTGAAAATGAAAATCTTGGCTCAAATTTACTACATGTGACTTTAATGCATAAAGATGTCCTAATTTTCCATTCTCTTGTACTTGCATAATATCTTATGAGTTTACCCTTTTATTCTATTGTTACATATCTACATTAACCTCACTATCTGTTTCAAACCTACTAAATATATTGATATATACATCTCCAAAATATTAGTTTAATTTTATAGTACACATGTTAGTTATATTATATTTATTTAGTATATTCATTTGATACTAACCTAATTTGGTCAAAACTAATTTGATCCTAGAAATAACTCCTTTAAAAAATCAAATCTCAAATAAGGGTCAATGCCTAGAATTTAGGCAACATGAAATATTATCTAATTCGATCCATATATGATAAAATTAAAGTCTCTTTAAAAAGGTACTAGGAATTTATTTGTAACATGCCTATAAAGTATTGTGAAAAGATAAAATCTACCCTTATTCTTTCCAAATTGAAAACCTATCACTAGAAGTAGTCACAAGCCATGTTTATATAATAATAAAGCAAAGTTAAATAAAACATTATCAAGTATCATTTCCAAATCATTAGTCACATACATATAGAGAAGGAACACAATTTAAATATCACACTAGGTGGGAGAACTAGTGTGTATTTATTTCCTTTCTCGAGGTATCAAATACATAGGTAATAGTCAAACATAAATTTTTGGTGGTTTGGGTCAATGTAACCCATTACACTTTACCATTTTTTATAGGTTTCTAACCATCAAAATCACACATCGGATTTCAAGGAAAACAAATTTATTTCTAGAGTTAAATGTACTATTAAGGTTTAAGATAGAAAATACATAATATATAGAGATAAACATAGGTGATCATATAGTCATAGTTCCTTTTTTTTCACATGTTAGTATTTACCAGTACATGCCAATATTGATTAAAGATAATAACATAATCCAGTGGAACCAACCTTGTATGGATTAAAAAATATGTCCCAAAACCAAATGAACCATGAAAATGCTTTATCCTAATTTCCATTTCTAAAATATAGTCACAGTCAAAGAGTCACCCCCCCCCAAAAAAAAAAAATCCTTTTTTTGCACTTGTTATATTTAGCATGTCACTTACTGAATCATTACAAACAATTTCAGCATTTTACATTCAAATGTTTGATTCAATGCCATATCTTAATATATGAGTTAATACAAGTTTATATCTTAATTAGATTAAGTAATTCACCTTAATCCAAATTAGGGTAAAACATATTGGGGAACTTGTATACATTTATCAAACTATCCTTCCAAAGGTTTATTTTTTTCTAGGGTTTCACATCTCATTTTTGATGTACATACATGAAAAATCTTATTTTTATTTTTTTCCTAATGTTTTATGTCTGATCTATAAATTACATAGAAAAAAATATTTTCTTCTTCAGCCCTAAACTTTGATTAGGGTTTCCTATATTAGGGTTTTTCCTTGATTGGTTGATATTTTGATTAAATCAGCTCTAATTTTAAAATGCTCCAATATTATTTTATATTTGTATTGAGTGGACAAAAAACCTATTTTTGTTTTAGAAACTAATCTATGGGGTTAATTAAATTTGAAATTTATTAATTATAGTAAATTCAACCTAGAAGATAAATGGTATACCTATTTTTAAGTATATCTATGGGTTTTGTCTATGTACTAATTTTTGTTAGAATATATTTTGGATTTCAATTGATCCTCATGGTTTTTTTAGAGTGATCAGTTATTTATTTGACCCTTGTTAAGGTAATCGCTTTGTGTAAGTTTATTTATTTGAATTAGGCCTTGCCTATATTTTAATAGGTTGATTAAGGCCTAATAAATAATAAATGTATAATCAATTATATAACCATAATGACCCTCATCCTTTTTATTTATTATTATATATAAAATCCATCCCTTATGAACATGATAATGAATGGATAAATATTCAAACATGTGTCATTAACAATGCTAATTATATATGTGATGAATATAATAGTGAAGGAATGGATTATGACCATGAATATCAAGAGGATTTTAATGGTGATGAATATGACAAGGAAAAATAAAATTAATAAATTAATTATGAATTATAAATCCTACTTCCCCTACTCATTTTTCATTATTATTTAAATCATACATTAGAACAAGAGTATAAAAATAATAATGAATGCATGCGCGTGCATGCGTGGGTGTGGGGTGTGTGTGTGTGTGTGTGTGTGTGTGTGTGTGTGTGTGTGTGTGTGTGTGTGTGTGTGTGTGTGTGTGTGTGTGTGTGTGTGTGTGTGTGTGTGTGTGTGTGTGTGTGTTCATAATAGATCCTATGAGATAAAAAATGGATATTCTCTCCTTAGTACACCTTTTTATCTCTAAAACTTGCCAAAGCATTTCATCTTATTAACTGTTATAAATTATAGAGGCATACATCCTGCATATAAATGGCAAAAGAATGTGAAATCCATTCTCTCTCTAGAAATGACACAAGAATGTGAGATTCCTTATCTCTATAAATTGAAAAAGAATCCAAATAATTTATAATTCATTATATTTCTCTCTAAAAATGGAAAAATAATTTGAATAATGTGAAACTCCTCTCTCTAGAAATGGTAAGAGAATGTATATAATGTGAAATTCATTCTCTCTCTGAAAATGGGAAAAGAATGTGAAATCACATATATTTATCTATAAATAATAAATGATATACACACATGCAATGATTATTTATCCTCTCTTTCAATGCAATGTCAAAATATCTCTCCATGTGAATCTTATATTAAAACAAAATATGATGACAATGTAATTATATGCAATGAAACATATTTAGAATGTGAATATATGGAAGATAATATTACACATAAATGTGATAATTCTTCTCAACCTCTGCTTAGTATAAAAACTTAACACAAAGACCTTATTCACCCATCCATAATAGTGTACCTATGTAAACTTACAATAATAATATTCAACCTTTGAACAAATCTCTTAAGGATCTTAACATGAATTCCAAACAAGTCATCTCATTAATGCATGTTTTAGGTGGCTTGAAAAATAAAACACATAAGATAAAATTATAAATCAAGGCATATCATGATTAGGTTGAGTCTAATTTTATATATGGAAATATAATTATGCATAATATTATAAATTCACCACTACAACACAACTTTCTCATACATATATTTTTTATGTTTGATGGAAGTAGTAATCCTTATCTACATGTAAAAGGCCTCATAGATTCTATAAATGTATCTTATAGTATTTAGATAATACTAAAAGTTTTTATAAATTGGAAATGTTATGGATTGGTTTCACTCTTTGTCTAGTGGGTTATTACACTCCTATCTTGAGTTAAAATAGACATTTTTAATGTGTTACATCTAGAATAAAGAACCAAGAGTTACATATGAGTGTTTTCCTTATATTCATTAGGAAAAATCAGAGTAATTTTGATGCAGATAAAATATAATTCACTTACTTAATTTGATATGCTTCAATACCTTTTTACATCTTTTCTACATTTAATTTTACTTTATCACCTCTTGAACATAATACATAGGGTTCTTTATATATGTTATTCAAATGTCTCTAATCAATAATCAATTCCATTGATTTTGATACCAATATTCTTTCCACTTTTATTAGTAATCACCATCTCAAAACATAAAACCTTTATTCTTAATTCTATTTAAATGAATAGAAAACATAGTATTATTTCTTAAAAATACAATAAAGACTCTTTTCCTTTGCCTTACTCAAAGCACAAACTTAGATCATAGATTTTAGCTATTCTTACTCTCCAAATTTCTTAACAAATTTATAACCAAAATTGAATAACAAATTAGATAACTATAACTTGTAGTCTAGATTTACATGTGATTCTTATCGATCCTCGATAAATTTTTCATTTTTAATGTGGTATATCATAGATTAAAAAAAGTCTTTTATTATTCTTATATTCATCAAATACATTTTATAGGCTATCTCCACATAAAACCATATTATACTTATCAATACCTTCCTCGCCAAATCAATATCATACTTGAAAAAAATATTGTCTATTAAAACATCCATAATACCCTTTCAATGTAATATTTCATCATTATATAGGATTTTAAAATAAACAATGAAATTAGTTTACTCAATTGTCATTATCTGAGAGTATCTACAAAGGAAAAATTTCACTTTTGGCATTTAGACTTGGATTTATATTTTTATTTGACACTATGAATTTAATATTTTTCTCTTCAACCACCCACTTAGTTAAAATAACGAAAATTCACATATACACCTATAGATGATCAATTTGGGTTTTGTACTTTCTATTTAATGCATGAAGATATGTGTTTTTGGGTTGTTTTTTAACAAAAATGACATCTTAGTAGTTAAGCATGAATTAGTATTAATCCAAGAATAAATTAGAAAGGTTAAAAATAAATAATATTACCAACAATAACTCTGAGACTAAATGAATAAATAATCACACAATTACCTCTGTTATCAATGGGTTTGAAATCTAGCCAAACCTTTTGTATAATCTTGAGAATCACATAATACTATGAGTTTTATAGAAATATTTGGTGTTAATAGCCACGTACTTGATCTATATTAAGTTTTGGAATTTTAATTTATGCATAGATGAACCTATACTATGTGAGAGGACTCTCACAACCAATCTTTAACCTTGCTAAATAAAACTCTACCTACTAACTATGATGGGATCTTGGAAGGATTTAACACCTAAAAGAATATGAAGCTTTATTATTATCACTTAAATATTATATCTTATTCTAATCACTACTGGTGAAACTTAAAAAAATCTCCTATTTTTTTATTAATTCAAAACTATGTTCATGTGAATATTTACATGTATGTTCAGTTCACTGTATTCAAAAGTGTAAACTCAAACTAGTGAAATCATAGGTTATGAGGACAAAAACATCAAATCCTACATTGAATCACTATAAAATACATTTAATCATTATTCTCAAGGATATAAGACATTAAGAATCACTATTCATAACTAAAAGTCCTTTATATTCATATAATAAATACTCAAAATTATACATAGACCTATGTGATTTTGATCACAGGGTTTCATCAAATCCTTTCTCCTACCTCTTAACATTAAATGATTTTTTTATTGTTCATCTACCCAAACTTATCGACAAAAACACAAACTGAAGGGATTTTTTGTTTATTCCTCTTCTACCACTCTAACCTTATACCATACCTTTTATGCATCTTTTACACTTATCAATTTTATTAATTTTATTTTTGAACTCCTCTTCCTTAAACATAGGCTAAGATTTCTCAACCAACTATCCAAACATAACATTTACTAACTTTAGCCTTTCTCCACATATGAATCATCCTTATAGATGATGATGAAGTGTCTTCACACTCACATGAGGATAAAATCAATTTTAAAATTGGTCTATAAGATCATTAAAAAAGTGTCCACACCTTTTTACAAATGATCACATCCCTTACAAACCCATAAAAGCAATTCAAATATTCAACATGAGTTTTGGAGGGAGATTGCACACTAGACTATATCAATTAGAGAAGCATATCATACTACTTATTAACTCCCATAAGACTCCTCTAAGACCTTATAAGACTCATTTAATTACATTTAAAAATTTACAAAATTACATTAACATTCTCCTAATGATCCTACACCAAATTCCCTAGGTGGGGGAGTATTTGAGCTCCTACTCAAATGGGATTCTATCTTTTTTTTTTTTCAGTTTTTTTAATTCCCTGATATAATTTGATTGACTGCATTCTTTTTCTCTTTTTTTCTTGTCTTCATAAATTTTAAGCCTAGTTAGATCAAACTTTACTCCATCTTGATTTCTGAAGTCCATGAAAAAGGACTCCAATTTCTTGTTTACAAAGTCTTTAACTCCTACATATGCAAAACTAACAACATAATCAATTTCAAAAACTTGAGACATCATTGCCCCCTCATTTGATGTCATATTATTTGGAGCTTGTTCCCTATATTCTATATCATTTTATTGATTTAAAATATTTATTATCTATAACTTAGATTCTATGATGGCTTCCTCATCTTATATGAGGTCTAAGCAATTTTATTCTTGCAAAATCTGCTACCAAATCCTTTCTTCTTGCTTTGTATACTCTGTCATCTATTATTTTCTAGCTTCACATTCTTATACAACTTGTACAATAACTTGTTTTTGGCCTTCATACTTAATGAGTGTTATATTAAACACCTTTTTTGTTGTTCATAAAGTTATACAATCTCTTTACAAGGTGCTTCGACTTTACTCTTCATTTTCAAAACATATTAATCAATTGACATGTTAGTATATTCATCATAAAAAATAGTATTGAAAATAAAACCTTGAGACCATTTAGCCTCTTCAAATCATCCTTGGTTCAATTTTGTTTATTTTATGCTTTCAATGAGGCATAATTCTTTTTGAATATCTCCTTCTCCAAGTATTTCAAATTATTTTATCTCTATACATTTATACCCAATCAATTTGTTTTTTAGCATAAGCATGTTATTCATATTTCTCTTCAGAAATCAACACCTTTCTTTTTTATTCTTTTTAGACCTTAAGCCCTCAAATTGGTCTCCTCTTCCATCTACCTTCATACCTACATACACACATGACAATAAGTCATAATATTTAAAATATCATGAATTTTTTGACTGCTTATTATCCTTCTTAGGTTAATTTATCAATATCTTTAACTACCTTATTAATTTTCAAGATTCTTGTTGTCTTCTCTTCTTTCTTATGATTTATTTGAGAGGATACCATATTGTATTTTTGATTCTTACTGAAAATCTTTGACTTGAATCCTCCAAGACTTGATCTGTAACTACCAAGATTAACTTCAACTAAGTTACCTCTCTTTTCATAACTTATTCTCTCTCAATCTTTATGTGGCAACTTTCCTTATTCAATCCATTAATTATTTATCTTTCTTACTTTTACTCTTTCACATTACCTTAGGCCTCACTATTCCTTTCATATCTTAGCAAGTCTATCCTAATTGCTTCTTAACACCTCAACTAGGTCTTTTAGTACTATTAGTTCTTTGCCTTGGACTTCATTTCTTCTTTATGCTCTCCTTGATCTTTTTATTTTGAGATTATGCTATCTCTCTTATTTTTCCAAGCCTCTTTGGCCTTTGGGATTCTCTTCTAATCAACCTTTTACCTTATAGGATTCAAAAATATTTCTACCTCTCTTACAATATTCTTATAACCTATAAATAGTAACTTTTAACATTCAAAATCATAACATTTCCATGAGCTTACCTGATCTGATACCCACTTATTTAATTTGATATGTTTTAATACCTTATTGCATCTTTTCTAATTTTGATTTTATATTATCACCTCTTGAACATAATACCATAGGTTTCTTTTTATATGTTATTCAAATGTCTCTAATCAAGAAACAATTCCACCAATTCTGCTACCAAGATTATTTCTACTTTTATTATACTTACTATCTCAAAAAATAACTCACTAAATTTATTATTAATGTTTTTCAAATGAATATAACACACATTCTTATTTATTAAGAATTAAACAAAGACTCTTTTACTTTACCTTACTTAAAATACATAAACTCAAATCATAGATTGTAGGTCTTCTTACTCTCTGAATATTTTAACAACTTTATACCCAAGCTTGAATAAGAAACCATGAAATTATACCTTGTAATCTAGATTTTAATGTGATTATTATCGATCCTCGATAGATTTTAATTTTAAAATGTGGTGTATCATAGATCATAAAATGTCTCATGTTATTCATACATTCATCAAATATAGTTTATAGGCTATCCCCACACATATACCATATTCTAATTCTGTATGCCTTCCTCAAAAAATCAATATCATTATTGGAATAATTACGGTCTATTAAAATTTCCTTATTACCCTTTCAATGTATTATTACATCATTATAAATGATTTGAAAACAAATAGTGCAATTAGTTTTCTAAATTATCATTATCTAAGAGTATTTACAAAGGAGAAATTTCACTTAAGCCATTTAGACATGGATTTATCTTTTTCTTTGACACTATGCATTTATTATTTTCCCCTTCAATTTCCCACTTAGTTTCAACAACAATAATTCACATATACAACTATAAATGATCAATTTGAGTAGTCTTCTTTCTATTTAAAGCATGGAGATACATGTCTTTGGGTCATTTTAAAATGCAATGATATCTTAGTAGTTCAAATTGAATTAATATTGATCCCAAAACAACTTTTTAATGTTAAAAACACATAAAATTACCCATAAATAGCTTAGAGACTAGATTAGTAAAGAATCACACAATTACCTCTATTGTTAATGGGTTGAAAATCTAGCTAGACATTTTGCATAATTTAAAAAATCATAGAATAATATGAGTTTTTCATAAATCCTCAGTGTTAATAACCATGTACCTGACCTCTATTGAGTTTTTAATTTTAATTTATATAGAGATGAACCTATACTAAGTGCAAGGACTCTCACAACTAATCTTTAACCTTGATAAAAGCTAACTCTACTAGTTAACTTTGATGGTATCATTGAAGGATTTAACACCCAAAATCATATAAAGATTTATTATTATCATTTGAAGATTATATCTTATTATAATCACCACTAGTGAAACTTAAAAAACTCTCCTAAGTTTTTATAAGTTCAAAACTAAGTTCATGTGAAGATATAAACATATGTTCAATTGATTATATTCAACTATGTATACTCAAAATATGGAACTTGAAGGTTGTAAGGACACAAACATCAAATCATGCATTGAATCAATATCAAAAACATTTAATCATTATTCAAAAGGATATAACACATTCATAATCACTATTTAAAACTAGAAATACTTAGAATTATACATAGACCTTTGTGATTCTGATGACAAGATTTCATCATATCCTTTCTCCTACCTCTTAACATAAAATGATCCTTTTATTGATCATATACCCATACTTATTTACAAAAACACAAGATAAAGGGACTTTTTTAACTCCTCTTCTTCCACTCTAAATTTATACCCTACCTTCTATGAATATTTTTATCTTATCAGTTTTATTCTTTTTATGTTCAAACTCCTCTTCCTTAAACATATTCTAAGACTTTTCAACCAACTCTCCAAACATAGAATTTACTATCTTGTCTTTCTCCACGTATGAATCATCCTTATATATGATGATGAAGTGTCTTCATCCTCATATGAGGATAATTATTTTTTTAAAAATTGGTCTATAAGACCATTAAAAAAGTGTCCACACCTTTTACAAATAATCACATCCCTTACAAGCCCATACAAGCAATTTAAATATTCAATGTGATTTTTGGAGGGAGATTCCACACTAAAATATATCAAGTACAGAAGCATCTCATGATCCTTATTAACTTTCAAAAGACTCCTCTAAGACCTTTTAAAACTCATTTCATTACATTGACAAATTGGAAAACTTACATTAGCATTCTCCTGATGCTCCTGCATCAAATTTTGTGATTACATTATACAACTCCAGACTTGTATGAACAAAAAATTTATCAACTAAACTATTTGGATTTTTTATTTTAAATTTTTTTATAGAGAAGTCATCCATCCTCTCAAAGTAATTTTTTTTTATGACACTTGTGATTCATTTCAAGTTATATGTTATAATAACCTCACACTATAAGAGGGAATGGTACTCAATTCAAATTCAAATAAGGTACATGAAAACATTAGTCTATGACAAGAAGTTACTCACAATGAATCTATGGAAATTATTCCCCTCCCTAAATAAAATATTCCAATCATGAAAATTCAAGTCAAGGTCCTAAATAAAGAGAAAGAATTAGTATACTAGGCGATACCGAAAATAAACAAACATACCTTAAACAGTTAAAAACCATTCAAATTTGACAGTTTCATATATTGACCACATGATATTTTTCCCTCATTATTGGAAATTTAGTTAATCACTATACCTCTTAATTATTATCACCATTCTCATCATCTCAATCAATTAAAATACAAACCATTTTTCATTTTTCATTGTATTAATGGACATCAATATTGACTATTACTCATTTAAATATAATATTATATAATTAATGAATATAATAGTTATTACATTTTGAAAATTTGACACTCACATAAAAATATAGACTTCTCCATATTCTTATAGTACTCATTCAATTATTACCAAACCATCTTAGGATGTTCTTAAAAAAGAACAAGTGGTCCATTAAAATTATATTATTGATGATTCTAAGAAAAGATCTTATTCTATTTTTAATTCTACCATGACCAATATATCACATGATATTCCCATTATGGAACCAATAGTTACTTGAGATATAAATACAAGAGACCCTAGAGAATGAATAATTGCAAAAAACAAGGCATAACATAATTTTGGTGCAGTTACATCTCCTGCCCCAATAGTATAGATTCCAAAAGTTAATCAATAATCTATAGATCAAGAAGTGAAATCTAACAATATCTCACAACAACAAGAGAAACACATAGTATTACCTATTTAGGTAGGTTACACCATATTTAAAGTTAACATATATCAAGGAAATTCAAGTCAAGGTCTTAAATAAAGAGAAAGAATTAGTATACTAAGTGATACCCAAACTAAATAAACATGCCTTAAACAATTGGAAACCATTCAAATTTGATAGTTTCATAGATTGACCACATGATATTTTACACTCATTATTGGATAATTAGTTAATCACTCTACATCTTAACTATTATCACCATTCTCATCATCTCAATCAATTAAAATACAAACCATTTTTCATTTATCATTGTATTAATGGACGTCAATAGAGACTATTACTCATTTAAACATAATATTACATAATTTATGAATAGAGTGGTTATTATAATTAAAAAATTTGACATTCACATAAAAATAAACCCTTCTCCATATTCTTCTCGTACTTATTCAATCAATACCAAACCATCTTAGGATGTTCCTACAAAGGAACAAGTGGCCCAATAGAATCATATTAATGCTGTTTCTAAGAAAAGATCTTATTTTAGTTTTGATTCTACCATGATTGATATATCATAGGATATTCCCATTATGGAACCAATGGTCACTTGAGTTCTAACTATAAGAGACCATAGAAAATGAAAAATTGTAAAAAATAAGTCACGACATAATTTTGGTGTGGTTACATCTCCTTGCCAAAAAGTATAGATACCCAAAGTTAATTAGTAATCTATAGATCAAGTGGAAGTGAAAGTTAAAAATATCTCACAAAAACAAGATATAAATTAATTCATTTGATT
This sequence comes from Torreya grandis, assembly GCA_037957365.1. Classification (NCBI taxonomy): domain Eukaryota; kingdom Viridiplantae; phylum Streptophyta; class Pinopsida; order Cupressales; family Taxaceae; genus Torreya; species Torreya grandis. The sequence goes on from JARHVA010004440.1 coordinate 1,220,310, forward strand.
TATGCCAAAAAAAAAATCAAAATTTACCTTCACATGATATAATAACTTATTATCAACCAGCATGTGGGGAAATAATTACTTGGCATCAAGGATAATACATAGTATTTCCTATTTAGGTAGGTTATACCATACTATCTACACCCTTTTTAATTATATAGAGCAACATGGTATGTTACATGTTATTAGGACACCCTTGGATGAAAAAAATTCATGCAATACCATATATAGTTCATCAATGTCTAAAGTACATACACTAAAATAGGGTAGTCATAGTTACAAGTGTATGGTATGATTACACTTTACAACCAGTGACATATCCTCCTCCATAATTGGTGGTTACACCTATTTAGGATCATTATACGAATATGGGTGATACACCTATTTAGGATCATTATACATAGTCATTTGTTACATATATAATATCTATCTATACACCTAGTTTAGATAAAAATAGTTGGGCCCACTAGCCAACCACATATTTGACATTGTTCACATTAAAAAGTTACTTAGGGCCTAAAGAGAAATCTATATCCTATAGCACATACTCAATCATCTTGAAAAATAGTTCAACATATTCTAGAGTAAACACAAGAAGTGAGGCCTATTCCTATTAGACAATGAACCCAAAAGAGTCATTGGCCATTTAGAGTTACCCATCATACACTAAGTTATACAAATAGTGAATATGATAGCTATAATACACCACATAATATATTATATTATCCAAAACCTCCTACAATTGGTACCTTTAATCCATGTATGAGGACCCTCACATTTTTTGGCACATACACTATCAGTGATTATCCAATTGATACAAATAATAGTTATCTTTTAGAAACCTCAATTATTCCACTAATATCAAAAATTAGATAATAAAAAAAATTCAAATATTCAAAAAAACCAAAATTAAGACCTGATCATGACATGATTATAAGATTAAACTATTTTCATATGATATTTATCACATGTTTGGTAGATGGATTAATATTTTCATAGACACATGAATTTCATAGTATATAAGTGTGATGCATGACATACAAGTTATACATGGACATATAGATGTTGGAGTTTCATATATCTAATAACCATACCAATACTATGGACATCTTGTTCCACAGGTTTCACTATTATAAGTTATAAATTTCTATGACCTTTCTAACATGTTGAGCTATCTATATCACTTACACATGCCTTGTTAGTTACTCATTTCTTACATAATGATAAATGATATGCTATTATACTATGATGTGACATTGATACATATGGATGGTGTAGACTAGTTCCCTTTTTCTATGCTTAATTTATGCTATTAATCTCTTACATGATATTATACTTTGTGATTATTTATTTTGTGTGGCCCTTAGGCCTTGTTTTTTACATCTTTATGTGCCCTTGAGTGTGGAACTTGACCTCATTTGATGCAATACATTTGATGTCCCTTTTTTGTGACATCTTTATGTACCCTTGGATGTGGCCCTTGAATTTGTTTATTGAGACATATTCATGTTCCTTGTTTTCAACCCTTGGCCTTATGTGTGACACTAACACTTTTTCTTGTTGATCTTGCTTAAATTGAGTGGTGACATGATATATATCATACATTTTTATTGTGTAGATTTATTCATTGATTCTACTACTACTTACTTCATTGATACATCTATATAAATATATCACTTATATGCCTTGTATTATATATGTACTTATAATACTTAATTAATATATAAATTACTATTATGACATATTCCAAACATGTACAAATGATATAACATGATCATATCTTTTACACAAGACATGACATAGTTAACTCTTATTTTGAGATGAGTTACTTATATAACACATGCCTCATCCCAAAAGTGGGGTATTAAAGTGGACCATTCATAGAGACATAATCCTCCATGAGTGTAAAATTAAAATAGAGTATATAATTTAGATATTTAAAATAATTTAGATAATATATGATTTAGTTACATGTTGTAGACACCCTATTCTAGCCACATCTGACTTCCAATAGGGCTTTAGATTGATTTCTACCATATAGTGCAAATTAAGCCTAAAAATCATTGAATGTACCAATTTCATCCACAAAAGCTCATAATCATGTTAGGGAATCCATATTTGGGTTATTATCCTATACACAACCACAAACTCTCACAGATTCATCTCCAGTCAACTTGTGACCTAGTAATGTGATAGTTTAGCCTTTGGACCCATTAAGTGGGGCACTTGAACAATTATTAAAGTGCTACAATGCTAAGTAGAGTGAATCAACTAATTAAACCAAATTAAATGCTTAAGTATAAATTTCCATGTGAAATTAGTGAAAAAATATTTTGTAAAAAGGAAAATTGAATAAAAATGAGGTCATGATGACATCATCATCCTCAAAGTCAAGGAATTGGAAATATCTTTGTAAATGCAATAAATTTAAAAATAGAGAGCTATTCATAATAAATGGGATATCTATCCCAAATATTAAATACATGTCCCCTCCTTAATTCAACTAGAGTTAACCTTAACTCAACTAGGGTTAATTTGAACTCAACCACGGTTAACTCTAATCTTATTACACTTGGGTTATAGTTTGTTTTGGAGGATATAAATATAAGGCCTCACCTATTGATAAATAATATTTTTATGTGCAATGTTATTATGCCAAAAAACCTCAAAAAATATTTATTATTATAGTGTTACCATGCCCATTTCCTAATCCAAGCCAAACCAAAGCCAACACCAACATTACCAAGGTGATAAGGAGAGGTGGGGAAATAGATATTCATTGACAAATATTTATTGATCACATAACTAAGCATAAAATTCCATTACTAACACATAAAACTTACTCTCATGGAAGGTAAAAGTCTTTTGTTTTGTTTTAATTTATTAGGTACTGTGTAGTTTACTAGCTCCTTGACTGTGTAGGCTTGAGGTGTAAATTTTTTAGTGTGTTGTGTTGTAATTTTATTTCATACTAAGTATTGACCAAATTTGGTCTACGTGCTAAAAATATCCCAAGTTCAAGAGTACAATTGAAGGAGAAGGATCCTAATGGAATGAGTGGACCAAAGGGATCATGTAGAGTGCAATTTTTTTGAAACACTCTAAGTATGCTTAATGTGTATTTCATTAAATTATAAGGGATAGGTTTGTAGAGCAAAGATGAAGGGTTTAATTAGTTTCATGGTGAAACCAAGTAGATCAAAAGTCAAAGACAAGTTACATGAGTATTGAAAAGTCATTTGAGAATTCAAAGTTCAAGCACAAGTTTAGAAGGGCCTACATCCTTTCAAAAATCTAAGTACAAAACCTTTGTTTTGTCTAAGTCCTTACTTGTGGATTTCTTTTGGGATTTTATTTTACTAAGTTCAAATATTTTTGGGACCCTTTTTTGGTTGTGTTGGAAATTATTTCAGACAAAATTTCCAAAGAAAAGTTTCCAAAGGTATGAATTCTTTTGAACATTTTATTTGAAGCAAAAAATGAAGACAAATTTTTCTTAAAGAAATTATTTCATAACAATTTCCCCAAAGACCTATTTCTTTCAGAGAAGTTCTGCACATAAAAAAGACTAAGTGTAAATTCCCTTGGAAATTTTGTCTATAGTAAGAACCTAAGGGTTATTTATTTTAGGAAAATTGTCTGAACAATTTTCTCTAAGGGTCATTCTATAGGAAAGTGGTCTAAAACAAAGTCCTGAAAGGTCATTTCTTTACCATAAGGTCTAAAACAAAAGTCTTGAAGGGTAATTTTCAATAAAAGTGTCCTATACATTTTTTTGAAAGGTTATTTTTGTAGAAAAGTGTCCCAAAAACTTTTTATGAAGGGTATTTCTTTGCTAAAAGGTCCAAAGTAGAAAGTTTTGAAGGGTCATTTTTCAGCAAAGTGTCCTAAGGCAAAAACCCAAAGGGTCATTTTTTCAACAAAAATCCCACAAAAAATGTCCATCAAAAGGTCTAAAGGAAATAGCTCAAGGAATTTATGATCTAGAAAATCATGACATTCATGAAAGTGTCAAATTAAAGCAAAATAAATAGCTATTTAATTTTTAAAAAACTAGGACGTTTATGCAAGTGTCAAATTCAAGAATAGGAAATGACCGTTGAAATTCAAAATTTAGTGACAAGTGTATGGAAGTCATTGATGTTCACACAAACATCAAATTTCAAGCTCTATAAAGTAACTATTTGGGTTTAAAAGGTCCTTAAAAGGTTTAAATTTGGTTGAGATATAATGGTTCATATGTGCTCACATACTGACACATGAGATCTAATGATCCATGTTAGTGTCAAACAAGTCAAAAGGTCTTCAAGTTAAAGCCCTTAAATATCTACAAGTTGGACATGATCCAATGGTGTGAGATCATCGAGTCAAGATCTAATAGTGTGTATTGAATAACAAAAGGATAGATTCAAGATAAATCAATGATTTGCATTCAATCATACCAATGATTTGATGGTGTGAAAGAATTGACAAGAATGTGGGACTAAGGAGATGTATGGTGCACATAAGATCATACATCTTGATCCAATGGTGCACAATTAAGTCAACATGTCAAAGGGATCTTCTAGAAGGAAATCAAGGACTCATGTGAATTTTCACATCCAAATTTAATGGTATAATAAAGTTATTAAGTTAGAAAAATCTATGGGACTAATAAGAATAAAGATAGTTGGGCATAATGTAAATGGATGAAGTTGGTAATCAATGACTAATGAACATCAGCCAAATATAAAAATCTTCTATTGAAAGTCAATAAACCATCTCTTTGACCAAATAAAATAAAATATTAATGACCCATATCACCATTAGATCTTGATCAATAGTATACATTATCATATAAGCAAGATGGTCAAGGACAAGGCTCCATCACCATTAAAGTTAAAATAAAACCTATGGTCGATAAATTCAAACTTATCAAAACTATTACAGAGTCATTTTATTGACATGTTAAATGTTTTCAAATGAAGAATCCTTATACATAGTAGCCTCTTGGATCTCACAGGGTTATGGATGAAGAACAAGTGTGTGATATTAGATCAGATATAGAGATAAAAGATGAACTAGTGTTTGTGAAGCAAGGTCAAGTAGTTTGTATTTTTTTATGAATGTTGTGACTATGTGAAGACCAATGGTCTGAGATTATTTTTCCATCTATAGGATGGACCTAGGTTCAATTTGAAATGAATATAGACATAAATGCGATCATGAAGAAGTGTCTCTCCTATTGGTATGGTCACATTTTTGATAAATAGGCACCAATGGCCACCCAAAGCAGATGTGGCACAATTCTATCAATTTCAAGATATTGGTCCTTATCAATAGATAATTATATGATAACATGGAGTTATAAGAAGAAACTTAGTGATTGGATAAAGATCAAGTGAGAATTTAATTATTTTACAAGGCCTTTGAAGTTATGCCTTCTTGATAAGACCCTGAGTCAACATCCTTAAGAGTGCTAATACATCGAAAGTGGTTGGGCGTTTTACAATGTATAACTCTCTCTTTTTATTTATTTTTTCTATAAATATAGTCTTCCAAGACTTAAAATGGATCCCTCTTTTTGGTATGACTAGACTCTATCAAAATTTATATTGTAACACATTTTGATGCAATAAAGACTAAAGTCCATCATTTTATATTCTAGATTGAAGTCTTTTCAATAAGTTCATGTATCAAGGTTAAGTGAATGTATGTTCCTTGTCTACATCTGAGTTTTTCTCACCTTCAATAAATTCTTAGTAGTTCTCACAATTCATTATAAGTGAAAATTTTAATTTATTATCTAGCTTGAAAGTGGATATTTTCCCTCTCTTACTAATTTGATAATAAATTATTTGCTTATCCTAAAATCTCTATGTGAGATTTATTTTATTTGGTCTTGAAAATGTCTCATAATGTGTAGTGTGTGATTTTGAGTCGTCAAATCATTGGTGCATCACCTCTTTTACATGCTTTATAGGTTATTGTCAAAATCTCTCTCCCTTTTCCAAGAAAGTGATAGTTTAGGTGATAGATCCAAAAGGAAGCCAACCTAATCTAGATATATAATCCACAATTAGGATACCCATAGCCTAGGATCAGTCCCATGTTAGATTAGATTTGAGTAGAAAGATCTGAACAATCCCCTTATTTAGCGAGGGTGAAAATATATAACATAAATAATATTGGCATGCCTAATGGGATAAATTAGATATGATCTTGGTGGAATTGTAGTTTTAGTAAGTGTTCTTCATGAAGAATTTGGTGATTCCAAGCTCAATAAATTGATTCTAACAGTCTAGGCAGTTTCTAAGTAAGTCTAATTTCAATTGCACTATCTTTATGTTATTTTCATGGCTATGTATGAGGAAAATCCCTATGTAATACCTAAATATCAACCCTATCATGGATCATATGAGCCTTGTCATGATCCATATGAGTATTTTCATGAGCCTAATTAGACTTAATAGGAGTTTTATCAGATCCATGATGAGCCTTATCAAGTTTCCCATGATCCTTATTATCAAGAGCATGACTATTACCTTCCTTATGAACCATATCAATCTCAAGACTAAATTTCACCTTTCCTATATGGATATGATGTGTCATATGAGAATTATTATTTAAAATAAAATATGGATGAGATAGAGCTCAAAATTCTAGAAAATGCAAGAAAAATATGTTTAGATTCCCAATCTAATAAGTGAATGAACATATTTAAAATGTGTCTAATGATCTAGAAGAGAGGTATGTGTTTTATACCTTTGTATTAGAGAAGATGAAAGATTTGGAGAGGAAATAAATTGAGTTGGATTAGTTTTCTCAATAACCTTTTTTTATTCCTTACCAGTTTTCTTATGTTCCTTATTATCATAAAGTTCTTAACCATGTTCAGTGTGAGCTAATGGAGATTCCTAGTTAAAGTCAGAAACCTATTCAAGAAGCTATTCATATGACAATTAAAGATCCTATTAAAGAAGCTAAACATTTTTATAATCCCATTTATTCACCACTTACCCCTCAATCTCAATTTGTCCATAAGGACAAAAAGGTATCAAACTTTGATGAAGTAATAGACAAGTGGAAAGAGCAGAATATGGAGGTCTACACAAGTTTATCTTTTCTTCCTCTCTAAAATCCCCTACATGATTCCATTTCCCCCAAGATCCCAAATTTTGACCATGATCAACACTCTATACTTCATACTCCCTCTCAAAGAAAATAATTTCATCACCTTCCCACCATATCCATTCTTCAAGAAGAGCTTGTTTTATGGGAAATAGAGGAAGAAGTTGTAACTGGTAGTCAATATTTTGGGGAATGTGAAGAGGATGATTCAATTGTGTATGATGAATATTTATTCATTGATAATTCACTTGAGGTACAAGTTAAAACTGATATTATAGTTGATATTAAAGAAGTTATCTCAAGTATGTAGGAAAATGATGATCTTGATATGGAAAAACTCCATAAAGAATTGGTACAAGATGAAGTCATAAATAAGGTTGGGATATCTCCCCTTGATAAAGATCAAGATACATTTCAAGATAATTCTATTCAATTTTGTTTAAGTGAGGAACAAAAGAATGATTGGTAGCTATACTTTGAATCTATGCAAGATATTGAATATATTTTAAAGGATATGTTGCCCATTGAAGAACATGTTATTGAGAAGTTTGATCAAGAATCAATTATTCAAGATCATGATGTAGATTGGGTTGACTATTTAGAGCTCCTTGAATAGCTAGATGAGCTTGCAATAATTCATAATAAATATGAGGTCACTCAAGGATAATGCATAGATGAAATATCACTTAACAAGGCTGTAGTGGACAAGAAATATGAGAAGGATCCTGATATGCAATATGGATTTGTCTTTGTTAGTGACTGGTTTACTATTGATGGCTTATTTTAGAAGATGTTAAGAGAAATAGTTAGAAAGAAGAGTGCTTATTCAAAGGTCATGTTCAGTAAATACCCTGCTTTGCAACTTATACCTTCTCTTAAAATGTGCAAAGTCATGAATTTCCCTTTTGATCTAGGTGGATCATGTTTTGTCATGGTTAATTAGGTTAGTTTATCTATATTTTATCTCAGATAAGTTCTTTATTTTCACATTTGATTTGTTAGGTTAGTTTCCCTACTTTATTTTGTTTCATTACCTATTTTGGTGGAGTTTGTTGTCTTTGAAAATCAAGAGGTTTTATGCAGTCATTTGTTATGAGTCAAGAGTCATGCACATGGTTTGGATTTAAGCATAAAAGGCATGCTTCCCAACTGAGTCACAAAAGATGTTGACTAAATTTGGCCTACATACTAAAAATATGCCTAGTCTAAGAGACAATGGAAGGAACAAGATCTTGATGGCATGAGTGGACCAAAGGGATCATGTAGAGTGCAAGGTTTTTGAAACACTCTAAGCTTGCTTAATTAAAGTGTATTTTTTCAAATTCTAAGGAACTAGTCTATAGAGCAAAGATGAAGGGTCTAAATAGGTTTCATGGTGAAACCAAGTAGATCAAAAGTTAGAAATAAGTTTTATGAGCATTTAAAAGTCATTTGAGTAGTTAAACTTCAAGCACAAGTTTAGAAGGGCCTACAAGCTTTCAAAAATCTAAGTATAAAACCTTTGTTTTGGCTAAGTCCTTGTGGATTTCTTTTGGGTTTTTATTTTTCTAAGTTCAAATATTTTGGGACCTTTTTTTGGATAAGTGTTGTAAATTAATTTGGACAAAATGTCTGAGGCAAAGTTTCTGAAGGCATGAATTCTTTCAGACATTTTATTCGAAGCAAAAGATGAAGACAAATTTCTCTCAGGAAATTGTTCTACAATAATTTCTTTGAAGACCTATTTCTTTTAGAGAAATTATCCACATCAAAAGAGACTAAGTGTAAGTTCTCTTGAACATTTTGTCTACAGTAAAAGCCTAAGGGTCATTTATTTTGGGAAAATTGTCTAAATTGTTTTCTTGAAGGGTCAATCTATAGGAAAGTGGTCCAAAATAAAAACCTAAAAGGTCATTTATTCACCAAAAGTTTCAAATCAAAAGTATCAAAGGGTAATGTTCAAGCAAAGTGTCTTATATATTTTTTCAATACGTCATTTTTGCATTAAAGTGTCCCAAACACATTTTTTCAAGGTTATTTCTTTGCCAAAAGGTCCAAAGTAAAAATTTCTAAAGGGTCATTTTTCAGCAAAGTATCATAAGGCAAAAACTCGAAGGGTCATTTATTTAACAAAAATCTTATAAAAAATATCCATCAAAAGGTTCAAAGGAAATAGCCCAATTAATTTGTGATCTAACAAATGGTAACATTAATGAAAGTGTTAAATTCAAGCACAAAAAGTAGCCATTTAATTTAATAAAAACACAATATGTTTGCATGAGTGTAAAATTAAAACACAAAAATAACTATTGAAATTCAAAATGTAGTGATAGGCATACAAACATTATTGATGTTCATGTAAATGTCAAAGTTCAAGATTTGTAAAGTAATTTGAGTTCAAAAGGTCTTTAAAAGGTTTAAAGTTGGTCGATATCTAATAGTTATCATGAGCCTACATATTGACACATCAGATCTAATGATCCACACTGAGTCAAACAAGTCAAAAGGTCCCTGGATTAAAGCCCCTAAAGATCTACAAGTTGGACATGATCTAATGGTGCAGGATCATCAAGTTGAGATATAACAATGCACATTTATTGAAAAAAGGATGGGTCCAATCTAAATCAACATTCAATCATACCAATGATCTAACAATGTGTAAGAAATGATAGGAAAGTGGGACCAAGGAGATCTATGCTGCACACGAGCTTGTACATCTTAATCAAATAGTGCATGATTAAGTCAACATGTCAAAGGGATATTATAGTAGGAAATCAAGACTTGTATGCATTTATACATCCAAATATGATGGTGAAAGTAGAGTTAATAAATTAGTAGAATATGTGGGACCAATAAGAATAAAGATAGTTGGGCACAATATGAATGGCCCAAGTTGGCAATCGATGATAAATGAACATCAAAAAAATATAAACATCTTATATTGAACTTCAATGAACTAGTTCCTCAACCTAGGTGAACAAAATCTGAAGGACCCATATCATAATTAAAGCTCATTCATAAGTAAACATTGTCATACAGGCAAGATTGTCAAGGATAAGGCTCTGTCACCATTGAAGTTTAAATAGGACCTTTGGTCGATAACTTTGAACTTGTTGACCTTGTTATAGAGTCATTCCATTAACATGCTCATTTTTTTTAGATGAATAATCCTCATACATAGTAGCCTCTTAACTCTCATAGGGTTCCTAAAGAAGAACAAGTTTTTGATATTGGACCAGATATAGAGATAGAAGATGAACTAGTGTTTGTGAATCAAGGTCAAATATTTTAAAGGTTTTCCTAAATGTTGTGACTTTATGAAAACTAATAGTTTGAGATTGGTTTTCCATCTACATAATTGACCTAGGTTTGAGTTGGAATGAATATAGATGTAAATGTGATCATGAAGAGGTGTCTCAGCTATCAATATGGTCATATTTTCAATAAATAGGTACCGATGGCCAGTCAAAGTAGATGTGGCATAATTATGTCAATTATAAGACATTAGTCCTTGTCAACAGATCATTAGATGATAACATGGAGTTTTAAGAATAGACCTAGTAGTTGGATAAAGATCAAGTGAGTAATCAATTATTTTTCAAGGCCTTTGAAATTATTCCTTCTTGATAAGATCTTGATTCAACATCCTCGAGAGTGATAATCCATCAAAATTGGTTAGGCCTGTTCCAATGCATCTCTCTCTCTCTCTCTCTCTCTCTCTCTCTCTCTCTCTCTCTCTCTCTCTCTCTCTCTCTCTCTCTCTCTCTCTCTCTCTCTCTCTCTCCACCTTTTCTATAAATATAAGCTTCCAAGCCTTAAAATGGATCCCTCTTTTTGGTATGACCAGGCTCTATCAAAATTTCTATTGTAACACCTTTTGATGTAATAAATATTGAATTCCATCATTTTTAAACCTAGATTGAAGTGTGTTCAATGAATGCATGTATTGTGGTTAAGTGAATATAGTTTCCTTGTCTATTTATAAGTTTTTATCACCTTCAAAGTTTAAGAAGTGCTCAGTAGTTGTCAAAGGTAATTATAAGTGTAATTTATAGTTTATTGTCTATTTTAAAAGTGGAAATTTACCTTCTCTTGATAATTTGATAACTGGTTAATGCCTTATGATAAAATATTAATGTGAGATTGATTTTATTTGGTATTGAAAGTGTCTCATAGTGTGTATTGTGTGATTTTGAGTGATCAAATCACTGGTGCATCACCTCATTTACATGCTTTATAAGTTATTATCAAAATCTCTCTCCCTTTTCCAAGCAAGTGCTAGTTTAGGTGATAGATCCAAAAGGAAGGCAAGCTTCTCCACATGTATAATCTATTATTAGGATACCCATGGCCTAGGATCAGTCCCATGTTGGACTAGATTTGATTAGGAAGATTTGAATAATCCCCTTACTTAGCTAGGGTGCAAAACTAGAATACCAACATTAACATCACACTAATCTCCCCCTATCTTTTCCTTGATCACATACTAGCATTCTCGATGGGACCCACACCCCTCAAATATCTTCTAGCAACTTTTTAGGATATTTTACTAACAGTTTTCATGTCAATTTTTTTGATTTGATCACAAAAAAGCATGAAGTTTGACTCTCAATTGAGCCATATGGATTGGAAATTATTATAATAAATTGGTGTTTATCATCAATATCAATTTCGATCAATAGGAATCAACCGCTATTTATGTGTAAAAAACCAAATCAAATTAGAAGTCAAAAATGGTGTAAAAATTCAATTTTTATTTGTTTTCCTTGATTTTTTGGGTACTTACCAAGGTGTTTATTATCTTTTTAACCATTTTATTTTAGGGTAGGGAAATATTTTGAGTCTTAAAGAATTGTTTTTTAACTATTTTTTGTTAAAACACATTTCTATTTACTATGGTTGTAGGAATCAATGATGATTAAATAGAATCAATGTTAATCTCTAGAATCAGTCATGATCCCTATGGATCAATAATGATTCTCTGTGTTTTTATTTTTTATAAAAAATGAGATCTTAAATTTAATTTCTATTTTCTCACTTACTTTTGAACTTCTAATCAAGAAAACCCACTAACACTTTTTGTAGGACCCAAAAGTCAAGAAAGGAGGATTTTAACACTTGAAATATTCAAATCACATTTACATTTGGTGCTTAAAAATTATCTGTCATTTTTTTTCAAATTTCATAAATGCAAAAAAATCCAAGGGATTAATTTTCAATTCAAACTTCACTTAGTGCTTTAAAATGAACATAAATCATAGAGTAAGTTCTCTTAAGAGCTTTTTTGTTTATCATTTTTTGTTGTGTGTTTTTTCAAACCAAGATTAACATGTATGCTCTCCCTCTATCTCCTTTTCGAAACTTAGGTGACCAAAAGTTCTTTTCTTATTACTTTTATTGCTTAGTCCAAGGGTAGAAGAAATATTGTAAAGGGACTCCCCAAGATTTGAGTGACTTGGGGGATCCTAAAATGACCTTTAAAAGTCTTATATTTATTTCTTACATCTTGGATTGTGGGAAGCATTTTATCACCTCCCCATGTTATTTAGGGAAACATTGAGATAGGAATTCATCTCTCGCTATCATTTCAATCCTAGTTGGTGGGGTATATAAATTGAGCTAGTGAATCACTTGGATGTTAGTTTGAGTGGTTAAACTATATTTGTTAGTGACTATTGCCCTTAGAATAATGGCATAATTTTAACATCACACTACACTAAGTATTATGATGGATTTAGTGGTTATAAAAAGGATAAGACATTTTTATAATAATTTGATTAGCTTGAACCAAAATGACATGTTTTGACCTAGTTTTAATCACACATATGAGACCATCTATAAATGTGCAAAACTTATAGGTTTTAGACAAACCCCACTTTTCATGTAAATATTTTCAATACAGGGTGAGTAGACTAAAGTTCCATGTCATTTTATTAACTCTTGAGAGAAGAGGGAGCCTAAAAAACCCTACTTTTCATGTGCATCTAAATTTATTATATTAGCCAATTATTTCCTCTCAAGGAGTATATAGATGAAATTTGATAATATGAAGCAACCTTGTCAATTTTTAGGAATAAGATGATACACTTAAGTGTTTCTATGTCTTTTCCTTTTTACTTGCATTATTTTGAGTCTATAATTATTTTCTTTGTCAAAACCATGTCCAAAATAAGTCATGAACCAATCACATGTTTGTACACCACTTTTTGCCTAAAGAGGTGTTATGTCATCCATTTGATACCACACTTTACCTTTTACATTTTCAAGATTTTATGTGTGTGTGTGTGTCACTTTTTTGAAAGGGGCATAGTTACACTACCCATTTCATCCCAAGATTTTGCCTTAGAGTTTTTGAAACAAAATACATTATCATACCTTTTTAGAAAGATAGAGTCATTACACTGCTCGTATTGTTTCAAAACCTTTTCCTTGTATCAAATTAATTTCAAAATCATGTATGCCTTTTGATTTATGATTGTTATCATTATGTTGTACAAATTTTTGTCTACTAAAGAACCCAATTAATCTAAACCAAGTTTGAAATTGGTGTTGTGAAGTTCAGATTCAAATGTTGAGTTGCTTATGCCTTTGTCTTGCTTAATTTTGGCTAGGGTGTTTACTCCTACTTTTGAATTGTGCAGCTAAGATTAAATTAATTCTTGACTTAAAGATTTATTTGCCTAGATTTAAGAAGTGATCTATATTTCATATGCCTTTCATCTCTTTTATTTCTTAGAAATAAGGTCAAAACTCTCTCTCCAAGTACAATCTTAAGTACAGTTAGTTTACATTTAAGTATTGATAGTCACTTGGGCTTGAATGTTTTAATCCTTATTCTTATTTTTTCCTACTTGTAATTTATTTTGATAATTATTTATAGGCATGAACCTATGGTCTAATGTATCTTACCAATGATCAAGTTGGTGTTCAAATCTGTATACCTTATTTGAGTCCAAATGTTTCAAATTGTTAGACTAATTACCTTACCATTTTTATCTAGACCTAGTCATTTTCAAGTATAGAATTGTGTCATGTTTCCAAATACCTAGAATTTACCTTTCAATATTTCAACAAAGTCTTTTCTAAATTCTATCTTTGTGCCTTGTTCCCAAAGACCTAGCATTTATCTTTCATTCCTTGACCTAGTTTGTTTCAAGTTTAGCTTTGTGTCATGTTTCCAAAGACCTAGCATTTGCCATAGTTTAGAGTTGATTCATGCCATTTTGATCCTAGCTTTGTGACTTATTCCCAAATACCTACTAACCTTTTTCATTTTTAGACCTAGATTATAGTTATTTGAAACACTTTTTCAAAAATTAGGATTCAAGATTTGCCATTTATTTGACCATTTGTGCAAGACATTAGACATTAAACCTTGATGAATTTTTAGATTGAGTTTATCATTGACAAATTTTGGAGAATAAATCCATTTATAGGCCAAGTTTATATCATGTGCCTTTTAGACCAAGTTTCTAGACATACCAAGATTAGACCATTTACCACTTATACCCCATTTTAAGAGTTTGAAGAACTCTAGACCTTTTTTATGAGATGTTGGTCATTTATTTGGATATGCCTCGATACACTTGTAGTAAAACCATATACAATCTAGATTACAATAATGTGGTCATAAGTGATTAATATGTTCAAAATCCATATGATGATGATTTAATTTTTGAGACGGATCCCTATCCTCTTTAAAATTCTCAATATGTGAAACAAAGCCTAGATCCATTATCACACTCCCTGGTTAACACACCTCCCTATTCTGGGTAATCCCAAGAATAAATAACCTAATATATTGTTAGTGTGCCATCTATTATCAAATTAGTTCAACAATAACCATACTACGCTATCATGCCATCACCATATGACTCATACTTATTTGATCTCACTTAATTAAAAACAAGGACATAGTTTTATTCAGAGGTGTAGAGGTAGGGACCAAGTTTCTAGTAGACTTCCCCCATAAAAACCTACCTAGTCTAGTTAGAGTGTTGAGAAACATGCCTTATACCCAAACTATTAAGCATGCCTCTACTAGTTATCCTCAAGTACTCATGCCAATCTCATACCAAGACCCAAAAATTATTACAAGAAGAAAGGGCCCCATGGAGGACACATTCACATAAATACAACAAGCATATTAGACCTACTTTAATCTAGTGCATAATTTTAATTCTATGGAAATATTAAATGCTCCACTCATAGAGATAACTCCTTCAATAGGATTACTTTTTTATTCAATGAGTCAAACTAATCTAGGTGTAGACCCATTTTCCAAAAGTACTTTGGTAGGTGACATGTTCAATGCCCTTATAATTGAAGAACTAACTATGGATTCCACTCAAAATAATGTGCAAAATATAGTAGATAACACGCAAGTGTCTTCCAATCCAATCCAAGGTAAGGTAAATGTACCAACAAATAATACTCAATAACAAGTGCCTCTTACCAATACCATGAGTGGTTTACAGTAGTTAGGGCTAGTAATACCTACTTTCCAACCACAACATATTACTCCTAATCCTCAACTAGGTGCATATTCAAGCATGCAAAAAGAAAGGATAGGTAATTAAGTTTTAACTAATATTTCTCCTTAACAACAAATGATGAATGTTATCCCACCTCAATAGGTGATGAATAATATTCCATGACAACATGCATAGTCTAATTTAACTCTATAATAGAGGTAGAACACTACACCACCTCAATAGGGGTAATAAATGTTCCATCTCAACAAGTATTGACAAACATGCCTCAATAGTCATAGACCAATATGCCTCTATAATAAAAAAAATTGTATAATAAAAAACATATTTCTATTGGTCAACGACAAATGCCAAACACACAACAAACATCTAGTTCACAATAAAAGGTGTTTACATAATATATAGGTACTAATTTTCAATAAGCACCTATTAGATAGCCTTGCCATTATTTCAACAAGTGCCACAGATCCAAAGATAGGGCCTTGGTCAAATATAAGTCCCCTTTATTATGTCAATTTTGACTAGTCAATAGTAAATCCTAACTCAACCTCAATAGGCACAATTCATTCCACAAAGACATATTATTCTATCATAAAACTAATTCCCTTAGACCCATGGCCATATACCAAATCCAAACCAAAATCTTTACCATAAACATATGCAATACCAAAAGTTGCATCCCAATCCATGGATGCATATTCCTCATCAATTCACCCATCAAAAAAACATTTCATAGCACTCCATACCTTCATTATACCTTGGTCAAGTTAATCCACCTTTAGCCACCCAATCATAACTACAAAAAATGTACCATTTAGTTTCTTAGCCCAATAACTACACAAATGATGTAATTGTCACCATTCAAACAAGGAAGTAGACCAAGAAATTCAACCTGGATGATGTGTGTTCATACCTATTTAACATAGAGTATCTTCAAATACCA
The DNA here is from genome assembly GCA_037957365.1 of Torreya grandis. Taxonomy (NCBI): domain Eukaryota; kingdom Viridiplantae; phylum Streptophyta; class Pinopsida; order Cupressales; family Taxaceae; genus Torreya; species Torreya grandis. The sequence continues at coordinate 1,236,831 of JARHVA010004440.1, forward strand.
TTTCATCTACGTTATGAAGCACCAAAATTTGATAAGTACAAGGGTAAAGGAGACCCTAAGTCACATCTAATAGAGTTATTTATCACTTGCCAATAAGTGGCCTATAATAACATATACCTACTCCTGTTTATTTGAAGTCTAGATGGATAATATTTTGAGTGGTTTCTCAAGTTGTCAAAAAATTTAGTATCTAATTTTGATGATCTATTGGATAAATTTGTGAAACATTTCTCCTACAATATCGAGCATGATATTTCAGTAGTAGATTTGACTTAGGCCAATAAAAAATTTGGAGAAATATTTTTAATCTAATTATAGAGATAGAGAGTGATTACTAATCATTTCACCCATAACTTACTAGATAAAAAATTTGCCATTATGTTTACTAAAAATTTCCACAATGAAATATACTATCAACCAAAGATTCAATATATGCACACATTCAAAGAGATTATTAATAAATTCTTATAGATTTAAAATACCCTTATCAATAAAGGGATTATCAAATTAACCTCCTAAAATTAGAATCATAACTAAAACCAAAATTTAGGCCCAAGTCATAACCCTAGCCCAGTCTAAGCACAAGTATCTACATTAACTCAAGATGACAATTATGAAAAAGCCACATCATAAAACCACAATAAAAATGATTTTGGTAATGGAGTAATTGATTCATGTCATGTTCTAATGTTGCAAACACCATATTCTCAACCTATGCCAAAAATGAGGCTCATTCTTTATCAATAGCCTATCTATCAAGCATATCCTATGCAAAAACCTAGACAGGCACCTCAGATGCCATATCACCACCTTTGAAAACCCCTCCTCCTAGAATAAGGCCCACTTATAGAGTGTTTAGTGACCTTAGTGAACCCATTTAAGTAGTGTTTATTAAACTAGCTATAACCAATATGATTATTTTGCTGATTCCAAAAAACTATCCTAAGGGTATACCATATATAGACTGATATAAAGAGCATGAGTTCTATTAATAACATAATGTTTAGGGACATTATAGACATCATTGTGTGTAGTTTAATCAACTTATTGAAAATATGTTGGAAAATGGAAAAATCTAATTGGATAATAAATCATCTTCTTTCAATCAAAACTTGGGTATCTACCAAAACCCTTTTCCATAGCATAATAATGCCACTTAACAACAACAACAAAGACCACAACAAAAATGGTATAAAAAATAGATGCAATAACAATAATAATATTAATTGAAATAACAATAAATATAATTAAATAGGAGGAACCAAGGCCCAAATGACCTTAATAACTAATAGACTTACCACATAGTTGCACATGACTATAATAAAGTAGTAGGTCATATTATAGGTGGGCATATTTCTACCATTACCATTAATATTAGACCAAAATCTAATAGACCAAGGCTATTATCTAACACTTCTAATCAACCTACCTATGCCAATAATCCTTCCTTAACCTGTGAGTGTATTTAAGAACAAGAATAACCAAGGATTACCATTTTAGGACCTTATGCTAATAACTCTTCATTGCCTCATGACAATAACCAAGTTCACTGGCAATAAATAATTATCCTATTTAGCCCATCTCCATTATTTTCTAGTAGAAATGGTCTTATATCCAATCCAGATTGTGCAATCACAACTTGATGGTCTAAGTTACCATCCTAGGTCCATAACCTCTTGCCAATTAATCAATCCAACCCACCATGCTGGCTAAGAACAATCTAATTACTAATGTTAAGGAAAATATGTATGACATTATGGAACAATTCCAAAAGACACCTACACAAATTTACATTATCAAATTATTGTGTACATCTACTATCCATAAGAATATCCCAATAGAAATCCTAGGATAATCCCAAGTTTCAACTGACATAACCCCAAACAAATTCTAAACTTTGGCTAGACACCTAGCCTTAGGCCAACAATTAACCTTTAACCAAAGCAATATGTCATCCCTTATACCTCTCCATAATAACTTGTTATACATTGAATTTATGATCACATGACACAAAGTCAAACATATCATCATAATGAATGGATCTAGCCTGAATATTATGTATCTATAGCTAATTAAGCATCTGGGATATACAGCTAACCTCCAACTAGAAACTATTACTATCAAGTCATATGACAATGAAGATTAGGTATCACAAGGAACCATAAGATTTCTAGTAATTATTAGGCCTTTAACCCATAACACACTCTACCATGTGTTAGACCTAGATCTATAATACAATTTCCTTTTTGGTAGACCATGGATACATGAAATTTATGTAATCCCTTAAACATTGCAATAGTGTATCAAGTTCCCTCACTTAGGGATGGAGGTAAATATACATGGAGATTTATAGCTATATGAACATTGTAAGTATTTGGAGGTTGAATATGAAAGTTATTGTGAATGAGGAATATGTAGATGGGAGGATAGTCTTATGTTAGTATAATAAAAGAAATCAAAATAACACACTAAAATCCTAACACATCTAGATTAGATAATAGGGAGAGCATAGGTAACACGCATGCATATGAAAACACAACTAGAACACAAAGAAATCACTCCTTTAAATTTTGTAGAAATCCAAATGAATTTTTGAAGAGGCTTTCTCAGCATGTACATTAAGAAATGTTCATCAATGAATCTTTGTTGGCTTCACCTTTCCTTGGCACCTTGACTTGATTCCTTGACTTATGAATTTGGCATGGTAACATTACTTGCATGAAGATTATGGACTAAATCCTACATAACAACTCTACACTATCAAATCTTTTAATAAATTTAGAAATAATAAATTTACACCAAGAGATCTTGTAGATCAATGGGTATGTCCTTGTATTTATAGACTCAAAATTTAACTCTCACCCAAGGTGAGTTAAGGTTGAGTTTAAATATGGAATGGGTTCAAACTAACCCTAGGTGAGTTGAGGCTAAATCTAGTTGAGTTAAATGTTGTCATGTAATTATGATTTCTAATTCCTATGCATGGATCTCAAATTATATATTTTTAGATATTTTAGAAGAGCTTGACAAATCATAAAGGCAATGATGAAAAGGTTTGATATTTTGGTTTTTGGAATTTCCATTTTTAGATATTCATTAATTTTAAATGGATAATTCAACTAAGAATTTAATATTTTTTAATTAGATAATTAAATTTGATTAAAATTTTCTCTTTAAAAATTTGATCAAGTGCCCTGTTTAATGTGTCCATAGGCCAAACTAATAGTTGTTATATGGCAAGGTGACTGAAGATGAATCCATGAGAGGTTGTTGTTGCATACAATAGAATACACAAAATAGGGATGCCTCAACATGAATATGAGAATTGATGAATGATGCAGGGCTAAAATTAGGATTTTTAGTGATTCCTAGGCTTAATTTACATGTTTCATAAGAATTAGTTTTAAGTCTAGTCAAAATCCAGTTGTGGCCAGAATTGGGTGTCTACAATTTTCCCTTGTTTGGGAATACATTGTAAACTATAAGCATAATAACATGGCACAAGTATATATAGATCAATAATAGAACATGTAAAGTGGTCAAACAAGGATTGGCTACATCCAAGTGGAGCAATGAACATGTAAGGACTGATTGGAATAGTCTAAGTTCACATAAAGAAATCACTAAGATTTAATGCAAAGATAAAAACACTCAAACTTGGCAATGGCATCCATCTACCCATGACATGGCTTCTAAAATACACCAAAAGGAGACTTGAATGCGCTAATGGCTCGAGGAGATTGGGATAATCATAGGTGGTGTAGTTCATGGTTAAGGTAGTGGTGATAGTAGTGGTTCTAGTTCAATGACTTCCCCTCTCTCTTTTCTACCATGTAGCTCTCTCTCTCTCCCCCCATTCTCTAAATATATCATGTGACTTGCCTTTGTAATGGTTCCCAAATTTTAGACTTTTTCATCTTTCTAGGAGATGTATATTCGTTAAGATACTATAAAGTATGCTCTAATTAATTAGGCTTGACCCTATCAAGTTTATTATAAGAACTACCTCTTAATATAATGAGATGATTTCTTTGCCTATCTCTTGTCATTGATCAATGCCTTAGTATGCTGGTGCTTGGTATATTCATGAAGGAGATTATTCCTAGTCTATCAGTCTTCTACTTGCCTCTTTAATGTATTTTCAAGCTCTTATAGGTCTGGATTAGTATTCTATTTAAACCTCTTCTAGTGTGTTAACTTGATCTTGAGATTGTGTAAGTCAAAGTTATCTTATGACTGATCTAGTGTGGGTTCAAACATAGATGAGTGTTTATTTTTACTTTGGTGCATCACTTGGTTAGCCCTCTTAGGAGCCCTTATCTCCCTTCTAACCCTTTTCCCCATAAAGTTTTATTTTAGTAGTAGTTTAGGTGATTCACCAAGAAGAACTAGCCTCTTTAAAAATGCTAGAGGCTCAAACTCACCATAGGACACCCACATCCTGAGGTTGTTCCCATGCTTATAGCTAGAAGTGGGAGAGCCTAAAGAACTCTCCCATAGGGGTGTAATTTCTAGCTATAATAGTAGTCATGGCATTTGTTGTTTTGTTACTAGCCCTTGGTAAATGTTCAAAATGTATGTCAATAATATTTTGTTTGAGAGTGTCAATCATGGATTTGTATGGTACCATATTTTTATCTTTGGTCTAAAAGAGGTATATAGCCTGATTGATGATTAATTGAGAATCACTATAAATCATTAGATGTTGAATATTCTATTGTACTACTTGATGAAGTCCTAAAATGAGTGATTTATATTTAACCATATTGTTAGTACAAGGAAATATGATATATAATGATTTAAAGATAAGATCCCCCTATAGTGTAATAAATAATAGGCTTTCCCTGATCCATATGAGGTGAATTATCCATAGAAAATATAGCTTATGGTGCTTCTCCTCAAAAGGTGTTTCAATGATGGTCATGATGGACTAGTGTGGGAATTGAAAACTAAGGGGTTTGGTATCTGTAGGGGATGCTTCAACAATTTAATCTACAAGTAGTTATCCCTTGATAGCCTTTTGGTTGATGTATTATATATTAAACTCATTTATAGTCATGATCCATTTAGTGATGTAACCTTGTAAATCTATCTTGGAAAGTAGATACATGAGTGGATCTACTTTGGAAATAACCATGGTCTTATTATTTAGCATGTAATGTCACATGTTTTGTGTTGCAATAGATGTATAGTTTTGTTCATATGAAACCAATGTACAACTTAGATAGTACATGCCATGTTATTTTCCATCATCATCATCATCCTAAGCTAGAAGTGCCCCTAGGGTTTTATCTATAGTAGGAATATATAGTAGGAATGGCTTTCCTGGCATAGGTGGTAAAAAAATAGGTAGACTGGAAAGATATGCCTTTAGCTTTTTAAAATCTTTCTAACATTATTCATCCCAATGAAATGTGACACCCATCTTTAGTAAGTGTGTAAATGGATGGCATTTTTTAGCCAACTGATAAATGAAGCATTCAATAGAATGGATCTTTCCCTATAAATTATGGAGCTACTTAAATTAGAAGGTGATGTAATCTTAATAATGGATTTTGCTTTGATAGGATCAACTTTAATGCATCTATGAGAGATGATGAATCCTAACAATTTCTATGACACCAAAAATTCACTTGTTAGGATTGAGTCTGACCTTGTATTCATGAAGCCTTTCAAATATTCTTCATAGCATGATTGGGTGATCAACATGAGTATTTGATTTACCCAATATGTTATCAACATAGTCTTCAATAATGTCATGCATTGTATCAGAAATATGATGATCATCACTCTTTGGTATGTGGCCCCAACATTCTTGAGACCAAATGACATAACTTAATAACAAAACATTCCCCATGGAGTGGTGAATGCTATCTTATGTTGGTCTTTTGGTGTAATATATATTTAGTTATATCCTAAAAATATATTCATTAGTGAAAGAATTTCATACCATATTATGGAGTTAACTATTATGTCAATATTTGGTAGAGGAGATTCATCCTTAGGGTAGACCTTGTTTATATCTTTAAAATCAGTGTAATTTCTAATTGCTTATGGCTTTTTACTGACAGGTAAAACATTTGAGATCCACTCTAAGTAGTCGATCAGTTGAATACATGTCATTTATAAGAGTTTTTCCAATTCTTTCTTTAATAATACAACAATGTGAGGATGCATCATGCATAATTTATGCTTCACAAGTTTAGCATTAGGATGCATAATAAGTTTGTGTACAACCAAGCCAAGGTCCAAAATTGACATGTATGATTAGGTATAGGAAAATATGTCAATAATTTCCCTCAAAAAGGCTATAAAAACTTCACATTCCTCCATAGTAAGGGACACACCTAATTTGACTCATTTTGGGTTGTCTAGAGTCCCAGTGTTGACTTTTGTAGTATCTTCTACTAGGAAAGTTGAGCCATCTTCCAAAATGGTTGGATTTGATTTGAATTGGCCTATAAATGTAAATTCATATATATGGATTGGTTACTCAAGTTCTCCTAAATAATACTAATAAAAATATCTCAATGGTAGGGATGGCTATATCAAAAACACTATTGGAAATTCCTAGGCAATCCAGTCGAAGGCATATTGTTTAGTGGAACTAAAACTGGACCCAAAAGTAAGTTCATCATTTCTAGTCTCTTGAGCTTAATTTAAGGAAAGGTGAACATGCCCATTTAATGGTACTTGAAAAAGGTTTTCACCAAAATATTAGCCTTTCTCTTTACTTTTACCCTAGTCCAAAAGTTCTTCAAAGGGGTTTTAAATTTTGGACCTAAATGTTTTATTTATTTGTTTGTGGGGAATGGTGTTCCCCTGTTATCCAAAATAGGCTATGGGATCCAATTTGATAGAGAACCCTTTTTGTGATCTCCCAATGGAACATTGTCTCTTAAGCCTAGAAAATTGCAAAAGGCCTTATCATTCTCAAACTTATCTACAAAAATTACAAATTCTTATTGGTCATAGGATATAAGTTGAGGGTGTTATAGAGGAGTCAGATTATGTCAAAAAATTGAGGTTGTGGTACAAATGGAATGGGTGTCAAATAGATTGGTATGGGAAATGTCTTCATAAATTATAGGATTAGAGTATTCTTCATTTCTAGAATCATCATCACTAGTCATTAGTTTTGGAAAATGAATAAGAAATGTGGGGTCACCCACAAACATTTTAAATTTGAGACCATAGGTTCCTTTGTACCATGTTATAGAAATTGACACTATAGTTCCCTGGTGATTTGGCCTGAGGCCTCCTTATTCGTAGGCTTAAATCTCCATGATCTTATTAGGAATGGGTTATTTGGAATTTTTGTAGTAGTTGGCCAATTTGTCATTATACAACCAAGATTCATCATTGGCAAGTGGGTCCTCTTCTTGGATAGTGGCCGATGTGAAAATGATAAGACCTAGACTATGGAACTTTCATTTTCATTTTTTTCCCATTCAATGTAAGGTAGCTTGGATTTAGGTATTCCATGAGACTTGGGGTTATTTAGAATCTTGGCTATGTAGAATGTGCCATGAGTCAAATACTATCCTGGGACATTGGCTAAGATGGTAAAATAATTAGACAATTCAGGAGGTGGCATATATGAAGATGAGTTAAGGCTATCTAGGTATATACAATTGGTCTCTAGTAACTCAAGAAGTATTTATTTGCCTTTATCCGTTTTAGGAATTGGATCTAGGCAAAATTAGTAATTGTAACTTTCATACTCAGCCTCCAAATGTTTAGAATGTTCATAGGGCTATAAATATCCATTAATGGTGACCTCTATGCCTGAGTGATAGAATGTAAGGAACTAGTATAATGTCAAATGGATTTCTTGAATTTCATGTATCCAAAGTCTTCCCAGAAGGAAATTGTAAGATAGGTCTAGGTCTAATACATGGAAAAGTGTATCATGGGTCAAGGGCCCAATGATAACTAAAAATATTATAGTGGCTTGTGATTCTTGATCTTTACTAACATAATACTTAATAGTAATGGTTTATGATTGTAGATTAGCTATTGTATATCCAAGAATTTGGATGATCTTTAGAGACATAATATTCAAGTCTAAACCATTATCTATGATGACAAGTTTTACTTTATGCCATTCTATGAAAAATTCAATGTACAATAGATTATTATGGAGAGGGATAAGAGATGACATATCACTTTGGTTGAAGGTACACTATTGGCTTGGAGCTATATTTCCAACCAAAGCTTGAATTTGTTTGGGGTTATGTTATTTAGAACTTAGGATTGGCCTAATAATTCTCTTAGGATGTTCTTGTGGATAGTGAATATTACTAAAGGTGTCTTGTAAAGTTATTCCACAATGTCAAACATATTTTCCTTAATAGTGGTATATGGATTTTTCTTTGCCAAGATAGTGGGTTGGATGGGTTTGTTGGTAGGAGGTTATGGGCTAGGAATGATAATCTTTGACTTCCAAGTTGTGATTACATAATCATGATTTAATATAGGACCATTCTTATAAAATTATGAAGGAGAGGGGATAGATAGGATAAGTCTTAATTGTTGGTGCACTTGTTTTTGGTCATAGGGAAATGATGAGTTATTGGTATAATGTCAAAAAATAGTAATCCCTAGTTGTTGATGCACTTATTTGTGGTCCTAAGTTAAGGAAGGATCACTGTCATAGATGGGTTGATTGGAATTATTTAGAAATGACCCTTTTTTATTATCATTTTGTCTTTGATTAATGGTGATGGTGGAAACATGACCTCCTTTAATAATACCTACAAATTTGGTGTAGTTATGTGTAACTATGTGGTAAGTCTGTTGGGTATTGGAATAATTTTAACCTTAGTTCCATCTATTCAGGTGATGTTGTTATTATTGATGGTATAGTTTTTTTATTGTGGCTATTGATATTATTATTACTATTGTTTTGGATTTTTTTGTTACTATTATTGATTGTTATTGGTATGTTATGGAAAATGGTTTTGATAGATACATAGATTCTGATTAGATGTAGATTCTTAATTATCCAATATAATCTACCCATTTTCTAACATATTTTCAATGAGATGTTTGATCTTCACAAAACAACATAGATTATGTCCATGAACATGATTGTATTCCTAGAACTCATTTTCTCTAACCAGTCTAGATACAAAATGCCCTTAAGATAATGCTTCAAAATTGGCCAACTAATCATGTCAGCTGTAGATAAATATGAAATAAAATTTCAATAGGTTATCCAAAATCACTAAAAAATCAACAAATAAGAGAATTTATTCTTAGAGGAGGGGTTTGAAAAGGTAATGGTTGATACATTTGTTGAGTTAGTCTAGGTTTTTGTAAAGGCTAAACTTGTTGAATGGGTTGTTGATGAGGAGTACGTTGCATTTGTGATGTTGGTTAAGTAGATGATGTTTGCACTGTTTGGACATGACATGACTCAATTACTCCATTTCCAATAAAATTATTGTTGTAATTGAATTTCTTGGATTTTTCATAATTAATATCTTTAGCTAGTGCTGATGCTTGTGCTTAGACTTGGTTTTGGTTTCGGCCTATTCTTTGGTTTGGGTTCTTATTTTGACTTAAAGAGGTGATCTTGATAATACCTTTATTAATAAGGGAATTTTCAATTACCAAACCTTAGTCGATGATCTATTTTAAATTATGTGCAAATCAAAGCTCTAGATGATAGGATATTTCAATAAGTAATTTTTTAGTAAACACAATGACCAATTATTTGTCTAGTAAGTTGTGGGTGAAATGATTAGCAAGTACTATCCATATCTATAGATATCCTATGAAGCTTTAGTTAATTTTATATTTTTATTGAGTCAAATCTACCAATTACATTCATGTATGATATTATAGGAAAAATGCTAAACGAATTTGTTTGAAAGGTCATCAAAATCACATACAAAATTATTTGGAAAATTTTAGGAACCACTCCAAAAACTATGTTTCTAAAATTTGAGGAAAAAAGGAGTAAATAAATGTCAATGTAAGCCACTAAATGGAAATCAATAAAGAATTGTGTCAAATGGGCCTTAGGGTCTCCTTTACCCTTGTATTTATCAAATATTGATGGTTTATACCCTAGAGAAAATGGTATATATAGATACTCCATGTTGATTGTGTATGAACACACATCATCTAACTTGAACTTATTGGTCTATTTCCATATTTGAATACAAATAATTGCACCCTTAATTTATTGTAGTTCTAGATCCAATAAAATATATGGAACATTGGCCCGAGTTTATGGTTTAGTGGTCAAATATGGATTATGTTTACCATAGTATAATGGAGGAATGGTTTGATGTGGAATGTTGGTCTGAGTGAACTGAGCAAGAATATGCATCTACATATTAGGATGTGGTTGTTGAAATGGAATGTATTTTGGTGTGATATTTTGGTTTGGATTTAGTATATAGGCCTGATTTTGAGGGAATTATGACTACAATGGAAGGATATGGCTCAAGGTAAAATACTATGCCTGTTGTGATTGAGTAGGGACTTTATACCGACTAGTCAAACTTGGATGAATAAGGGGAACTTATTGTGGACCAAGGCCCTATCATTAAATTTATGGCAAATGTTAGACAAAAGGCAATTGTTGCCTAATTAGTACTTGTTAGGTAGTGGTACTTCTTTGTTTCATGAACACCTATTATGAAGTAGATGATTATTAGATATTCAGCTTTTGTCTTTGACCAATGGACATTTGTTACTGATTAGATAACATTCATGATTATAAAGGTATGTTGGTATGTGACTATTGAAGTACACTTTTCAATACCTATTAAGGTGGAACATTTATTGCCTCCTATTTAGGTGGTATAGTATTTGGCTTGTGTTGTAGTGGTAAACCAAATTGTGCTTGTTTTTGTGAAATGTTAGTCATTACCTATTGAGGTGGAGTAGCATTCATCACATTTTATTGAGGTAAATCACTAGTCAATGTTTGACTACTTAATCCTTGTGATTTTGTGCTTGAAGAAGAAGTTGGTTGAGGAATTGAGGTAGCTTGTTGTGGTTAGGATTTAGGAGTTCCTACCCCCTACTATTGATAACCAATTATGGTTTTAACTAAAGGCACTTGTTGAGGACTAGTTTTTGGTTTATTTAAACTAATTTTTCCCATAAGTAAGACACTTTCATGTTATCCACTATGTTTGGCATAACATTTGTAGTCACTTCTTTAATATATGGGACATTAAACATGTCACTAACTGAATTAATTTATGCAAATAGGTCTATACCTATATTGTCTTGACCTATCAATTAAATTAATACTCCTATTGAAGGGTCTAGCTTGATGATTGGATCATTTGACATGGACATAGTATTATAATTGAACACTATATTAAAGTAGGTCTAATATGCTTATTGCATTTATATAAAGTGATCTTCTATAAGGCATTTTCATATCACAATCATATTGGGGTTTTGATACAACATTGGCATGAGCATGTGAGGATTTATAATCAAGGCATGCTCAATGGTTTGGTTATAAGGTAGGTTTAAAGGCACTATAACTAAACTAGGCAAATTTTTATGGGGGAAGTCTTTTAAAAACTTAGCCCCTACTTCCATGACTCTTACTAAAAAATTGTCCTTAGTTTTAAGAAAGTGATAATCAAACAAATAAGGATAATATGTTGATGTCATAATAATATAATATAACTATTTTTGATCTTGTTCTATAATCGATGGTATGATAGTAAGATACTACATGGTTTGGTATTAAACCTGCTTTGAGTATGGAGGTGTGTTAACCAAATGGTGGGTTAAGGGATCTTGGATTTGTTATATATATTGAGTATTATAAGGAGGATATGGATCCATATCACAAAAAACATCATCACAATAGGGGTCTTGAATAAAATCCTCTTGTGTGACTACATTATCATAACCTGGATTGTACATGGCTACAGTATGAGTGTAATAAGACATATCTAAACTAATGATGATTTTTTTATAAAAACAAAAATAGAGTTATATAAACTCTTCAAAAAAATGTCTAAAATACAACATCATCTAGACTTGGTCTAACTTGGTCAAAAAGTGGAGTTGTAATTCCAAAATGGTCAATGATAAAACTTGGTATAAAACTATCTAATGTCAATTGTCAAACATCAAATGTCTTAAACAAAAGGGCCAAGTGGATGAATAAAAACTAGAATGCCAAACTTAGGTAAAATGTGTTTTAAACAAGTTTAAAATATATATAAATAAATAAAGGTTGCTAGGTCTTTTGGAAAACAAGGCACAAAATCTAGGATCAAAACAAAAATTGATAGGTCTTTTGGAAACAAGGCACAAAAGCTAGACTTTAAAAAAACAAGTTCTAAAAGGCAAGAGATTTAATCTAAAAAATTTGAAACACTTTAACACAAATTAGGAATTCATATTTAAACATAAAATTTATCATTTATCAAAATACATGGAACATTAGGAATATGGAATATAGACCACTTACCCAAATCTAGGCACAAAAATAGTCTTTAAATTAAGCAAGGAATTAACCTAAGTTGCACAACCCAAAAGTGAAAGGTAAATGTCTAGGACAAAAGTATGCAAGGCATAATCATAAACCAATCAATGTTTGAATCTAAACTTTTCAAGGTTAATTTTGAGCTTGATTTGTAAGAAAAATCTTCTTAAAATAAATAATAAGTTAGACAAAAACAAGTGGCATGATGGTACTAGGCATAGATCCAAAAGCCACACATGGTTTTCAAAATTATAATTTGGACACAAGACAACAAATCTTTGAAAAAATTCAAGTAGAGTAACAATGATATCATGCCCTAAATGTATGAAAAATGGTTTTTTCAAATAAATCTAATGCACAAAACCTAAAATGAATTGGACAACATAATGACACCCATTCCAAACAAGTGACATACACACACAAGTTTTGATAAATTATTAAGGCAAAATGTGAAATGTTAAATATATGGCATAACACTTATTCAAATAGAGTGATGTGTAAACAAGAATCATTTTTTAGATGTGTTATGAAAAACAAATATCTTTGACTCAAGGCCATGCTATTAAAAAGGACAAAAATACCTAACTAAATCTTAAAACTGACAAGGTTTTATAGTACTATCAATATCCATCTATATACTTTATCTTGAGAGGATTTTAATTAGTTAATTCAAAAAGTAAAAGCACATGATAACTAAGGTTTTTAGACTCCCTCTTCTCTCAAGAGTTCATATGATGATATGAAAATTCATGTTACTCGCCCTACATCAATAGTATGTCTAGGGTAAGTGGGGATGTCCAAAATATAAATTTTTGTTCATTTATGAATGGACCCATATGTATGGAAAACATTAGAGAATAATCACATAATTTGATCTATGTCAACCAAATTTTTGTGAAAAGTTATGTCATAAGGTGATTGAGGATGAATTTATGAGAGGATATTATTGCAAATGGTAGAATTCCCTAAATAGATATGACTCAACATGATTATAAGCATTGATGAATAATGCAAAGCCAAAATTAGAACATTCAGTGATTCTTAGTCTTAATTTGAGATGTTTGGTAAGAATCAGTCTAAAGTTTGGTTGAAAGCTAGTTGTGGACAGAATTGGGTGTCTATAGTTACAACTACCATTTTGGCCTAGACCTAGTACCATAAAAGGAAAAATAAAAAGAGATAATTGTCTAATTTATAGATGCCAATTGTATATAGCCTAATAGCCTTGCCTCATCATCATATACACCTCATCTTGAAATGTCTAATCATTTTAACATTTTGGATAATGGTCCAAGAGAGTATCTGACCCATGACACGTTTCATATTACCAAGCTTCTATAGAACCCCAAGTCTTATAGAATACCTAAAGTTAAACCAACCTACATAGAATGGTGAAGAACAAGAAAAGGCAAGATTCATATCCTAGGCAAGATTCATATCCCAACACCTATTATTTTTACACCAGCCACTAGATAATAAGAAGGCCCACTAGCCAATGATGATTCTTGGTTATATATTAACAAATTTGATAATTTCTAACATAGTGTAAATTATCCCATCCCTAATAGGATCATAGAGAACCAAGCCTATGAAGGAGGAAGCCTAAGGGAAAACTAATAAGGTACCCTTGAACCCATTTCTATTACTAGATATAAAGGAACCTACAGTCTTGGATTCAAACCACTTGGGGGTGATCTCATGTATCTTATTCATGTTCCAATGCTAAATACTAGTGATGATAATATTGACAGTGAAACAAAATCTGATCTTAGCATTTATGAAGACCTTGTCAATACTAACCTATTTGACCCATATACCATATGAACCATTATGATATTAATTTGACATTCCACACTTCTTTATCATCCTAACTTATAGACTGGGACCAACAAGAATCCATAGTGCCGATAAACCAATTTGAGAATGATGATGCCTTTTGTAGTTTTCTAGGCCTAAGAGACAATGTTTCATTGGGAGAACATAAGTAATAGTTCTATATCAAACTAGATCCTAAAGCCTATTTTAGAGAGTGGGTGAACACCCTTAACTAAAAATAAAAGAATAAAACATTGAGGTTCCAAAGTGAAAACCTCTTAGAAGCACTTTTGGACCATGGTAAAAGTAAAGAGAAAGGCTAGTCTTTTGGTGAAAACATGTTTTAGGCACCACTAGATGAGGGTGTTAACCTTTCCTTGAATGAATCTTAGGAGATGAATAATTACAAACTTGATTTTGGTTTTGATTTCAATTCAAAGAACAACATGCGTTTGATAAAATTTCCTAATAATTTCTTACAGTATTTGTGACTTGGCCATTACTACCATTATGAGATTTAGATTCACCCTATTTAGGAGAGCTTGAAGAACTAGTATGACCAGATGATTTTTCCATTGTAGGCCAATTCACATCCTTTCCAACCATTCTAGAGGATGGATTGAATTTCCAAGTAGAATATACTACAAAATTCAATATCAAGACTCTAGATGACCCAAAGTTGATCAAATTAGGTGCGTCCCTTATTGACAAGGAACGTGAAGTTTTTATAGCCCTATTGAGGGGGTTTGTTGACATTTTCCCTAGGCATATTTAGACATGTTAGGTTTTTACCTCACCTTGGTTATACATCACCTTATTGTGTATCATAATGGAAAACTTGTGAAGAAGAAACTATGTAAGATGCATCTTCATATTTTTGTGTTAGTTAAAAAAGAGTTGAAAAAATATTGAAAGTGAGATATATCAGAACAATAAACTATTCAGAGTTGATCTCAAAAATTTTGCTTGTTAGTAAAAATTTATAAGGAATAAAGAACTACACTAATTTTATAGACATCAATGAGGCATGAACTAAGGACAACTTTCGTCTACCAAATATCAACATGATAGTTGACTCCATAGTTAGGTATGAAATTTTATCCCTCATGGATGGATTGTTAGGATAGAATTAGATCTAAATTATGCTAGAATACTAATACAAAACAATGTTTACCGCTCTTTATAGAACACTTTGCTATCAGGTTATGCCATTTGGCCTCAATAATGTTAGGGCCACATATCAAAGAGATATGACTCTTATATTTCATGACATGATGCATGATATTGTCGAAGACTATGTCAATGACATATTAGATAAATCAAAGACTTATGTAGATCATCTAGCCATAATACGAAGGATATTTGAAAGGCTTGATGAGTACAAGGTTAGACTCAATACCAAGAAGTGTGTCTTTGGTGTCATTTATAATAAATTGTTAGGATATTTTATCTCTCTTTGAGGCATTGAAGTTTATCCTATCAAGGTACAATCCATTAACAAGATTCTTCCACCTTTCACATTAAAGTAGTTCCATAGTTTCTAGTGTAAAATCTATTATTTTAGACACTTCATTTCATATTTGGTCATTAGATGACATACTTTCACTCACTTGTTGAAGAAAGGTGTTATATTTATTTGAGATGAATAATGCTAGAAAGCCTTTTATAATCTGAAGGAATATCTTGCCAATCCACTAGTTTTATTACCACCAATACTAGGGAGGCCATTTTTCTATACATAGCTACCACTGACTAAGCCTTGGGGGAAATTTTAGCTCAGCATGATGAAAATGAGAAAGAACATGACATGTACTATCTAATCCATACACTATTATCATATGAACATACTATACACCAATAGAAAAAGATTATTTAGATATGGTATTTGGAGCCCAAAAACTACATCATTACATGCTTAACAATAAGACCATAGTCATTACCAAATTAGATCGACCTAATAATCTACTATAAAAAATATATTTATAGGGAAACATGGCTAAATGGATCATATTACTAAGTGAGTTCAAGATTGAGTATGTCAATCAAAAGGACATAAAGGGACAAGAACTTCTAGACCATCTTACTAAAGCTCCCCTTTTAGATACTAAACCACTTAATTTTGCATTCTCAGATGAGTCTATCATGACCGTCATAGAAACACCTCTTGAGGAGAAACATTGAAATCTATATTTTGATGGGTTATTCACATCTCATAGATCATGGATAAACTTATTATTTTTTACACTACAAGGGGATCTTATTCCTAAGTCATTCTATATCATCTTTCCTTGTACTAATAACATGGTTGAGTATGAATCACTCATTTCAAGGCTTCATCAAGCCATACAATAGAGCATTCAACATCTCATGGTTCATGGTGATTATTAGTTAATCATCAATCAAGTTATAAACCACTTTCAAACTAAACATGATAAATTGGTACCATACAAGGACATGGTGGACATTCTCAAATTATAGATTTCCCATATTCAATTTGAACACATACCCAGGGTGAGTAATAGGATAATAGATGCCATGACTACCATTGGTTCTTTGATCCATAACATATACAAGGAAAAATATTATTAGTTTCTCTTTGAACATCTTTTAATTCCTACTCATGAACCTTCAACCATTGTAATGATCTATGATATTATTGGTCTAAGTTCTTTTTGGTATTTATACCTATATAATTACCTTCATGATCAAATCCTTCCACCAAACCTATCATATATAAAAAAGGCCTTTACACACCAATCCTTCTAATATAACCTACTTGGCCTAACCCTTTGCTATAGAATCTTTGATGAAACTCTAGTTTATTGTTTGAATTCAATAAAAACCACATTAATGTTAAGGGAAGATCATGAAGGAGTTTTTGGAGCTCACACAAGTAGGGCCATCCTTGCCAAAAATATGCTATATATCAATTATTATTGGCTAACCATAGAAGAAGATGTAACTATTTATGTCAATAGGTGCAACAAATGTCAAAATCAGGCCAATTTGATTCATTATCCAACTAAAAAATCAAACTGGTACTTACACCATGTCGGCTTTCAATGTGGGGACTGAATATTATTGGGAAGATTAACCCAACCTCCTCAAATGGCCATAAACACATCCTCAGTACCACTGAGTATTTTAATAATTGGGTCAAATCTACACCCTTTAATTATGTAAATGATTTTTTTTTTCCAAATTCATCTTCAACCATCTCAATTATCACTATGGTATCCCATCTAACATTATATCTAAAAATGGCAAATTTTTTAAGAATAAGAATGTGAAAGCACTTTATACTGAGTATAACATCAATCAATAATTTTCCACTATATATTACCCACAAGGTAATGGCCAAGTAGAGGCATCTGATAAGACCATTATCAATATTCTTAAGAATATTAACAATGATGATTTTCATGATTGATACTTGTAAATATTCCATGCAATTTGGTCATATCATAATAATTACTATACTCCAATAGAATACATGCCATATTACCTTATTCTATGGCACTAAGGCCATTCTTCCCATTGAGGTTGAGTTACTTTATTTGTGTATCTCATTAAAACATATACTAGATGATGAAGATTATAGAGTAGCTCACCTATAATAGCTAGAGTTATTGGACAAAAAGCACATGGCCACTATAAAAAAACCTTCAAACATATATAAAAAGGTTATGTGGTCAATATAACTAATGGGTCAAACATAAAGAGTTTTATCTTCATGGTGTTGTCCTCAAAGAAAACTAGAAGAACACCATAATATAGAAAAAGAAGAAAGACAATTTCAAGCCCAATTGGATAGGCCCTTATGTCATTATTACTAGCTCTGGCTCTGGATCATACATGTTGGCTACACTAGATGATGATGAACTTGAGGAGCCCATGAACATCATACACCTCAAGCATTATTTCTCTTGAGAGACATAAAGTATTGTTTATGAGGATCATTTACATTATATCATACTCTCATCTTCCTTGTATCATATCATATACTATTTTTAGCACACCTTCACTATTGACCAAAGTTATTTTTACCCTCCTAACCCACCCTTTTTACCTAGGTTTCAATCTATTGGTTCTTCAAGAACCTCCAACAAGGAGATTCAGATGATATTTCAGTATTTTATTCAATATTATATAGTATAGGTAGTATATTAGACCATTATGATAGTGATTTGGAAATTGTAAAAACCTAAAATTGGCCACAAATGGCTTCAATTAGATTTCAAACTGATTCTTACCAATCATTGAAATTTTAGCCTAAGAATCACTGAACATCCCGACTTTTCTTATGCATCACTTTTCAAAGATAATAATCCCAATGAGACATCCCTAATTAGCATACCATACCATAAACAACATAGACCTCTCATGGATTCATCTCTAATCATCCTACGACATCACAACATGTAATTTGGCCTATAAACCTATTAAGTGGGGCAAATGGGACAAATGGACATTAAATCAAATCTTGAAAATGTTTAAAACTAATCAAAATTAATTAAAATTCTAAACATAATTAAATACCTATTTCAATTATCCATGTACAATTAATGAAATTCTAAAAAAGGAAATTTAAAAATCAAGAATATCTTAGGTTTTCATGATTACCTTTTGTGAGTTGTGAAACCTTTGCAAAATATACAAAAATATATCACCCATGCCTATTCATTTAAAATAATGAGGTTTTAACACCTTTTAACTCTACTAGGGTTTATTAACTCGCTTACATTAGGTTTGAACTCATTTCATGTTTAACACTCTAACTCACCTTGAGTTAGGGTTATTTTCTAAACCTATAAATACAAGCATTTGCCTCTTCATTTGGAGTGCTTGGATAGAGTAAAGTTATAATGTAGGTTTTGTAGCAAGATTGAAAGCAATAGTTTTATAATTCTAAAATCATAATCTAAACCATCAAGCCACCACAGGTAATAAGCCATATCAAACCCAACCATGGTACCAAGGAGAGAAGGAGATAGCCAAACTCCATTGACAAAAACTCTTTGAGCATAAGCCGAGAAAGCCACAAATAAATAACTTGGATCTCTCAAGGAAGGTAAGAGATTTTTTTATTATTTACATTTTATCTATACTTTCATATGTATTTTTTTCACTATCCTCCCCCTAAGAACTAGGCTTAGAGATGTTAACTTGTTAGTGTGCTGATTTCATTTGTTTTGTGAAACTAACACTTGTTCTAACATCCTCTCTATTGTTTAAAGTCCTATGATCATAGATGACACACATGGTGGGACCTAAATGCATACCACGTACCAAGGAGACCAAGATGCAACTCATAAATCTTCAAAAGAATTCTTGAATATCTTCAAAATTGGAGTTTTAGTTTTGTTGTTGCCATATTTTTATTTTTTGTGCTAATTCAGATCTACACAGAGACCAAAATAAATTAGACACAACTAACATTTTTAATTCTTAACTATCATTGGTTTTACCTAACTGAGTTTAGTTCTAGGTAACACCATCAATCAAGATACAAGGTGAAACATGGCTTATGAAACTTGGATTTTGAATCTTTATAACAATCATAATTGCTATTTCTTGGTTTCATTAGCTTCCATTTTCCCTATCTAATCATATTATTATCATTTTTGAGGATTTTTTGTGATAACTTTGACTAACATTTTTGAATCATGTTTGTTTTGACTCTGAGTTCACAAGTAACTGATCTCAGTCCTTATCAATCAATATTGATTATTGCCAATCGATGTCAGTTCCCCAGTAACCAACATCAGTCATAGGTGACCAATATTAGTCACTATATTGTAAAAATAGGAAACCTAAGATTTATATTTTAAAATATTATTTTCTCATCACTGATTGTGCTTCAAAGTAGGATGAAACTCTTTAACCTTTGTAGGTCCAAGGTGAGAATAGAACATAAATTTATAAGTTTAGACTCATGAACATTTAATTTTGGGTGTTTAAAATGAATTTATCTAAGTATTGTAGACTTCATTTTTTTGATTAAAAATAATTTCTAAGTCTTGAACATTTTATTTTAGTGCTTAAAAGGAACTTATAATTGTTAAGTCTAAAACACTTCATTTGGTGCCTAAAAAGAATGGTTAAGTCTTGAAATTTTGGTTTTAATGCCTAAAATGAACATAGGTGTTTTTGCTTAATTTTATTTGTAAAAATTCTTAATTTTTTTAAAGTAAGCCAAGGGGCCCAAAGAATTTAATCAAACATCTCAATTTTGTTCCTAAAACAAACATTCACTTATATTGTAATTTCTTGAAAGTATTTATTAGTTGTGTGTTTTTTGTGTGAAATAAAGACTGTGTGTATGCTCTCCCCCCATCCCCTATAGGGAACTTGGGTGACCAAAAGTGACTTTTCACTTACAATTTGTGCCTATTCCAAGTCATGGGAAAAAATTTGTCTAGGCTCTACCCAAAACCTGTATGGTTTAGGTGATCTAAAAACAACTTCTAAAGTCTTTCCACTTAGTCATTTCTTTCATGCAATTTGGCTTGTGAAGGGGAGTTCATAGCTTCGTCATGTGTTATTTAGGGAAGCATTGACCTGGGGTTTCATAACTTGATATTTTTTCAACCCTACTCTATGATAGAGTATACAATTTAGGGTATGCATACTATGAGAACTGAGGAATTGAGTGGCTAACATCTCCTTTCATAATGAAAAACTGAGTTAGGTCTAGTTAACCAGGGGATTTCATTAAGCAATCCATTGATGGAATCAATATGAAAAATAAAATACCCTTTAATACTAAGTTAATCAATATGAACTTAATTGATGTGAGGTATCTCTATCATTAGCCATGCTTGAGACTAATCTAGATGTTCAAAAACTATAGTTTTAGTCAACCCCATTTGACCAAACTTGTTAGTTATAGGATCTAGGACATTACATTTATATGTTATGACATTTCATCCTTTTATTGTGTGGTCTTTTGAGTCTAAAACCTTTTTTTTTATTCCACATCAAAACAAGTTTTGTTTATATGCCACTCTTTTGTTTGGGGAGGCATTTTACTAGCCATTTTTGTCACACACTTTTTGCCTTAAAACTTTTGCCAAACTTGTTTATGTGTGTGTCACTTGATTGAAATGGGTAACATTATGCTACCAAATCATTTCAAGTTTTTTCCCTTGGAGACTTGAAACAAACCATCGATTATACCTTTAAAGAGTGATAAAGCCATTACGCTACTTGAATTATTTTATAGACACATCTTATCTTGTATCCAAATTATCCAACTTTCACATTTGAAACCATTTAAACCATGTATGTCTTTGTGGTCTTTGTTTAGTGTTGTTATGTTGTTCAATTTTGTCTAGCTTGTGTCCTCAAAAAGCCTAATTTTTCTAAATTACATTTTTTAATAAACCTGACAAGTTTGGATTCAAACATTGATTGATTTATATTTAGGCCTTGTCTAGTTGGGGCTTAGATACTTATATTTCTCTTTTGGGTTGTATAACTTAGGCTAACTCTTTACCCAAATTTTAAAACTATTTATTTGTACCATTATTTGGGAGAAAATAGTTTATTCTCAAGTGCCTTTTGTTTTGTACCTCATGCCAATTTGACCAAGTTTATATTTGAAATAAAGTGCCTTGTTTATGCCAAAGTGTTCCAAGTTTTTTAGATTAAATACCCCTTTTTTATGTCTATATTTTCATGCTACATTTGGAAAAGAGTCCTAACACATGCCTTTTTTGAGCCTAGATTTTGATGCTGCATTTGGCAAAAAAACCTAGCAACTTTTCCTTTCCTAGATTAGATCTATTTGGAACACTTTGTCCTTAGAGTTTGGCATTTTTTTTTAGTTTATTCACTTGACCTTTTTATGTGATAAATTTAATGTTAGACATTTGATGTTGTACTATTTTTTACCAAGTCCTAGCACAAATAATGTTTTGGAGATATAGCTCCATACTTTGACCAAGTTAGACTAATTTTGAACCTTTTATCCTTTAGAAATTGTTTTTAAGAGTTTATAAAACTCTAGGCCTTTTTGTGGAGCTTTCATTATTGATGCAGATATATCTAACTAAAATTATGGTGGAGTCAAGTATGATCCAAGTTATGATAGAATGGTCAAACCAATTGAATTTGTTTGAGACCCCTATAGTGAAGAAGTGGTTTGTGAGACTGATCCATATCTTCCTTACAATCCTCAAGCTAGGAAATAAAGCCAAGTATCAGATCTTGTGGTACCTTATTTTGGTAGGTTGACATATGACAATCACCCTTTGGTGACCACCCAATCTGTCATTTATATTGTTAACCCTCCTTTGGATTGTGCAAGCCACCAAGCTCTATAGTGTCTAAGGAATACCATTACCATTCTAAGACCTCATCCTTTAGCTTATGCAAGCAACCAAGCTCCACATTACCCTATCATTTCTATATCAGGACCTCATCCTTTGGCTTATGCTAGCAACCAAGCTACATAATGCCATATCATTATCCAACTATCATCCATTCTTCAACTATTGCCAACCATCCCCACTTTAGAAAACCTGTGCCAATTATCTAGCCCCAACCAACCCAATCAACACCTCTCTAATCAAGCCAATCATTTGAAGACCAAGAAATATTCAAAATTGGTATTTTACAATTACTTATAAACCAAGTCAAAGAGAACCAATCAATCTATGATGTTTTTTGTTGAACCAACCATTTATGATGAGTCAAACTATGATGAATCCCCGTTTGATAATATACCCATTATTGAGAAGTCTCACTCTGACAAACTAGTCTTTGCTAAGTCACTTCTTAATGATTATAACTATGTTTGGGAAAATCATTATCTTGACCATATGCTAATTTTTCAAGAACATCACTTTGATAAGAGAGTCTTTGAGGACTTGTCTCTTGACCTTTTTCCCATTGTTGAGGAGTTTTACTTTGACAAACTAGTCTCTGTGGAGCCCATTATGCCATCACATGTTGTTACTTATCCCATACCAAACATTAAACAAGAAATCATTGTAATTACATCCACACTAGATGAAGAATCAATAATGAAGTTAGGTTTTATTCTTGAACCAACATTAGGTTTAACATCATAAGTAGAATTAATGTCAGTCTCAACATTGGATTTAGAGTCCCTTGAGTTAGAATCAACTTCAAAATTAGAATACATTCATGATTGTTATGATAATGGTTATGTTTGCCTCATAGATCAATTTGAATACATTTATGGTACTTTAATAGTTTTTGAGGATGAGTAATTAAACTTCCACACAAGTTCTCCTAGTATCTTCTACGAGGATTGTGTGGCCTCTTCCCATTCCATTGCTGTTCCACATACCATTACCACCAACCAATCTATCCATTATATTTACATTTCACCTATCACAAGTGTTAATTTGGACCAAACAAATAATACTTTATTAAAATACATCCATGGAAATATATCAATTGCAAAATATCAGGGGGATAAGACCACAATCATGCAAAAGAAGAATAATCTCATAGTGAAACCTTTTTGGAGGTGCTAAGGGACAATCAAAGTTCAAACTCAACATCTTATAGTGAAATATTTTAGAAGGTGCTAGAATAAAATCAAAGTCAAAAGTCAATATTACTTTATTAAACCTTCTCAGAGGCACTATGAGACTATCAAGAAAACTTAATTTTTGAAAACCTCATTGAGATGACAATAGCTAAGCATAACAATTCTTCACTACTTGATGAAGACAAAATCAAAGATAAAATCAACATAACTTCCAATCTACAACATAATCAAATGGTAGTTACTCTCAGGCCCAAATAATAGAAAAATTTGGTGGTCTTATCGAGAGCATATGTATAAGTCTTTGGCCCTGCCATAATCAAAGTTATGCCAAATTTAGAATCATAAGCATTGTGTGTGGCTAAAAATCCCACTATTCATTTGATTCCTAACCATTATTACATTCCATTATCATCCATATATATTTCCAAATTAGACTTATCATCCATTATTTATCCATATTTACTATCCTTATATGCACTTTTATTTACAAAGGATATAAAGCTACCTTATCTCAACATTTGAAGGAATCATAATCAATGACCAATGAAGATCACAAAAACATTTTTGAAGTCCAAATCTACAATAGGTTCTTGATAGAACATCTATTCAGAAGATGTGTGGGCTAGCAATTTACATGATTGATTATTCTAGTTGTATCATATGGTGATCAAGACATCCATCTCCACATTAATAAGAATAATAGAATCATTTATCTTGGACAAAAACATCTACCATACCAAAAACCATACCTTTCACCCTAGCCCAAATGATAAAACCATACATGTACCTTGCCATTTTCATTTTCATTTACCATTACTTTTATAATTGTTTCATACCCTATAATTTACCTTGCCTCATCTCTTAGGGGCATCCCTCTTGCCATTTTGTCCAATCTTCATACCATCCTCATCTTAAACAATACTATACCATATACCGTTCTACCATGCTATCTCTATTAGACCAAAGCCTATTTTTAGCTACCCTACCTAACCCTTTTGATCTTGGTTCCTTTGGCTGTTACTATACCTTCTGCAAGGGGATTCCAATCCAATTTCAACAATTTTTTAGAATTTCATGTTTAAATGATAGTATATGAAAGTAGTGTGATAATGGATCTAGAAAGCTATCTTTCATTTATGATTAACCAGTGCCACTTATTATAATTTATTTTGGGAAAATTAGTGTCTCACCATCATGCTACTAATTATAACCACCTATGGGAAAATTTGTATAATTGAATTATGCCTTTTCCTAATTATAACCTCCTATGGGTAAATTAGGAATAACACCTTTACCATGCATTGTTGCATCACCTTGCCATTACTATTCTCATTTGCTTGGCCATTTACCTCAATTTGAGAAATTTTTGCCATCATGCTACTAATTATAACCACCTATGGGAAAATTTGTATAATTGAATTATGCCATTTCCTAATTATAACCTCCTATGGGTAAATTAGGAATAACACCTTTACCATGCATTGTTACATCACCTTGCCATTACTATTCTCATTTGCTTGGCCATTTACCTCAATTTGAGAAATTTTTGCCATCATGCTACTAATTATAACCACCTATGGGAAAATTTGTATAATTGAATTATGCCATTTCCTAATTATAACCTCCTATGGGTAAATTAGGAATAACACCTTTACCATGCATTGTTGCATCACCTTGCCATTACTATTCTCATTTGCTTGGCCATTTACCTCAATTTGAGAAATTTTTGTAACCTATTTGGGTCTCACTACCTTTCATGTTGGAAAAATTATAGTGACTTGAGGTCCCATCCTGGGGATATGTAGGTAGTGCTTGATTTATGTTGAGGTTTGTTAAGTCAACCTTTACCACACTCTCACCATTTTGTGAGTAATTCTAAGTTTTGACACTCTCACCATTTATTGAACAACCTAAGACTCATTCTCACCATTTTATGAGAAAATTAACTTTTCATTATCTCATTATTTTGTGAGATTAGACCATTGAGTGTCTCATCATTATTGATCAAATTGAGATACTCAAAAAAAATCCAAAAAACATTTGTAAAATCATTTTAGAAAATCCAAAAAACATTGACTACTTTTTTGCCTTAAGGATTCTAGGAACCCTCTCTAAGTGACAAGAAACAACTTGTAATTTAGTTTCCCCATCCTTTTTGTCATGTTATCCCACACTCTCACCATTTTGTGATCTCATTCCCATATTCTTATATTCCATAATCATGTTTCTCTTCTCATCATTATCTTCTATCCTATTTCCTAGGAGAACTACATTTGGCTTGAAGTTTTTCTTGCATATTACATCCATAGAAATATGTAGGTAACATCCACTTGCCTAGTGCATCTAGAGATAACTCAACCACCCCTTCATTTTCTTCTATTCCCCCATCTTGTTGTTTGTTCAGTTACCTCTTATCATCTAGGGGTACCATTTGTCATCTTATTTATGTCATGTAATTTGTACTAATATTATGATTAACCATTATCTATTTGTGTTTGTTTCATTTTATGTATTTTTATGTTTTTTTGGTCTTTTATTTTTGGTGTTTTGTTTTTTTATTTATTTGTTTGTTTTCTTTCTTGTTATGCCTTGATTCAATATTTATGCATTCATTGGGTGATTCTTTGTGCATCCTTATTAAAACATCCATATTCACACATCAACATTATCATCATGGTTTGTATCATTAGTGTATTATTTTTATTTGATGATTGGATTTCATGTCAATCATTATGCATATTTTGGTCAAGGTATCATGGTTTTCTATCATGATGCCTACAATCATGTGCTACAACAAAAATCATCTTGAGGAGTCTCTATAATAATGCATCAATGAAATATCTCTTTGGTAACAGAAACATTCCCAATCTAATCCAAATCATATCCTACACAAATTAATTAAATAATGAAATAATTTTATTCCTTGTTAGTTTAGATGAGTATCTCCCTACTAGCAGGTTGCCCAAATTCATCTTTATCATCTATACTATTTTTCCATCATCTTCCATATCATGTTTTCCATAATTGGTATAATAATGATTATAACCTCCTTTGGGAAAATAATTGTATACCATCCCATTTGCATTACCAATTATTATAACTACCTTTGGGTAAATCATTATGTTTCCATCCATATGAGGGTTGACGATTATAACCACCTTTAGCCAAATCATTTTCTTTTTTATGCCTAATTGGTGCACATTTTCATGCTGATCATGCTTATAACTACCTTTGGGCAAACCATTATCTCTATCCACCCAATTGGGAAACATTTTTATCTAGCCAATGATTATAACCATCTTTGAGAAAATCATTATTTTCCCTTTTACTGATTATAACCACCTTTGGGAAAATCAGTCTCTTATTACCCTAAACCTTTTTCAATGATTGTAATCACCTTTGAAAAAATAATTACCTTTATTAATCCTAACTATGCTAATGATTATAACTACATGGGGTAAAATCATCCTATTTATCTACCCTAATTAAGGAAGCTCTATATTCCACTGATTATAACTGCCTATGGGCAAGTCAGTCTTTTTCACCCCATAATTTCATCCTTTTTATCCAATTATTTATTCCTTTATATTGAAAAATTACTATCCCATTTTACAACCACTCCCTCCAAGGGGCACATATAATTCATCCATTATCATTGAACTCATAAGCATACAATACTTTTTCATTCTTTGAGAAAATTTTATTGTGCTTACAACTTACAACTCCTTCCCAAATAGGGGAAAACTCTAGACACCTAAAATTGGGCACCAATGGCCTCAACTAAAATTCAAACTAATTCTTACCAACCATTTCAAATTAATCATAAAAATCACTAAACATATCAAATTTTCTTGTGTGTCATTCATCGAATATTAGAATCCCATTGAGATATACCTAATTTGGGTACTCTATCATAAGCAAAAAAAACCTCTCACAAATTCATCCTACAACATCAAAACATGTAATTTTGGCTATAGATGTATTAAGTGGGGTAAATGGGACACATGGACATTAAATAAAATATTGGAAATTCTAAAAGCCTAATAAGAATTAATTAAAATGTTAAATCTAATTAAATCCCTAGTTGAAGTATCCATGTGAAATTAATAAAATTATAAAAATGATAATTCAAAAATCAAGTATATCTTAGGTTTTCATGATTACCTTTTGTGAGTTTTCAAGCCTTTGAAAATATCTAAAAATATCTCACCCATGCCTATTCATTGTAAATCATGAGATTTTGACACCTTTTAAATTTAATGGGTTAATTAACTCACTTAGGTTAGGTTTAAACTCATTCCATGTTTAAACTACACTCTAACTCACCTTGAGTTAGGGTTAGTTTCTAAACCTATAAATACAATCATTTACCTCTTCATTTGGAGTGCTTGGATAGAGTAAAGTTATAATGCAGGTTTTGTAGCAAGATTGAAAGTAGTAGTGTTAGAATGCCAAAATAAAAAGCCAAGACATCAAGCCATCACAAGTAATAAGCCATATCAAATATAACCATGGTGCCAAGGAGAGAATGAGATATACAAACTCCATTTCCAAAAACTCTTTGAGCATAATCTGAGCAAGCCATGAATAAATCACTTGGAGCTCTCAAAGAAGGTAAGATATTTGTTATTATTTGCATTTTAGTTATGATTTCATATGTATTTTGTTCACTATGATCCCCATAAGATTTAGGCTTAGATATTTTAGCTTATTAGTGTGTTGATTTCATTTTTTTGTGAAACTAACACTTGTTCTAACCTACTCTCTATTATCAAATTCTTATGATCACAACAATTATGTTATTCATTATTGTCATGTTCTACCTCATTTCCCAATGCTACTAATTATAACCACCTTTAGGTAAATTAATATCATTAACCCATGCCATTGTTTCCTAATTTTAACTACCCATGGATAAATTAAAAGTAACACCTTTACCATATATTATCACATCACCTTGCCATTCTTGTTACTATATTGTGTTATTTGCCTAATCGACAAACTTGCTACTACTTAGTCATATTGCTTTGATGTAAGGTGAAACTATAATGACTCGACATCTCATTCTAGGAATATATAGGTAGCACTTGATTTATGTTGAGGTTGGCTCAGTAACCCTTTTCCCTCTCAACATTTTGTGAACAATTTAGTTTTGAACACTCTTACCATTTTATGAGCATGTATAAGCCAAGCTCTCACTATTTTATGAGTTGGACCATTTGGTATCTTATAATTCTCAATTGAGTCGAGACAATTAAAAAATTCCAAAAATATTTGTAACAAACCTATAAAATCCTAAAAATCACATCATGAAAATTGGCTTAGAATCTACTTGCAAGATATAATTCCACCAATTTTTTTGGGGATGTGCCATCTTATTTATTCAGTTTATTTCTAGACCATCTTGGTCTTTTTCCTCCCATTTTTTTGAGAACTACACTAGCCTAAGGTCTGCACAGACTATGTAGGCACCACTTATATATATATATATATATATATATATATATATATATATATATATATATATATATATATATATATATATATATATATATATATATATATATATATATATATATGATATCTCAAATTAGCTTGGCCACCCCTTCTTTATTTTTTGATCACTTTTTTACCTGAAGGATTTTGGGACTCCTAGCTATTTCACAAGTAAGCACTTATCCTTTAGTTTTTCCATCCTTATTGGCCTTAGCTGTACACTCTCACTATTTTAAGAGATTATATTATGAACTTTGTGCATCTAAATTTTATGAATTAATTACCACATGGATTCATCTTACACTCTCACCATTTTTTGATCCATTTTTATTTAAATGCTCTCCCCATTTTGTGAGATCCTTCCCATATTCCTCTATATGAAAATAATGTTTCCTTATCATCAATTTTATTCTATATCATATCCTAGGAGAACTAAATTTGGCCTGAAGTTTATGTTGGATCATGTTTTTGAGGGAATATGTAGGTGACATCCACTTTCTTAGTGCATATGGAGTTAACTTAGCTACCCCCTCATTTTCTTCTATGCCCCCCATTTTGTTTATTTTGTTTTGTTGTCTCCTATGGCCTAGGGGTAATGTTTATCCTATTATTTGTGTCATTGTTCCTTATTACCTAAGGGTACAATTATCTTCATTTTTTCCCTATTTTTTAATACTTAAGTCATTAATTCTTATTTTAGGGGTCACCCTATCACCAAGAGTAACACCTCTATTACACGAGCACAAATGATTTGTTTTATGTTTTCACTAACATTGTGATTGACAATTATTTATGTTTGTTTAATTTTGTTTTGATTATTATGTTAAATGTTTTATTTATTAGTATTTTATTCTATTTTTTTATTAGTGTTTTTTTATTTTGATTATTTGTTTGTTTTTTTGCCTATTTATTTGATTTTATTTTTGTGCCTTAACTTAATACATATGAATTCATTGGGTGATTTCTTATGCATAATACTTAAGTCCATCCATATTCATATGGCAACATTTTCATCATGATTTTTATCATTGATGCATTATTTTAACTTATTTATTGCATTAGGTGTCATTCCTCATGCATATTACAACTAGGTCATCATGGTATTTTATATCATGGTGCATAATGTCATGTGATTCAATAAAAATCAATTTAGATGATCTTACAGGTAATGTTTCCATAGTAATTCTCCTTGTTCATATTTCAAATTCTTGACATATCCACTTATTACCCAAATACAAATTAATCAAATCACAAATAAATTTTAATCCCTGCTAGTTAGGACATGCATCTCTCTAATAGAAGGTAGTTTGAATTCATGCATATTATCTATACCATCTTAATCTTACTCTGTGAGTACATATTTAGTAAGTAATCCCCATTTTCTAATTTGCCATGTTGTGCCAATAATCCTAATGATAATGATTATAAACACCTTTGGGTAAATCATTATGTTTTGATATATGTGAATGTTAATAATTATAACTTATTTTAGGAAAATCATTATCTTTATTCACCTAATAGGGGATTTTTTCATTCTACTAATGATTATAACCACCTTTGGGAAAATCAATATTTTTCACCTCACTATGCCAATTATTATAATTAACTTTGGCAAAATTATTCTCTTTCACCAAACTTTACCTTTTGTTCCCATCATTCCTTCTTTTCGAGGGAGTGTTCACCAACCCCATTTTATTCTCGCTCCCTCAAGAGGGCATGTAGGACTCATCCATAACCTTTTAGGGCATTAAAAATTAAATACCTTTCCATTATTTGAGAATATTTCATTGTGCCTATAGATTTCAACACCTTCCAAATAAGGGAAAGTTGTAGACACCCCATTCTAGCCATAACTAGATTCCAACTAGACTTCTTATTGATTTTTACCAAATAGTGCAAATTAATTCTATAAATAATTGAATACCCCAATTTTGTCTATACATCAGACATTAGTGCTCAAAATAATGTTGATGTATACTTATTTGGGGTATTATCTTTTACACAATAGTAACATCTCACAGATTAATCTCTAGTCAACTTGTAACTTGTTCATGTGATAGTGGGGACTTTAAACCCAATAAGCGGGGCACTTAAATAATTCTTAAAGTGCTAAAATCCTAAACAAAATGAATAAAATAATTAAACCAAATTAAATTCTTAAGTGAATTTCCCATGTGCAATTAGTGAAAATAAATTTTGTAAAAATTAAAATTCAATAAAAATGAGGTCATGATGACATCATCCTCAAAGTAAAGGAACTGAAAACATTTTCTTAGATGCAATAAATTTAGAAATGGATATCCATGCCTAATAAATGGGATCTCTATCCCAAATATTAAATAAATTTTCCCTTCTTAACTAAACTAAGGCTACCCTTAACTTAACTAGGGTTATCCTTAACTCAACTAAGGTTAGTTTAAACTCAACCATGGTTAACTCTAACCTTACTACACTTGGGTTAGAGTTAGTTTTTGAGGATATAAAACAAGGACTCATCCATTGATAAATAATATTTTTATGTGTAATGTCATTATGCTAAAATACCTCAAAAAATATTGTGTAGTATAGTGTTACCAGGCCCATTACCTAAGAAAAGCCAAACCAAATCCAACACCAAAATTACCAAGGTGATAAGGAGAGGTGGAGTAATGGAGCTTCACTGAAAAATATTTTTTGATCACATAAATGAGCACATAAATCCATTGTCAACACACAACACTTGCTCTCATTGAAGGTAAAAGTCTTTTCTTTTGATTTCATTTGTTAGTTACTTATGTATTTCACTAGCTCCTTGAGTATATAGGATACAGGTATAAGGTTTTTAATGTTTTGTGTTTTGATTCTATTTCATACTAACATGATACTAATATCCCCCTACATATTCCTTAATCACACATGCCATATATTATAATATCAATATATATTTTGGGGGAATACACCATGTATATAAACTCAATATAAAAACACTTTAGCATAGATTCATACATACTTAGGTGTACATGTATGGGCATATGTACACAATTTACATGAAAATGAATTATAAGATTCAACATACACATAAATTTAACATATATGTTCTTGAATCCATAATTTAGATTCACATCATTCTATATTTGTTGGTACATGTGCAAAGGGAATGATGTTAGTTAAAGCACATACACATTTCTAGATATATAATGCATGATATTGGCTCATGCACACTTACACAAAATGACAGTTTAAAATTTAATTTAAAATGGTTTTCATTTCACTTCACACTTATAAGTTATGTGGCTATAATGGGCACATGAACACTATTATTTATTTTTTGATCATGCATTTAATTCTATATTAATTGATCTTGAGTGAAACAATATAATCAAAATTTAATTAAATTATTGGGGAATGAACATCATTCAGTCACTTTCAATTACACCTTTTTTGACATGGAATGAACTTCAAAAAACTTGAGCAAAACTATAAAATTTAATCTATAAGTCATCTACATTTCCCAATTCATTTTTTATGAGTGATCCTAACATGGTTATCTCTTTACCTACATGTTTATTTGAATTATTACATTTCATTCATTTCCATCATTTATGAGGCTTGAAGCATGTTGTCTTCCCAACTAAAGAGTGAAAATTTGGAGAATAATCAGCCTAAATCTCCATGTGCTTCAACAAAGAATCATAATTTTCTCCAATTATTCAATAAAGAAACATAATCTAGAATAAATTAAGAGGAAAACATGTTTTCACCAAAACACATAATATTTTCAAAGCTTATCAATTATTGATGCTTTTTATCTTGCAGGAACCCATTCAAATCTCAACCTATTTGATTGCATGCCTTAAGGGGTGCATTAGGAAAGGGACAGGTAGACCATTGATGTTTCACAAGTTTTTTTTCTCTTATTTACACTTTTTACCACTCCAACCATCTCATAAAAACATTCCCCTAAGCTTGGCATCCTCTTATGCACCCTCATCTAGTCATTTTCCACCTTCATTAGCCCTCTCCTAGCCTAAAACCCTTTTGACAATTTATGTTACGCTATCAACCCCATCAACCTTGTACTCTAATTGATAAAACTTATTAGGGTATAGGTTGACCCTTTTTTGACATAGATCATGACTTAATATGTTTTCTTCAATAACAATACTCAATCAACTAGGCTAACCTTGTCAGCCTAAACTTTTAGAAAGGACTAGGTTTAGATCTTCCTATATAAACACATCCATTTCTCCATTCTTAGAGAGAAAAAAAGAGTTAATTATTAATTTTCACTTATTTATAATCTTATATTTTTCCATTATACTTTAGGATTATTAGCCTATGGTTTATAATTGGATAAGAATCTTATCTTGTGGAAATGTCTTGGATGCTTTGGCATTTCTTAGTGATCCTTACAAATCACAACAACCTCTTACAAAGCACCTTCGACCAAGGGAGAGATTGAGTCTTGATGGGTTCATATTCAATTTAAGTATCTCTAACTTTGGTCCTCTCTTTAGTAGATAGAAGTATCATAAGTAATGAATTTTAAATATATTACTCTCTACATGCATTCGGGTTTTACCTATACATAGCTTAAATAGGATTGTCTTATGCATGTTTACTTTTATGTTTACTAACCCCCATTTTCTACCACAAGATTTGGTGAGAACTATATTATAATTTTATTTAATTTATGTTATTTTAATGAATATGAAAACATAGGACCTAGTTATGGTTATTGCATAGTTTTGCTTGACTAGAGACTTTGGAATCCTCCCTAGTGATATTATTATGGTAAGAGATCCCTTGAATAGGTGTAATGGATCCATCTTGGTCATGAATTTGAATATATAATGTATCCACAATTAGAAGTGTAATTAAGATTTATCTTCTTTGAAATATGATTGATTTATAGATATGCTACATTTACCATTACATACATTCTGGTGAACTTGACGTGAATCTAACCCTTGTAGGTTTTATTTCATGCTATCATTCTTGTCATTTTATTATTTTTTATCATATTTTTAGTACTATATTAAACCATTTGATACATTTTTAACTTTTTATGTATAAGTTTAACACATAGTCACATCAAAATGACTCTATTATGTCTATGTAAGTCTTCATTAGCTATATGTTATTGGATTAAATAGGTCAACATAGTAATATTTTTTAGTCCTAGATAAGCATATAGAGTCAAACAAGTTGACTTTGCCATATTATTATTTTTTCTAGCATATAGGTCAACAAAAGCTATATAATAGGTTGAACTTATTCTTTATTCTTCTTTACCATACAGTTTTATAGAACTTAGTCAAACTAGTTGACCCAATTTATAGAATTTGAAAGTATAAATTAAGGGACTTCAGCATAAAATTTTCATTATTAACCATCTTGAAACCCACCAAGGCTACTCTCTTTCCCCTCTCTATCATATTAGTACTTTTTTCAATTCTATTTTTCACAGGTTAATACTCTTCAAAACTACAACCCTGTAATCAACTAGGTTGACCTAGTCGATGTTTTTCTATAGCCTATCTTCTGTCTAAAAGACATAGTCAACCTATTAGATTCTATTCTTAAATAACTTACATCTATAAAATAGTAATGACCATGTCAAATCTATTTAGTACTATTTGCATACAGTGTCACCTAAAATGAGACTGTGATATTCTTAACCAATAAATTAACAACTATTTGCTAGTAATTAATTCACATTTCCATTTTCATCTCTTTGCATGATTAGAGTAACACACATAGTATAAATATGTGGTTTTTAAAATTAACATTTAGTTACAATATTTAACACTTTACACACACTACCAAATTGTATAACATTCAAAACACATTTAAACACTTGTCTTCCCAAGGCCCACTTACTTGGATTTCAACACCAAGGGGGAAGTCAACTTGATTTAATGGAAAATTATAAATACATGGTTAATGGTATATATTATAAAAGTAATCAACACCCTTATCATTATGGGATTGTGAAGTGAGGGGGAAGGCCCCAGTATCGATCCAGTAAAATTTCCAATATAGACCCCTTTCAACTCAAATATCATGAAACCAACCATAGTTTGCTTTTCTAGTTCACCATTTCATCCAAATTTCCTATCACATTTAAATAAACACTTTATAATAACCTAATAATACTTAGGATGACCACTTAATTAGTATTTACTTATTAGTTGATTGCTTTCTCTCTAATCATTATGTGTTGTATTGTCAAAACTTGTATTGTGAAGGGTTTTGTGCCATGTGCCCCAATTGGATCATTAAAATTGATCTAATTCTTTATGTTTTTGATTTAATTATTTATTTAATTATATTGAAAAATTATTCCCCTATTTTATAACAATATCATTCTGATTGATATAGTCTCTATAGACTCTCTTCACCTGCTTCCTATAGTACATAGTCAATTAGTATAACTATGTCTCTTATCTTTTATGTTATACCCTTTATCTAGTGGTAAACAAACAACCTAGTCAAATATCTAATATTTTCAACCTCTATCTAGTAGTACATAGTTAACCTATATGACTTTTTACTCTTCTCAGCTTGTATTTCCACATTACTTTGTCGACCTAGTCAACTCTGTACCTATTGACTATCCTTGCTCTTTTGTCTGGCTGAGTTAGTTCTCTTTTTGGATGACTTAGTTCTCTATCTATATGACTTATTTATCTTTCCTTGCTATTTTTTTCTTTCTTAAAATCATGTTCCTTTCATCAAGCACCATGAAATTTACTATCATAATATTCTTGGACAACTTGAATCCATTTAGACACTATATGGGGTATTCTTTTCTCCATTTATTTACCTCCTAAGATAACCCTCACTCTTGGATCACTTATTCCCCTCATTCATCTATGGATTATAACATGGTTCAAATCATGCCTCAAGATGATGTAGGTAAATTTGATCCTTTTTTACCTATCAAGATAATTTCAATATTCAAGCATCTCAACATAATGTGGGAGTGATTGATGATATTCTATCCAAAAACCCCATTGGTAATCCACATCCTAATAATCCTTCCCCTAATAGCAATTTGAGGATTCCTCCTATAAATACCAACCCACCCATTGATACAACTCAAATTATTACATAGATAGTGCAATAAATGAACATGATGAAAACATATAACATTTACCAAATGATGCAATTATAACATCATTTTATCGATATGGATAATCAACCTCCAGTTCTAATCCCTCAAAATAATCAAAACTTTATTCATCCACCTCTTAGAGATTCCATGATAAATGTTATTCCCTAACCTATCATGAATAACAAGATGCTTCAAAACATCTAGAGTGAGCCTTCAAATCCTTTCATCACTTCCATTGACATTGGTATAATATCTCTAACTATCAAGTATGATGGGACTAAAGAATCAACATATTTTATTTAGGCATTTGATAATATTTTTAAAGAGTGGATCCAAACTAATAATTTTTATATAACTAAACCTCTCATTAAAACCTTCACTGGTGATGTATTAGAATGATACAACCAACTTCCCTAACATTCCATTTGGAAACTAGAGGATTTAGTCAATCTTATAGTTAAATAATTTCAACATAATGACCTTCCCAAAAATTACCTTAGCCATTTCATCAATGCTAAGAAATCTCCCACTAAATCAACTCATGATTTTATCAAAGGATGGAAATGTTTGGCCCATAAGGTTAACCATAACATGACTGATGATAATAAATTTAAACTCTTTATAACTACTTTAACTCATTCTCTTCAATATAAGGTTCAAATGTTTTCCCCTCAAATGCTTAATAAAGCTCTTGACCAAGCCAAACATTAATACTTATTAATGAAATAGTTTGATCCTAATACTAAATTCTTTAAGGGATATTTTCAAACTTATACCAATGTAATCAGTAGAAATACTCCTCAAACCAAAATAGGAGTTACCAAGGATAATAACCCACCATATTCTCACATACCATTAACTATGAAATAAATAAAATAATTATTAGTGCCCCCTACAACATTTACATCTCCTAATAATCCTCCTAAATGGTATGACCCTAATCAATTTTTTTGGTTCCATATTGACATTGGTCATTCCCTTGAAACCTATATAGGACTTACCAAATTTTATATCTCATATATGTCTAGTTATTACTTCAATCAAGAATCCATGATCCAACTCCATCATCAAGAATATCACACTGCATCTAAAAAATGACAAGCTCCCAAATCTTTTACTTCTAATAAAAAAATCCTTTTCCACATCTAACACTCAATAAACTACCAAGGATGTTTATGCCATTGATGCTGACTAAAACCAATATGATAAAATATCTCAATACGTTAATGTAGTTATGGTCAATTATCATTGTAAATCGGATCACAAAGATACTATGACCAAAACTAATAATCCATATTTGGAAGAGTAACTCCTCAAAGATACTACAACCACTCATCTATATTTAGAATCTAAGGAGGAACCATATCCTTATTCTGAACCCCAAACCACTTCTATTCCTTCAAAATCTACCTTACCTTCTAAACCTCACATTGGTTCTTCTTATAAATCCCTATTGAACTTCTTAGAAGAGATCAACTCCATGCCTTGTGATATTCCTCTTAGGGATTTAGTTTGTACCTCCCCTTATCATCACAAGTTCCTCATGCAATAATTATAAGAGATTAAAAATCTATATTCTATATAATAAGAACCACCCTCTTCTAAGCCTCAACCCACCAATGTCCATACCATAAAATCCATTTGTCCTTCTTCCAAACCTTCAATTAAATTACTTAGAAAAGACACGATTAATGACAAGATCCTTTTTTACATTGATGATCCACCCCTATTAATTAAAATAGTGATTCATACCACCTTTATTTGTAAATGTTTAGTTGTGGAAGGGTTTGGTATTAATGCGACATCTTTGTGTCTCATTCAAAAACTTGGCTACAATAAGGATCATATGAATAAAACCCACCTCACCTATCATGGATTTGATGAAACTAATTAGAATCCACTTGGTTGTATTTGGCTCCCCATTACAATAGGACCTAAGACTATTTGAACTAGGATTGTGGTCCTTGATTTTCCCCTATCTTAAAACATAGTCCTTGGATGACAATGGACTATTAGAATGAGGGCTATCACCTCTTCTAGTAGCCAATGTATCAAGTTCCTGCATGAAAACAGAAGGTATAAACATGATGCTATTCCGAACCCTTGGGGTATTCAACTTCCCAATCCTATATCTCAATATCACATTCCTACCATTCCAACAATCAATAGTGCTCCCTTACCTAAAGTTATCAACATAAATCTAGATTTACATGTCACTTTATCTATTTCAAATGATTGTGAACCTAATGAATTGAAAAATACTTATTTTTAGGGTGTGTTCACATTATTAAGTTTGTAATAACGTAAATATTGTTAGTTAAAACAATATTACATTAATAGCTTACAATTATGTTATTATGTAAGCTAGTTAATAATATATTATTTTTATGAAATAATTATATATATATATATATATATATATATATATATATATATATATATATATATATATATATATATATATATATATTAGGATTTTTATGTATGTGAATTTGGAATAAATCACCCAACTCATTATTATATGAGATTGTGAGAGATTCTAGGAGATTTAGTAGTTAGTTGGATTTCTATGTAATAGGCTATGATATCTTATATATTTGTATTATGTCAGATGTAATATTTAGTTAGCATGGAATAAAATTATACTATTATGTGTTAAAAATATTTATATATTTTATAGTGTTTGGCTATTTTATTTTTATTTTAATTGTACTCATATCTGAACTAGTCTCATTATCTAGTATTAGAGTGGAAATAATAATGGCCTATTGATTTATGAAGGGGTAGATCTACTACTAGCTCTACATTGCCCTTATAGATGGAATTCATTTGTTTGTAAAACCCTATATATAAATTTTTCAATTTTTTTGGTAATATTTTAGCTATTAATAAGTAGATATTATTGTCTGTTAGCATAACCATAAACAGAGAAGCATGAGACTTCACATATAGGTTTCAAGCTAGAAAGATCAAAAGGTGTACTCATTTATTGCACTTATTTTGGATTGGGTTTTACATGAAATCCAAATGTGTTCAACTCTTCATTAAGATCATCACTTGGTGTCACTTTCCATCTTTAAAATGACATTATCTCAGGATTCATGCATTATAGTGACTTATTATCACATATAGTCAGATCCATACCTTCATTTAGCAATCTCATGATTTATAGAGATAACTAACAAAAAAGCATGGCATATCTATAGAAAAAAATATTTAGTGTTATATGGAGATCTTTGCATATTGTTTGTTATTGAAACCCATATGATATGATTCTTGAAACATTGGAAAGGATTTAAAAATAAAATAGAGCCCATAATTAAAGATATTTATTTAATAACCTTACAATATTGTTGAAATCTAGCATAGACCTACAATGGTGATCTATCTTCATCTATAACAAGCTCAACATTGATGAAGATCTGAATTATTATACCCAACCATTCATTAATTTAGTTACAAATCTAACTTGGCCTGTGCATTAACCATGAGCCTATCCATCATTGAGACCCACTCTACTACATTCAGTTGTATCCTATATCCTTCACCAACAAATAAATCAACTGAGATTTATCATTTGTAGACCTATTCCTTCACCATTCACATCCATGGTTACAACTATGTAACAAAATGGTGATATCATAACACCATGACATTTGCCCCTCGATCTCCTTGTATTCACTATCAAGATATACAATATTGAGCACCCAATCTCATCCCACTTTAAATCATAATAGGGTTAATTTTAAGATTTAGGTATTTTTTTATTTTATGCCCGTAGATATAATTTTTTAAAATTAGTTTAAAATCTATTTGTTTTATTAGTCTTTAAAGTCATTTTGCTAAAACTAAGCCAATTTTTAAAATTGTCAATGTTGCATTGAATGTCTATGTTATTTAAGGTGATTAGTAATAGATAGTTTTACTTTTTGGTATTGGTTATTTATAGTTTTATTATTGGCTTCTTTATCTAGGTATTTTGAATTCCAAATATAGATGCTTCGATAGTCACATGGTATTGTATGTATTTAAATATAGTAGTGAGTCGAGCTATATTAATTTTAGTTATAATCATATTATTTTGTCAAAATATTATTTAGTGTCAAGCATAGTATGTCATAAAATAATTTCATCATTTTTAAAAAGTATTTTATGTCTTTTTCATGAGTCCTCATTATCAAAAGGTTTAAAATTCATCTTTATAAAAGAGTAAAAGTTGAGAGTTAGAGTCATAATAAAAAATATTAAAATGTATAAAGATAAATTTTTAGATAAACCCAACATCCTAAGTCAAAAGTGTTAGTTATATGTGTGGGGGAGTCTTGTGATCAAAAACAACACGAGCTTCAAGATCTTATTAGCTGAGTATGCATCATCACATACTAGAGGATGAAATAAATGAATGTTGTAGGTTTCATATCCTCTTGTTAACCACTAATGATGAGGCCACTTCTAATATAGTGGTGTATTTGTTTTTTAGTTATGTGTTTGATTTTAGTTTTGTGTGAATAAGAATAGATATTGTATAACTGTTCACATTTGTAATAAGTGAATTTAAATTCTTATGTAACTTTTCTAAAAATGTGATAGTGAATAGAGATAGTAACTATATTGCACATCATGATGTTGTTTAAGGTAAGCCATAAGTAAAACCATTTTTTTATGGTTTGTGGTAAGCCACTTGTAAAACCATTTGTTTGTGGTTTGTGGTAAGACACTTTTAAAATCATTTGTTTGTGGTTATTATTTATCCACTTCAAAACCATCCCAATTTGGTTGTTGGTAAGCCATATGTAAAACCATCAGTAAGGTTGGTGATTATCTTCTAAAAATCACTGAATTATGAGTACGAGTGTAGATATGGGATAGATGTTTTCAAAATGGTAATATTAAGAGGGTATAGACTATGGGTTAATAATTTTCACAAGGGGGTAAATGTTAGGGTGTGTTCACATTATTAAGTTTGTAATAACATAAACATTGTTAGTTAAAATAACATTATATTAATAGCTTATGGTTATGTTTTTATGTAAATTATTTAATAATATATTATTATTATGTAATAATAATATATTAGGATTTTGTTGTATGTGAGTTTGGAGTAAATCACCTAGCTTAATATTAGAGGAGATTGTGAGAGATTCTATGATATTTAGTAGTTAGTGGTATTCCTAGATAATAGGATACACTATCTTGTATATTTGTATTATGTTAGATGTAATATTTAGTAAGCATATAATAAAGTTATATTATTGTGTTAAAATATTTCTCTATTGTTTGGTGTTGGACTCTTTTATTTTATCACTTCAGAATTTTTAGGGTCTTGGTATTAAACCTAAGGATGTTAGGGAATAAATTTTATAATTGATGTCTATTGTTCATAAACATGTCATTTTGAGGATTTTTTTCCTTGTAAATTTCTTTCTAACATTTCTAAAAGTCCTAAGTTTGTCAAAATTGAAGTTTATAAACCACTCACTTTGAACTCAAGCCAAAGTGGTGTGCCTAGTATAGTATAGGTCACATTAGTGACCTAAATACATAAAACAACCACTTTATGTTAATTTAACATGATCATCATCCATCCCTCATCACTAATCACTTCAACCTCATCCCTCATTAACCATAATCACTCTCTCCTCATTTCTCATTGCACTTAATCACTCCCTCATTGACCCTGACTATCCATAATCATCTCTAATCACTCATACATCATCCTTAATCACTACCTCATTGACCCTCACCATCATTCATCATCTTTAATCAATCCCTCATCATCCCTAATAATCCATAATCACTCTATACTCATCTATCATTATCCCTAATCACTCCCGCATTGACCATCAGCATCCATAATCACTTCCTCATTATTTGTAACCACTCTCCCATCATACCTAATCACTCCATATTTGACCTTCACCATCCCTCATCATCCCTAATTACTCCCCCTTATCCATGATAATCACTAATAACTCCATCATTTACCCTCACCATTCCTAATAATATATAATCACTCCCTCATCATCTCTAGTCACTCCATCATAATTTTTAATAACTCCTTCATTAACCTTCACCATCCCTCACCATCCATTATCACTTATTCATCATCCCTCATCAAATATAATAACTCCCCCTCATCCCTAATAATCCTTAATAACTCCCTCATTAACCCTCATTAT
Organism: Torreya grandis; assembly: GCA_037957365.1. Lineage (NCBI taxonomy): Eukaryota > Viridiplantae > Streptophyta > Pinopsida > Cupressales > Taxaceae > Torreya > Torreya grandis. The sequence goes on from JARHVA010004440.1 coordinate 1,279,424, forward strand.
TATTCATCATATCTAATCAATCCCTAATCATACCTAATCACTCATTCATTAACCTTCACCATACCTCACTATACCTAATCACTCCCTCATTGACCCTCACCACCCATCATCATCCCTAATTAATGCCCCATATTACTTAATCATCCCTAATCATTAAATCATCATATATAATCATCACTAATCACTCCTTAATTAACCCTCACTATCCATCATCATCTCTAATCACTCACTCATCTCCCCTAATCACTACCTCATTGACCCTCACCATCCCTCATCATCACTAAACATTGATTCATCATCCCTAATTGATCGAGATGGATATATTTAATTTAATTTGATTCTAATTTAATTTTACATCTTCCCATCCATTATATATAGAGTATCTATTTGTTCAACCCAACCATTCTCATTTGTGTTACCATGCCTATCTATCTAACCCTACCTACATCACTAGTCCTAGTTAGAGCAACTTGAACTACATGGGTAGGGTAGCACTCTGGGATATCAACTACATATTACATAAAGGATAGTGTTGTATTATATAAAATGTTTAATAATAATGTTAACCCCAATTAATAAATCACTTATACACCTTATATGTAATGACATTTGGTCTTCTTTTTCCTAGGGTAATAAATGTTGTGAAGTATTGTGATGTAAGAACATCACTCCTAGGAGGATTTTGCTTTTAATTTTGGTTTTTTTTCCTAAATTTTGGATTGAAGATGGTTGTTATGGAATTTATATTCCTCAAACATCCTTATATTTCAAATTTATATGTTAGATTTGCTTCTAGCTAGTTCAAATTTCAAATTCCTAGTTTTCCTGCCAAAACTTGATTTTCAAAAAATTAAATAGTTTTATTGTAGTAAGCATTACAGGGGTGAATGAATGTATTTATTAAGTTTTAAATTAATTTTAAGTACCATTTTAATCCATTTTAATGTTATAAGGATTTAAATGTATGAAAATATAACTTTGGTTCATTTTCATGCTTCTTACTTGCCTTTGTGACCATTGGAAGGTCCCTACAAGCAGTTAGAACAATTATTCCCATATAAAAGTTGTAAATTTTGAGGAGGAATTTATTTTTGGATGTTTTATAAGACATAATTTTCAATTAATGATAATATAAACTATTTTTTTGTGAGAAACTCACATAGACCCTATTCTTCTAGTTCATATATTGTTTATTCATGACTGTGTAATCATGTTCTTAAATGAATACATAAAGTCAAAGAGTTATTGAATTATATAAATATTTGTTAAGTTAATTTGTGATATTTTTATTTTTTTTTAAATTTTTTAATTTATTTTAATATTTTTATTTTTTTAACAAAAGTGACAGAGTCCTATAGGATGCATGGTTTCCTCTACAGTCAAATAGAGATTAGGTTAGAAAACTTGAATAAAGGATTAGATAAGGTTTTAAAATGATTGGATATGAATTTTGAGTTAATATAGAGCCTAAATAACCTTATAACATTAAAAAATACTACAAATAACTACAAATCCAATTTTATTCCCTCTTAGGTCTGTGTGTAAGCAAGAAACTATATGATTAGGGTTTTGATGATACATGGATTTTACACCATATAAATAAATTAAAATTTGATAATATTATTGGGTTTTATGTGTTATAATTTAATAACATGGTTCCTAAGCTATACAGACATCCTTTTATGGTTTTTAGAGGTTTGAGTTGAACAAGCCTATAAAGAGGACTAATTGAGGAGACCTAGTTATAAAAAAGAGGTCTAAACATAGGGTTAAATCAATAAAATTGGTATTAATGTGTGTATAAATATAATATATATATATATATATATATATATATATATATATATATATATATAAATAATATCATAATATATTTATCATCCATATGTTTTCCATATAAATCAAAATATAGGAAAAAAAGGCTATTAAATAGGCCTTAAGGTCTAGACAAGTGAGTTGAAAGGGAATAGTTGAAACTTTATCCTAAGTTGATATACATAATTTTGGTATCATATACAAAGAAGGACACCTATAAAAAAGTGGGAGAGAAGATATTATTTGAAAGAGAGAGAAGCTAGTAGTTGTTTGATAAATTATTTGAGAGAGTCAAGATGCCACCAAGAAGGAATTAGGCTTTGTATTGGTAGTCAAGCCTAGGAATGTTATGAGAGCCAAACATATTAATGAGATACTTCAATAAATCTAAGTTATGATGGAGGAATATGCAAAAATAGTTATGGATGAGCTTCCCAATACATTGCCACCCATGAGGAACATCACACATCACATATCTTTGTTCCTGGAGTAAAACTACCTAATAAGGCAGCCTATAAGATGACCCCTTATGAAAATTTAGATAAAAAAAGACAAGTACAAGAGTTTATTTTGATCAAATAAAGTCATATTCCTTGTGTATTTCCTACAGTATTGGTGCCAAAGAAGGAAGGTGAGTGGAGAATTTGTACTGATTTCAAGGCCATAAATAAGATCACAATTAGATATATATTTATACTTCCTAGGATGGATAGTTTGATGGATTACTTGAGTATATCAATTTATTTTTATAAAATTTATCTCAAGAGTGGGTACTACTATATTAGGATCAAACAAAGAGATGAGTGGAATACTATTTTCAAAACAAATGAATGCTCATATGAAAGGCTGGTTATGCCATTTGGTTTGACCAATACACCAAGCACCTTCCTGAGGCTAATGAATTAGGTCCTCAAGTATTTCATCAATAAGTTTATAGTGGTTTATTTGGATGACATAATTATCTACAACCATAACAAGGATGAACATCTTCACCATTTGGATCTAGTCATGAGGAGGTTGTAAGAAGAAAGGTTGTTGATCAACCTCATGAAGTGTGAATTCATGAAGTCAAAGTTATTATACCTTTTATTTTTCATATCACAAGGAATGATAAATATGGATAATAACAAGTTAAATTCAATCATGGAGTGGACAACACCTAGGATAATAGGAGAGGTAAGAAGTTTTCATGGTCTTGAAATTTTTTATAAGAAGTTCATTAGGAGTTTTAGTGGCATATGTGCTTCTATCATAGACACTATTAATGGATACAAGAAGAAGTTTGTATGGAATGAGAAATAAGAGAAAAGATTCTAATAATTTAAGAAAAGGATAATGGATCATCCAATACTAACATTGGAAAAATTCAATATGGTGTTTCAAATAGATTGTGATGCAAGTAGAGTATTAATATGGGATGTACTAAGCCAAGAAATAAGACATATAGCTTATTTTAGTGAGAAGTTTAATGATGCCAAAAATAAGTACTCATCCTATGACTTGGATTTCTATAAAATGGTATAATCATTGAAGAATTCGAGGCATTATCTTATGCCAAAGGAGTTCATTGTCTATATAGATAATCATACACTTTATTCATCTCTAATTATCCAAAACTAAACCAAAGACACATGAAATGGGTGGAGTGGAGGTATAATTTCACCTTTACCATCAAGCATAAACATGGAAAAAGTAATAATTTATAGATGAATTGAGTAGGAGGGTCTTTTTTTTACATGAGATAAAGTTATAGAGTATTGGAATTTAATCACTTAATGACATGTATGAGGATGATGCAGACTTCAAGAAATCACACAATGCTTGAAAGAACCTACATACACTCAATAAGGAACTATGGTTGTATTTTATAATACAAGATGGAATATTTTTCAAAGGGGTGAAGCAATGTGTGCCAAAATGTTAAATAAGGGAGAATATAATCTAAGAGAAGCATAGTGGAATCTTGACAGCCCACTTTGGACTTGATAAGATGTTGGAGTTGCTCATTAGGCCCTACTATTGGCCTATAATGCAAGTAGAAGTAAGGAGGTATGTTGAAAGATAAAAAAAATCTCAATTGGATAAAGGTAAGAGAACTAATGTAGGTTTATATCAACCCCTACCACTCCAAAATAGGCTTTGGAAATCCATAAGTATGTACTTTGTGATGGGATTACCTAGGACACAAAGGGGTTTTGACTCAATCTATATAGTTGTGGATAGATTTTATAAAATGGCACATTTAATTCCATTTAAAACTAATAATGATTCCACCCATGTGGATTTTTTTTTCAAATATGTAGTAAGGGTTCATGGACTACCCATGAACATTGTATCTAATAGATACACAAAGTTCCTTGGTCCTTTTTAGATAACATTGTGGAGAAATATAGGCACAAACTTGAGTTTTATTTTATCTTACCACCCTTATATAGATGGTAAAAATAAGGTGGTTAATACAATCCTAGGGAAAATATTTAGGTGCCTATCTAAGGACAATCCCAAATAGTGGGATCTTGTGTTGCATTAAGCAGATTTTGCCTATAATGACTCTACCAACAAGATCATTGGTATGAGTCCTTTCAAAGTAATCTATGGTATGAAACCCATAGGAGTGTTTGAGGTCAAAAATATCATTCATATGGACAAGAGGAGTGCTAAAGGTGAAGAGATTACAATGGAAATGAAGGAGGTAGATGGATAGGCAAGGAAGCATCTAGAGTCTAATGTGGAAAAATACAAGAAACCAGAAAATGTGAGTATAAGGGAGGTGAGTTTTCAGATTGGATACTTATTTTTGGATCATCTTAGGAAGGAGAGGTTCTCAATAGGTTAGTAAAATAAGATAAAGATAAAGAAGATTGGTCCTTGTAGGGTACTCAGGAAGTTTGCAAAAAATACCTATAAGTTGGAGTTACCTACAACTATATGAATCTCACTAATATTAAATGTTTTAGAAATATAACCTTAAAAAGGAGGAGTAGAAGGAGAAAAAATAGTAGAGGACATAGCTATAATAGACCTAGATTGGGTATCATAGTTGCCAAAGGTCAAGTTAGAAGAGTTGGAGTGCATACTACACAAGTAGGTGATCAAACATACTAGACACAAGAAGTACTTCAAGTACCTGGTCAAATGGAAATTAAAAAAATGTAATATTTTATGTGTATGATTTAAAATTACATCAAAATTCATGGGATTACTCTAGAAACACTCATGGACAATAGTCCATGAGTTTTTTCCTCTTACTTTGGGAGTATCATGTAGGAACATCACTCTTAGGAGGATTTTGCTTTCGATTTTGGTTTGTTTTCATAAAGTTTGTCTTGGTGATGGTTTTAATTTCCTTTAAATTACTTAAAAATTCTTATATTTAAAATTGGTAGGTTAGATTTTCTTCTAGCTAGTTCAAATTTTTAATTCCTAGTTTTCCTGTCAAAGCTTGATTTTTAAAAATTAGAATAGTTTACTTGTAGTTAGCATCATAGGGGTTATTTAATGTATTTTTTAAGTTTTAAAAATGTTATAAGGACAATTTTAATCCATTTAAAGGGTATAAGGCTTTAAATGTACAAAAATCTAACTTTGGTTCATTTTCATGCTTCTTAACTTGCCTTTATGACCGTTAAAAGGTCCCTGGAGGCATTTAGAATAGTTATGACCATATTAAAGTTGTAAATATATAGGATGAGAAGGTTTTGTTTTTAATAAGACACAAGTTTAAATTAATATAATAGAAACTATTTTTTTGTGAGAAACACACACAGACCCTATTTTTTTGGTTCATACATTATTTATTCATGATTGTGTAATCAAGTTATTGAATGAATCCATAAAGGAAAAGAGTTATTGACTTATATAAGTATTTGGTAAGTTAATTTTTTTTATATTTTTAAGTTTTTTATATTATTTAATTTATTGGAATATTTTTATTTATTTTCCAAAAGGGACACAATCCTATAGAATGCATGGTTTCCTATACAGTTAAACAAAGATTGGGTTAGACAACTTGAAAAAGGGATTAGATAAGGTTTTAAAATTATTATAGAGGGATTTTGGAGTGGAGATAAGACCTAAAAAACATTTATATCATGAAAAAACACTACACATAACTCAAAATTCAATTTTATTCCCTCTCAGGCCTATGTGTAAGCAAGAAACCCTTGAATTAGGGTTTTGATGAGAAAAGGAGCTTCCACTAGAAAAATGAATTGAAATTGGGTAATATTTTTTGGTTTTAAGTTTTATAAGTGAATTAGATGGTTCTTGACTTATATAGACTTCATTTTATGGTTTTTGGATGTCTGAGTTTAACAAGCCTACAAAGAGGCCTAATTGAGGAGACCTAGTGCTAGAAAAGAGGTCTAGACACATATCTAGATCAAGAATATTTTAAGAAATGTGTGTTTATATATATTATATATAAATAATCTTAGACTCCATTTATAATCCATATTTTTTTATAAAAGTCAAAATATACGAAAAAGGCTACTAAATAGGCCTTAAGATCTAGACAAGTGAGTTGAAAGGGCAGAGTTGAAACTTTATCCTAGGTTGCTATGCATCATATTTTCATTGATGTCAAGGTTGATCTCATTGATGTCAATGTGTAGGTTAGAGATAAAAATTAAAGGCAACCTAACATCTCTTCTATTGATGGAGAATTTGAAGGCAACCTAAGGATTCTTCTGTTGGTCATTGTCAATATTGTTTTAAAAATTAATGTTCTTGTTTGATATAATTATTGACATAACTATGTTTGAGTATTAGTCCTTAAGTATGAGGTGTCTTCAGAATCTTAGTAATAATAAACATAGTCAATCATGAGCATGTGCATGATGAGAATGAAGAGGTATAACATTTTTTGAGGAGAATGTAAGCCATGTGAGAAAGGTATATCATCATCAAATAGTTTTTTAAGGTTAGTTTCCAAGTTTTAAGTGATCGAGAAGCTTAGTTATGGCACTAGTCATCACATGAAGAGACTTTATTGAGAAGGCATGTGTATTATGGCTTGGTAAGGTGAGTGAAAATAGACATGAATGGATGTATGAGGTTTATTGAACATGTATATGAGGCATTAGATCACTCATGTGAATCTTAGGGTGAGCTTATAGGGGTAGGACCTATATAACTAATATGAATCTATACCACTTCTAGACCTTACCTGACCTAATTAGGTGTCATGAGGTGTTAATAAGGCATATGAAGGATGTATGGTAGTATTTTAGCATGATAAGAGGTTTTATGGCATGTATTTGACGTGTTTAGAGATTGTGCAGTGGTTATAGGGTCAGTTTAAAGCCCTAATGTGGTTTGTAGGTCAAGGTCTAAGTAAGCAACGAGAGAGATGGTGGCCAAATGAGGTATGAGATTCATGTTTCAAGATAATAATAAGAATGTGAGAATTGTAATTGGTTTGATATATTTTTTAGGTGTGTTTACCAAGTTTGAGGTCAAAGTTTGAAGGTTTAGGCTTGAAAAAGTGTTTCAAGGTCTCTCGAGTGCACAAAATGAAGGTTCTCAAACTGAGAAGGAATTTAAAGTGTTCATTAAAACATATAAAATTATAATGGGAACCTAATGTATTCATGGTAGATGGGGAAATCCCATATTTCAAAATTATAGACATTAGTTTTTGGATTAAGGGGCTATGAGTCATTAATTATTGTTAAGACTAAAATATGGTTTGAACTCTCAAGAAACCCTAATACTAACCCAATATGAAGGAAGTTGTTATATGGTGGTTATAATTTATTTTAATGTGTATTTAAGTGATTGGAAGTTGTATTAAACTCTCCTAGGCATGTCCAAGTGTGATTGGTTTGTTAGGTGTGTGAGTAGATCATATAGGAAAGTGTTAGTTTCTCAAAGAATCGCTCTAGCATTCACAGTTGATAAATTCAAAGTTGATAAATGGATGGAGGATTTTTTTTTAATAATTTTATTATGTTTCCATTGTGGTTTATGTATAAGTTATATCCATAAGGGGTGCTAAAATGGTCATCAAAGTTGACCAATCGCTAATAGACCTAAGGTGAAAATAGTGACAAACCCATGCAACAGTGAAAAGATGTTTAGGGATGTGTTATCATAGAATAAGGATGAATAAAAGTGAATGGATACATTTTTAAATTATTTTAATAAATGTTAATTTTGGTTTAAATTTTTGGATATCATTGCATATTGCAAAAAGTTGCTCACAAGTTGATTTGTCTAGGTCAGTGAGGTCTATGTACAATGAGGTAATGAGATTGGTAAACAAGACCAATATTACCATTTTAAGATACTAAATTTATATATAATAATGGTATAATGATCACATAGTATCATAAAAATTCATTATAAGTCTTTTAAAGTGGTCATATAGGTATTGTAGGTCAAAATCACCATGACTAGTCTTTAAGGCAAATTGGTAGTTTTGGGTAAACAAGTTACAATGATGAGTTTGAGGCTCTATGCCCTGAGTTGAAGAATATAATGTAAAAGATGTTTATATTTAGGAATTTTATTTCCTATACATTATTTTTATAATATTTTAATTGAGTGTAAGAGGTTAAAATATTTAAGTCAAAATTGCTTTTATGGTTGAGTAAGGTCTATGATAGAGAAGGTCAACAAATTAGTCTGCAAGACCAATAATTGCCATTAGAGATTATGATATTTTTATTATAGGTTGTTGAAATTATTTTTTAGTATAGTTATAATTAATTTTAATTCCTTGAGTGTGTTCCTTTAGGTGTCAAAAATTCAAGTTTTCATGACTGTGTTTTGAGCCTAGTTGGTAGTTCAGAGTGAACATTTTACACATAAGAGTTTGAGCTTGTATACTCTAATTTTAAGTATATAATGAAGTTATTGATGGCCCTAAGATTATGATTTTTATTAATATTTTATTTATTTACATGATTATTTATATAATTAGTGGTTTAAGATAGACTTTTTAGGTGTGCACATGCCTAATTATGAACAATGTTAATGGTGTGCTTCAAGTGGTGGTTGAACCTAAAAAGTGTTATGAAGCCTAAATGAGAGTATCAAGGGTATTTTTGAGTGTAATATGATATTATACTACTATTTTATGTTTTTTAACGTGTTTCAAGGAAGGTAAAGTGTAACGTGTCCTAAAGTAGACCTAATAGGATTAGGTCTCCATGAGACCTAAAGATGAAATGAGGCCTAATTGAGTTATGTAAGAACTAAAGGGAATCAAATAAAATTTTATTAATGTTTATAATATGTCATAATATATATTACATGTATAAATTAATATGTTAAGGGTATTTGGCTGACCAACAAGGATGTGAATAAAAGGCTTGTATAAATACAAGGTAGTTTTAGGCCTATTAGTGAGTGAAGAGAGCAAATGAATAAAATAGCATATTTTAGAGCATAAGGATATATTTTAGACCATATTATGAGTATAGGGTATATATTATGAATATTTTATATAGGTTCTAGATATAAGGATCAAGGTCACATGACCTAATCAAGTCAAGAAGAAGACTAGTTGAGTGAAGAAGGGTAGAGGCTAGTTTGAGAGAGAGAAATGTGTGAAGATATGAATGAGGAGATCATCATATTTTATATGATAAATTTTTTTTTATGAAGGTTATCAAATATTTTTGGTGATTGAGTTGGATCTGAGTCATCTAGGGGGTTGGTGCTTGTGAAAACCTAGCTGAGTTGGTGCTTAGATAGTTTGGGTTGGTGATCCATGTCAAGTTTGTGAATCACTAAATTTGGTGTTTGTACTATATTAATATAGTAAATTTGAATATAAAAATGTATTTTATTCCCATTGTGGTTTTCTCACATATGTGATGTGTTCTTGTGTTTCATGTTTATGTGGAAAGGTATTTATGCATATAAGATATATATACTTGTTTGAATGGTCTATGTTTGCTTAAGTGTAATTGATAAGAATGTTTTTTAATATTGATTCACACCCCCTCTCAATAATTTTGATTTCAAAATTTGGTATCATATCAGGTGCTTTAAAGTAGGTCTATTAGCCTAAAGTATATCCTACAATCAAGGATTACTAGTCAGTAAGCTTAAGGTGTTTTCTCTACCAATAAGGCTCCATTATTAAATGGATATAATTATGACTTTTGGAAAATAAATATGATATATTTTATGTCTCAAGGTCATGATATTTGGTAATTAGTTGTGGATGGATATGGTGCTCCTCCTATTTCACCAACTAATGTAATAGGTAAGAAGGCTAGTGAAAAAACTCTAAGGCAATGAATGCCATTCTTTGTGGCCTATTAGAGGTAGAGTTTGTGAAGGCAATGCACTATGTATCAAACAAATATATATGGGATAAATTAAATATCATATATGAAGGAGACACCAAGGTGAATATGGACAAGTTTTACACACACCAGAGATAGTTTTAATGTCTAAAGATGAGTGCTGATGAAATAATTGAATCTTACCTATTGAAGTTTGATAAAGTTGTCAATGTCATTATAGTATTAGGAGAAGAAGCAAAATAATATATAGTTGTTTAAAATATATTGAGATCACTAAATCCTAAGTTTTATTCTAAGGTGTCTATAGTAGAAGAGATACAAGATTTGGACAATATTTAAATAGATTTAGACAAGATTGAAATGGGCTTCATGTTATCTTGACTACCTATGACATGACAACAAATGAAGGAAGACCTCCCAAGAAGGAATCAACTTTCAAAGTTGAGAAGAAAGTCAAAATCCAAAAAGATCAAGAATGAATAATGTTTAGATATTGATGATGATGAACTAATATAAATGTTTGATAGGAAGTTAAGGTTTGGATCTAGTAAGTATAAGGGTAAGTTTCATTTCAAATGTTTTACTTATTGTAAGATTGGTCACTTTGCATCCAAGAGTCCTAAAAAGGATAAAATTGATCATGATGAATAACATGATGAGCATCATCGATATGATAGGAAGGTCTATAAGCATGACAAGAATAATAAATATTTTATAAAGTATGAAGGTAGGAAAGGGTCATTCAAGAACAAGAGAAGTTTCTACACCAAAGAAGACAATAATTTATTTGATGTAATTGACACAAGTACAACTAATATTGACGATGGTAGTAATAAACCTAAATATGGAAGTAATGAAACCTTATTCATGGCCATATAATTAGACACTGAGGGTTATTCAAATGGGAAAGGCCCTATGGTTGATATAGATTCAGATGAAGAAGAAGATGAAGTGAATCTTGAGGAAGAAATGGTAAGTGATTTAGAGGATTTGAAGTTATAAAGAAAGAAAAATCACAAACTAAGATCATTAGTTAATGACTATAAAGATTAAATTGGTTTGTTTGATGAGATATTGAGTAATATATCTAAGGAGTATAATGAGATAATCAATTAGTTTGAATCAAAAATGGAGATAGTCATTGATAGCCTAAAATATAAAGAGGAAGAATGCACCAGATATAAAATTGAAATAGAATGCTTGAAAGTTGAGTTAGATCAAGCATTTAACAAGGTGAAGGACTTTGTGAAGTTTAAAAAGAGAACTAAGGCTCTAGATGACATCTTGAGTAGTCAAAAGTTTGTAAGTGATAAGATCGGTCTTGGTTTCAAAGAAGACCAAAAGGAGGTAGCTCAAGTCAAGGAGAAGGTTATTGAAGACAAGAAGGTCAAAATGAAAAGACCTATTAAATAGCTTAATGCTAAGAGGTACTTTTGTTCATTTAATGGTTACTATTTTATATGCAGTTAGTTTGGTCATAGAGCAAGAGATTGTAAAAGACTCTCCAATAATGAGTACTCATGGGACTATGGAAGGAGTCATAGTCTACATCAGTTAAGATGTATGTATGAGGATATTCACTACAACTATCATAATGTAGGACACATTGCAAGATTATGTCCTAATATATTTAGAATGTCATAGAGTCAAAATAAGAGGTTTAAAGTTCCTAGAGTGAAATAGATAAGGAAAATGAATGTATGAAAATCAAAGATAGTAAAGGTTAGTCATGATCAATCTACAAGCTCAAACATACTTATTGCTAAGGTAGATAATACCTCAAATTAGAAATCAAGTCAAGAATATTTATTATCATCTCATATTGATGATCAAATGGTTGATGTAGAGGTTAAGCCTATAGTGCCAATAGAGCCTAAAAGGCTATTGAAGGATATTCAATCTTGTGAGAGCATGAAAATCTAGGAATCACATGAACCTATGTTATTTTAGTGCTTTGTGAAAAGAGGTTGCTCTATTAGGCTTCATGGAGACACTATTCAGTTAGAAGAAGCATGGTAGATGTTTGGTTTAAGGGAGCTAATTAGGTTGTTGATTGAGCTTGATCTATATTGAGAAGTGGTCTTGTAATCTATGTTCATTTGAAGGAGGTATGCATGGAGTAAGGGGGATAATGTTTCCTTAATGATTCAAATTATATGTGTTGAAATTTTGTTGCAAAGAAGGTGTGATTCTAGATGACAATTGTGGAAGACCTTTGTAATTAATATCAAAGGGGGAGAAACTTCAAGAAGGAATATGGGACTGATCAGATTGAATAATTTTTTGACATCAATGATAAAGGGTTAGTTTGTTGAGAAGTTTTTTCATTAATGTCATTGATGTCAATATGAAGGTAAGAGAGAGAATTTGAAGGAAACCTAATGTCTCTTCTATCAAGAGAGAATTTGAAGGCAAATTAATGATTTTTATATTGGTTATTGTCAATATTGTTGTAGTGGTGTGATAATTTTATTTGATGACTTTTATTTTTTGATAACATCATTGAGGTAAGCATGTTTGAGTAATAATTCTTTGAGTATAAGGTGTCTTGAGAAGCCTAGTCATAACAAACATAGTCAATCATGAACATGTGCATGAAAAGGTATGTGCAAAGGTATGAAATTATTTAAGTAGAATATGAGGCATGTGAGAAAGCTATAACACCATCAATGAGTGTTTCAAGGTTAGTTGTCAAGTTTCAAGTACTTGAGAAGCTTAGTCATGGCTCTAGTCATAGCATGAAGATACCTTGTGAGAAGGTATGTATATGATGGATTGGTAATATGAGTGCACATAGGCATGAATATATGTATGAGGGTTATTGAGAATGTATATGAGGCATTAGAGAACTCATGTGAGTCTTAGGGTGAGCCTATTAGGGTAGAACCTATAGACCTAGTATGTAACTAAACCACTTCTAGACCCTACCTGACCTATTGAGGTGTTTCCAAGGCATATTAAGTATGTATGGTAGTAGTTTATCATGATAAGAGGTTGTATTTCATGTATATGAGGTGTTGAGATCTTAGACAATGGTTAGAAGGTTATTTTTAAGGCCTAATGTGGTTTATAGGTCAAAGTCTAAGCAAGAAAAGAGAGACATGGTGGCCAAATGAGTTATGACATTTATATTTCAAGATAAGAATGATAATGTGATCATTTTTAATGGTGTGATAGATTTTCCTAGGTTCATGGACCATGTCTAAGGTGAAAATTTTAAGGTTTAGGCTTGAAAAAGTGTTTTAATGTCTCTCAAGTGCACATAATGAACCATTCTCAACCTGAGAAGTACCTTTAAGTGTTAATTGGCACATATAACCTTTTCATGGGAACCTGAACTATTCATGATAGATGGGTAAGGGTCCTAAATTAAAATTATAGGCTTTAGTTTTTGGATTATGGATGTATGATTCATGAATGATTGTTAAGATTGGAAAATGGTTTAAAACCTCAAAGAATCCTAATAGTGATGTAATATGAAATATGTTATTATAAAGTGATTATAGGTTGTATTAAACTCTCCAAATCACCTCTAAGTGTGATTGGTTTGTCAGGTGTGTGAGTAAACCCTATAATAAAGTGCTATTTTAGTAGAGATTTATTGTAACAATTAGAGCTAACCAACTAAAAGTTGAAAAATAGATGGAGGAAAAAAATTTATAATTTTATTTTTTGGCCATCATGTTTTTTGGATAGGTTATATCCCTCATGGGTGCTAAATTGGTCATCCAAGATGACTAGTCACTAACATATCAAATGGTGAAAATAGTGAGAAACCTAGGTAGCAGTGAGAAGATGTTTAGGTATGTGTTATAATGGAATAGGGATGAACACATGTGAATAGATACATTTTTAAATAATTTTAATGCATGTTCATGTTAGATATAAGTTTTGGAGATAATTTAATATAGCAAAATATTTCTCACAAGTTGACTTGTCTAGCTTAGTGAGGTTATAAGATTGGTATGGAATACCAATATTTCTATTTTAACATATTAAATATATATATATATATATATATATATATATATATATATATATATATATATATATATAAATGGAATAATTATAAAATAGGAACATACACATACAAAAATATTACTTGAAAGTGGTCATATAGGTATTTAAGGTCAAAATCACCATGACTAGTCTTCAAGGCAAATTGGTAGTTCTGGGTAAGCAAGTTATAGTGATGGGTTTGAAGCACTATGCCCTTATTTTAAAAATTTAATGTACATGATGTTTTAATTTTTGAATTTAATATCCTATCCATTATTTGTATAATATTTTAATTTAGTGTAAGAGGTTGAAATATTGATGTGAAAATGGCTTGTCTAGTTGAGTGGGGTCTATGAGAGAGAAGGTCAACAAAATGGTCTTCAAGACCAATAATTACCATTATATATTATGATATTTTTGTTGGATGTAATTTTAAGGATGTTTTAAGATAATTATAATTAATTTTAATTCTTTGAGTGTGCTCCTTCAAGTGTCATAAGTTTAAGTTTCCATATTATGTTTTGAGGGTAGTTGACAGTTCATAGTAGAGTATGAGATTGTATACTCTGATTTAAATCATATAATTAAGTTTGTGATGAACCAAAGGTAAATAGGTTTCTTAATATGTGATTTATTTCCATGTTCATTTATCTAATTAGTCTTTTATCTTCAATAGTTCAAGACAAACTTTCTAGGTATGCATAGGCCTAATTATGAATAGTGCTAATGGTGTGCTTCAAGTGGTGGTTGAAGCTAAAAAGTGTTATGAAGCCTAGATGAGATTATAATGGGTATATTTGAGTGGAATATGATATTATAATACCATGTGAGGTTTTTTAAATTATTACAAGGAAGGAAAAATATAAAGTGTCCTAAATTAGACCTAATGGGATTAGGTCTCTATGAGACCTAAAGATAAAATGATGCCTAATTGAGATATGTCAGACCTAAAGGGATTAAAAGAACATTTTATTAAATTTTTATAATATTTAATAATAACTAATCCATGGTATACCTAATAGGTTAAGTGTGTTTGGTTTACCAAGAAGGATGTGAACAAAAGGCTTGTATAAATACAAAGCAATTTTAGGCCTATTGGTGAGTGAAGAGAGCAAGTGAACAAAAGAACATATTACAGAGTAGAAGGATGTATTTTAGAAAATAATAGGAGTGTAGGTTATATATGATTAATATTTTATATATGTTATGGATATGATTATTAAGGTCATATAACCTAATCAATTCAAGAAGAAGGCTAGTTGAGCGAAGAAAGCTAGAGGCCATTTTGAGAGAGATAGAAGTGTGTGAAGAGATGAAGAAGCACATCATCATCTATTGTATGAGAAAAAAGGTTTTATAAAGGTGGAAAAATGTTTTATGTGACTTAATTTTTTCTGATTCATCTAGAATGTTGGTGCCTCCTTGTAATTTGGTGCTTGTTAAAGCCTAGCTAAGTTGGTGCTTAGCTAGTTCAGGTTGGTGCTCCATATGGAGTTGGTGATTCACTATATTTGGTTTTTGTCTTATATGACTATAGTAAATTTAAATATATCAATGATTTTTCATCTCCTTATGGTTTTCCCACATATTTTATGTGTTCTTATGTTTCATGCTGATGTGGATAGGTGTTTATGCATACTAGATTTATATGCTTATTCAAATGGTCATGTTTGCTTAATTGAAATTGATAAGAAATTTTTTGAAGACTGATTCACCCCCATCTTAGTCATTTTGATTTAAAAATTAAATTCCAAATGATCAAAAGGTGTGTTATATCTACCCTCCTCAATAGCTTACCCTTCGAGTGGACTTAATTTTGTTTTTTAGTTCACCTCACCCTTCAAGATGCCCTTTTCACATAACATGGTTGGACTAAATGTGTATAGCTATATTAGAAATAATTAATAACTAGTGACATCACTCTATGAGATGGATAAAATGAGTCATTATAGGGCTGACTCTATGGGATGGGTAACATAAGTAGCATAACTATATACATAACATCAATGTATAGGATGGGAAACATAGGTAACTAGATATGATATATGTGAAATTTTATATACTATATATAAATAATATGAGTTTAGGTATTTTTTTTTGACTTGATTTATTCTACCACTCAATTCCTTATGTCCCCTCCTTGAGTTTTTGGTTTGGTTCTCAACTAATTTGTTGGAGCCTAGCTATATTCTCAAGCTCTATAGTGGAGGGGTAGGTTATTGGTTGAGTAATGAATAAGACTATAGATGCACTTGATGTGACACACACACACACACACACACACACACACACACACACACACACACACACACACACACACACACACACACACACACACACACACACACACACACACACACACACACACACACACACACACACACACACACACACACACACACACACACACACACACACACACACACACACACACACACACACACATTTATAGATAAAATATTTAGTTAGGATTTCCAACCCTATCCATAGTGGGTAGGTATTAGAGGTTCTAAATGAGGTGGGGCCTTTCTCCTATGTAAGTTAGTATTTGCCTCTTCCTTAGGCCCAAATGACCAAACATATATGATTTGTTTCCATCTCATATGTATGATATAATAATATTTCCTATGGTTTGATCCATAGGTCCCTCCTTTCCTTGTAGATCTCTTTATCAATTCCCCCTCAACCTCTAAAGGTCCTCTCTATCTATCTAGGATATGAGCCTCCCAAATAGATAGAGTTCTCTTTCCATATATATATATATATATATGTATGTATGTATATGTATATATATATATATATAAATATATATATATATATAGATGTATATGTATATAGATGTATATGTATATATATACATATATAGATGTATATGTATATATATGTATTTATATATATATATGTATTTATATATATATATATGTATATATATATATCTATATGTATGTATGTATATATATATATATATATATCTATATGTATGTATATATATATATATGTATATATGTATGTATATATATATATATATATACATACATACATACATACATATATTGTGGGATAAACTAGAGGGAGTAATAGAAAAATCATCTAGGTAAAGGGGTTTAATATGCTCTGTTATATGCCTTTATTCTCAGTCTATTCCTTGCTAGGCAACATACGCTCCACTCAGCCCATATATAGATAGGGGGATCCCTAAGGGGAGGAATATGATATATATAGTTCATTGGTGGTGACTATGACTACACTACAATATAGGGTTGTGATAAAGGCCATTCCATTATTATAAACATTTTTTGGTGGGAATAGTGGCTATATACTATGTCATATGTCCATCTATCTCATAATGAGGTCGTTCTGAGTGATTAGTCAAATTTTAGATAGATGGGTTTTTTTGTTCACCTAAATATTATCAGTTGAAGGGGGAAGGGAAAGATGAAAGGTGAAAGTGTTTAGAGAGATAGGGGTCAAAAATTAGGTAGATATATATAAGGGGGATAATATTTTATGGATTGAGGGTGGTATCTATAGATTAGATCTATGTCCATATCTATACCCCTCCTATGTGGTGTGTCATAAATAAATTGACTTGAACATATTGTGTTGTATTTGATTTTTATTAGCATGAGTAGGCCATATCCCATATCCATGTCCATTATTTCATGACTAACAGTATGTTGGACTAAGAGGGAACAAACTAAATCAAGTGAAATGTCAACTCAGAGTTACTCACTATCTCTAGTTTTATTTAAGTAAAATTTAATATATTCATATAAAAAACTATCTTATATTTATAACTATATAAATCACCTATTTTACATTAGTTCCTCTATCTAGATTATATTTGGAGCCTACCAATTGATTGGAATCAACATGTGGGCCATATATCTAGATGGGGATCCCACTATATGGTAGACTAAGACCTCTCCCTTTATATGAATGGTGAACCTACTGATAGAGAGGGATAAACCAAATATTATTAGCACTATATCTATATGGGATAGAGCATATAGATGTTCCCTTAGATTTGGTTAGTTATTATTGACTAGAATAACAAACACTCATTCAACATTTTATTCCCTAAATGGGATGATTTGTTTTTACATATCTAGTTTTATGTGAGGAGGAGGCCCATGAATAGGTGTATAAACCCATTATTCATTTTCAATCTTCTTGTCATCCTTTTTAGTGATAGTATGATCACACTAAATCCATTGGGATACAATCATTGACATATTTACTCTGTGCATCCTCATATACAATTTAGTATCATCTTAAACATTCATGAATACATAGTCATGATTATAAGATTGGTGTTCAAAATTGATTTTTACTCTCTTCTCATATTTATTTATATGTTCCCTTATGTTATTCCTAGGGTCCCAGTGTCTAAACGGTTTCCATTCCAGTCTGTAATACACCCTCATCTTCCCTATTGAATAGAAGTGTTCCCACCTCATATACTAAATTTGGCTAATGTTAAGAGAATTTGGGTGAATAGTTGATTGCTTATACCTATTTAGCTTAACATAAACACTATAAACTAAGTGATTAGAAATTTCTTGATTAGACAAATTGTTTGGAATGATCTATGATAAATATAGGGGTTGTGCCTTGGTGCCCTGTATTCTGGTTATGGTGCACTCAGGATAAAACAAGTAATCACCCATTTTATGAATATTTTTCTTTATGGGGTATGATAATCTAGGCATGTTATTCTCATATATAGCCTATTATACCATAGGATAAAATGTCTTATTTAACCCTTTTATTTTCTTCTCAAACCTGTGAATATGAAGGACATTGAACTCATTGAAAATTTTGTTCTTTAGATATTCTATAGATGATTACCAGGGTTCCTTAAAATTTGAATGCTTTTTTGTAGTCATAACATCTACCAAATAAAACATTATATGAAAGTTATTTTCTAGTAAGATCCTTGGATTGGTTATTCATAGAATCAAATTGGTGTTAATTAACTCCCCTAAGGTAACTATTTTATTGGATGTATAGATGATATCCAATAATGGTACCCATACCTTGAATTGAAATAAGAAATGTTTGGCAAGCCATATATTATATTTTGTAAATCCATGACAATCCTTACCTCCAGTCTGAAGGTGGATATGGGAATAATATAGTAGGTCCTTGAATCATAAAGATACTTGGCTTTCCAACCCATCCAATTTTATATTCATGCTATTTTCAAGTAGTCATAAATTTACCATGTCTTAGATATAATTCATCTCTAGAAGATGTATCATCTGGTACCTTCGAAATGCATTTCCACTTATGTATTCCATAAGAGTATTGCTAAGTTGAAAATGTAGATTTTTTTTTTGAAATTTTCCCACTATCAAATAGTGATAAAATCAAGTATGGAAAATCAAATAATATTGTTTTAGATTTATTAGCTTTAAGAATTTAATGCATTAGGTTAAGTGCACAAATTTTGGGGATAAAATAGGGACTACCCATGGACATGTTTTTTATTTATGAAAATTGATAAATCTAAATTTTTATAGATAATTTGAGATGGCTACACTTAAAATTCTAGGATGGTCTAAGAACATGAATTGTATAATTTTGAGTCTAGTTTCTAAAACACTAATGTTTTTTAAAAATGTTAAGTATAAGTAGGTCAAACATCTAAAATTTGAATAGGAAACTATTTATTAGGAAAATGATGTTGATAGTTGGCCATGCAACTGCTCTTTTTAGCATCATTTAATATTGTTTAAAAGAATTTGGTGAAACTTTAGATAAGATCATATAGTTTGTAACCTATATTTTTTTTCTATTTTTTTGATGAATAATATTTTTATTAATTTTAAAAGTAAATATATCCTAAAAACTAACAAAAAATGGATAGCAGGTTGTGTGGTCCCCTAAATACCTCCAAAAGATGAAAACTAGTTTTTTTTAATGTGTGTAGATTTAGACCTAGTTTGTAACCATATAGTTTTTTTCACATTTGGATAAATGAATAAAAATATACATAAAAATATATAGGCATGCATATTTTTGGCATGTAGAGGCCTTAAAATTCTACATTTAGAAATCAACATAGATAGAAACCTTAAAATAGTCCAAAAATTAAAAAAAAATCATATATTTGGAAAGGAGAGAGAATGTTCATAATTGTGGTAATAATTTTATGAATTGGATCATTGAATTTCATATTTTATTTGGTGATCAAATTTTAATTTTTTAATTTTTCTCAAAACTCTTAGATTCAGCTATGTGTTGATAGGTCCAAGTGTTTGGCTCGGGAATCCAAGCCATTTTTGAGCCCAAAGGATTGGGTTTTGAATTAGAAGTCACCATAATGTGCACATGATATAATGCATATGTTTTATTGGATGTACAAATTCAAATTGAAAAAAAATAATATTAGAAATAAAAAACAACAAAAGTGTGTACATGTTGTCAAAATAAGACGTACACATTGTGAACACTAAGTCTAGTGGTAATAACACATATGTGTTACTACATGTAAAAAATTAAAATTGAAAAATGTGTTAATTTTAAATTAAAAAAAACCAAAGTGTGTACGTGTTATGAACATAATTTGTATGAATTATTACCACTAAGTATATTGGTAATCACATAAATGTGTTATGGTCCAGTGATGTCATGAGTGGATATAATTCAAAAGGGTGATGCATTAGAAGGTGGGGGTGAGGGGTGTCATTTAACAAAATAAATGTTAATTATAATGAATATATTTATATTACTTATATTTTAAATAAATTTTAGTAAATATAAGAAATTAGGGTTACTCTACTTCTGATAGAATTGGTCTCGCAACTACACACCTTACGATGTGGAAGATAGTTTTCAAAATACAATCTAGTTAATCCTTAGGCATTTTTATGGTATCAATAATTAACCTAAGTATTTTAGGGCATAAATTTTGCAATTGATATCCATTTTTGGTAAACATGTAATATTTTTTTTATGTTTTTGTGCCTTCTAAATTACTTCTTGACATTTTTAGAAGTCCTAGGTTTGTCAAAATTGAAGTTTACAAACCACTCTCTTTGAAATCAAGACAAAGTGGTGTTATTGGGATAGTATATGTCACATTGATGACCTGTATACATAAAAAAACACTTTGTGTTAATTTCACTTTCTCATCATCCCTCCCTCATCATTAATCACTTCTTCCTCATCCCTCATCACCCTTAATCACTCTCTCCTCACTCTTTATTGTTCCTAATCACTCCCTAATTGACCCTTATTAGCTCTTATCATCTCTAATAACTCCTACATCATCTCTAATCACTCCCTCATTGACCTATACAATAATTTATCATCTTTAATACTTCCATCATCATCCCTAATCATTCCATACTAATCCCTTATTATCCCTAATCACTCCTCTATTAAACTTCATCATCCTTCATCATCCCTAATCACTCCATCATAGTCCCTTATCACTCATTCATCATCCTTCATCATCCATAATCACTCAATCATCATCCCTAATCAATAACACCTCATCCATCATTATCTCTAATTACTCTCTCATTGACCCTAACCATCCCTCATCATCTCTAATCACTCTTGCATCATCCCCCATCATCCCTAATCACTCCCCCCTCATCCATCATAATCCCTAATCACTCCCTCATTGATTGATGTAGGGGAATCAAGAAAGTTTTACAAATTTTAGTTAAATTTTAGTGTCTTAAGTATTATATCATGACCTAGAAGGCATTAAGGTCATTAGGTTAGTCCATTAGTGAGTCTTTATAGCCCTTTTTGTTTTTACTACCAAAAGAGGCCTTTGAAAATATGAATTTGAATAAGTGTGTTAGGAGTGCTTTGAGGAATTATTAATTTGTCAAATTATTGTGTAGGGTCCTAAATGAGTCTAGGTTATTTTTATAAGGTGATTGTATGTACACCTCATGAAAAGGTGGCATAAGTCAAAAATGTGAAATATAATGTCCATGTGTTAGTTGTCAAGAGTTAGGTATGGAAACAAGGTAGTTATTATTTGTAACTAAGTTTTTATTTCTGATATAGAGTCTATCTCATAGAAGAGGTGAGTAGTTAGTAGTAAATTATTAGGAGGTCAGTTAGGGATTTAGAGATATAGAGGTACATAGGATTTTTGATCATGGAGTGCAAATTATCAATAAATTTGTACCCTATATAATGATAATATAAACAATGTAAAAGTAATGATCAATAAAATAACATGTTTGAAAAAACCTATATTTATATATTTTGTATTTAATCTCATTGTATTAGTGCCATTTTATGTGTATAAGGCAACAATAACTATGAGAAACAAGTCTATAGTGAAAACTGTAAAGTTACCGATTATGTCAAGTTTTGCATTTATTTCTTGAAGTCATGAGGCATATAACAAACAAGATAGTCTAATGGTGTGTAGAGTGTATGAAGTTCCATGAAAGAAATAATAATACATTGATGTTGTGTATTCAAATGTGTACATGTGTGACTACTTTACATAACTTCAAGACTTATTATGGGCAAACTATGTGTTCTATGTATGACCAAACATAGTTAAAAAACCTATTGAAAGCTTGATAGCGAATGACTTAAAGTATTTGATAGAATTAAGATAGTGTATTAAGTCAATAATAATTAAAAAAATATTTAATGAACATGTGATATCTATAGGTAAGGTTTCATGCCCTTAAAACTCTATGTATCTTGTCATAGACAATCTACACAGACATAGGGCACAGTGAAATACTTATTTATAACATGATAAATGACTAAAAGAGGAGTTATTAACATCTAAAAAGGTGAGGGAATGTCATATAGACCTATTTAAAGTAATATAACATTTTTAAAACAAGAAACATTTATTTAATTCTAAGGAGTCTCTTGGGTATGTATAAAGTGTTTGAGAGAATAAAGCATTGTGAAACTCATGATTAGAATGTATGGTGAGATGGTTACAAGGAACTTAAGGTTTTTATAAATTTAATGTAGTTAATATAGACCTTAAATACGTTTTTATAGTCTTTGAAACCCTTATATAAATCCATAAAATCATTTTAATCCCCCTCGGGCCCATGACAACTCAGGAAACCTTAGTTAAGGAAAAGTATGATATCTCATTATTTAAATATTTAAAATGGATAAAAACTTGTAGTTTGGTGGATTTTCACATGAGGAATAATATTATCAGGTTTGTATACTTGTATGGTTTTTTTGTGTACATATTTGAGCAATTATTTTTTTAACAGGGTTTAAGAGGCATAATAAGGTTTAGGCAAGTGTTGAATAGGGTATCTAGCAAAGGATTTAAAACCTTAAAATTTTTAGATACCTCAAAGAGGATTAAGGATAAATAAAACTAATATTATTTTTTTAGGATTCAATTGTAATAGACTATAGAATAAATAAAAACATAAAAATGATATTAGCCTTGATGTGAGGAGGTAGGGTTGAATAGTGAAAAAGAGAATCAAGGTGGAAAGAGGGTTTGAGATAAACTTGTTAAGATTTATTAAGAATTTACAAGACAAATAATGACTAAACTTGACCTTATTCAAGGATTAGACCTAATTTGGTCAAAAAACTCAAAGTCTAGTGAAGATCTATGAGAGTTTATAGAAAAGGGGGTTAGAAATAATGACATGAATAAAGATAACTGATATATGAGAGTGATATGAAAAGTATATAGGAATAAAATGTAAATAAATAATCCTAAAAATTAATTATAATGGAGAGAATGATTAAAAATATGTTTGAAAGAGTTAATAGAGAGGATATTGTTAAGTTTGAATGCAAGAATAGTTTAATGCAGGTGTCAGCGATTGAATTTGGTAGGGAATGTAAATAATAAATGCATCATTTGGTATCAGAGTGAGGATCAAGTTACTTGGAAGATAAATAAAGGAAAAAAATAGAATGACAAGGTACTTGTTAATTTCATTTTCATTTTATGTTTTGATTTGATGTGTTGAAGTGTGAATGAAGGTAGAGATTATGGTAGAGAGCCCTAAATAAAGCATGGCTTATTGATTAAGAGAGATATTGAGAAGATCATGGGATAGATATCATAGGTGAGATTGAGAGAGTCCTAGAGGTATGATAAGAGGTGAAGTCCTAGATGAGGACAAGAAGAGAGACATAATTGAGGTTAAGAGAGAGAAAAAAATATAGACCAAGTGAATGGTCAAGATGTGGAAAGTGAGAGAAGACTTGTTAGAGAGGATAGGTCAAGAAGAGACCAAAGAGTTATTAGACATATTCAAAGAGATGAGGAAAGAAAGATAAAGAAGAAGATAGGTCAAAATTGATGAAATCTACCACAAGGAGAAGAATAAATTAGATATGGATAAGGAGATGTAAGAGATGAGGTAATAGATGGATAAGTTATTTGTCATGCTAGAGAAGGTGAGAGAAATGGGAAATAGATGCTATGGATGGGTGATGAGGAAGAAGCCACTCAAGTGGCCAATCAAACTATTGGTGAAGAGAATAAAGGTGAAAGCAAAGAGAGAGGAGAGAAGGAAAAAGAGGTTGATTTGTTAGAAACTCAAAAGAGAAATGAATAAGTATAACATGAAAGAATAAATGGGTGTGGGTGAACAACACCTTGATGTGGATGAGGTGAGTTTGATTGAAGAAAAAGAGAATAGTTGTATCTATCCAATTGTTTAGCATGATAAAGAAGATGAATATCAACTTGAAGTGCTCATTGAAGGTTTGGATAAAGGAGTGATACCCCATAAATAAGGTATGAATTCTAATTTTATATTTGTATATGAAATTATTAATAAATTAAAGTTAGATTTTGTAGCCTTATATAATTATTTAAATGGATAAGTGAGAGAAAATGAATAATAAATTTAGGTTGAAGTAGTTGAGTAGCTTGAGAAAGTCGATAAAGAGCATGAAGAAGCAAATATGATAATGATACAACATTTTAAATTAATTATGCATGAAAAAACCATTGTTCTTATTGAAAATGTGGTAATGATATAATTGGGAGATGAAAGTATAGGTGAAATAGTGCTTAGAAACATGATCAACACATATGTTAGAGGCAAAGAGCAAAGGGTGAGTGCACATGAAGTTTAAGTTGATGCAAGAAAGAGGTGGAAGCAAGAAGGAATACTTGTATATGAAAGAGGAAAGCATTAACAAAAGAAGTAATAACTAAAGTTTGAAGGATCATTAAAAGATGATGATGATCTAAGGGAGAAGAAATATAAGACAAGGAAGGAGTATGCGGAAATTCATGAGAGTTTCATTTCTCCTTTCACCAGGAGTAAGATGAAGGGGAATCAAGAAATTTATAAAAATTTGGTTAAATTATTGTATTTTAAGTCTTATATCATGACTTCTAAGTCATTGGGGTCATTAGGTTAGTCCATTAGTGAGTCTTTACAGCCCTTTTGATTTTTTTTCCAAAAGAGGCATTTAAAAATTTGAATTTGAATAAATGTGTTAGGAGTGATTTGAGGAAGTGTTATGTTGTCAAATGCTTATGTAGGGTAATAAATGAGTCTAGGTTGGTTTGATAAGGTGTTTGTATGTACACCTCATGAAAAGGTGGCATAATTTAGAAATGTGAAATATAATGTCCATGTGTTAGTTGTCAAGAGTTAGTTATAGAAACAAGGTAGTTCATATTTGTAACTAGGTTTTTGGTTTTGATATAGAGTCTATCTCATATAAGAGGTGAGTAGTTAGTTAGGGACTTAGAGATGTAGATGTACATAGGATTTTTGATTATGGAGTGAAAATTATCAAGAATTTTGTACCATATACAAGGATAGTATAAATAATGTAAAAATAATGATCAATCAAATATCATGTTTGGAACAAACCTAGATTTATATATTTTTTATTGAATATAATTGTATTAGTGCCATTTGATGTGTATAAGGAAATATGAATTATGAGAAATAAGTTAGTAGATTAAAATGTAAAGTTTTTGATTATGTCAAGTTTTGCATCTATTTCTTGAAGCCATAAGGCATATATAAAAAAAGATAGTCTAATGGTGTGTAGAGTGTATGAAGGTCCATTACAAAGATAAAAATACATTGATGTTGTGTATTTAGATGTGTACACGTGTGAATACATTCCATAACTTCAAGACTCAACATAGGTAGTGTTGTCATAAAATTGTGCACCCTATGATATTCTATCAAGCTCCTAAAATTTGATGCAACATTGAATCATCTCTCAAGTTGTGGGGAACTTGTAAGAGTGATGAATCTATAGGATTGAAAGGGATAGATCCATAGATTATTATTTAAATTATTATCATCTAATCTAATTCTTGTTAATGAAAAGAGTTAGAAGGAACTAAAATTAATCTAAATACTATGGTGATGCACCAAACTAGTTGATCACTCACACACACATTGACTAGTGCTCTAAAGACAACAAGATAAAAAGAATAGACACTAATCTCATAAGAGCCTATTGAATCAATGCTTTATAGAAGGTCAAAGCATATTGAGATTGAAGAGTAAGACTAGTTCACTTTCTAACTCATCAAATGCTATCAATGATACCAACTACATCCTATAATGGTGAATAAAACTACATGAGGCAAGACAAGAAGGACAACAAGTCAAGGTGATACACATATAGACTTGACTAGATAAACTAATTGAAACTTATCACTACATGAATGCATGAAATGAGGTAAAAATTAGTCATATTATTTATTAAATGTATTACAAAGTGGTAGGGCTTTGCCATACTAAGTAGAGAATGTCATATAATGCAAAAAAGGTCAACTCTTATAGATTTTGAGAGAGGGAGAGAGAAAAGGAAGTTCAATAGTCACTTGTACATGTGTTAACTTGAGAAAAGTAGTTAAAAATGCATATAAATGAGGTAGAAAAGAGATCAAGAAATTGATGTGAACATGTGTCCATCCCAAACAAGCCTCCTTTCCAAATGTGTCATAACATATTATAAATCATTCTCTCTTGGAAACTACCTTCATCATGGGCCTTATTGATAATTCCAAAGAAAATTTGGAACAAGTGACTCATGTGTTTTGAGTACAAGAAGTTACAAAGAGGCCTCCACCTGCATTAGAAGTTTTCTTAATCATGGATATTCTCTTACATAAGCCCAATCATCATCTACAACCATGATCATTCTCCAATAGGCTTTTCTTGACAATTGTCACTAGAATATTCTTATATCCATTAATTTATCCATACCAAGGGTCTTATGACACATGGTAGGACACTTCATACACTTGGATTCATTAGACACAACTTAAAAGGCCTCAAAATTTAGGTTACCACTCCTTTCACTATGTCACTTTGGAGACTAGCTCAAGTGAAAGGCCTAGTAGGGATAGTTGTTGGAATTTCCAAAATCTGTAAATGGTATAATGAGTTGGTTCAAGTCCCAAGCTACCCTCCCAAGTGATTGGTATCCCATGATCATCTTTAAGACCTATAAAACATAAGAAATTGTCAAAGAATTTTTTTTTTGCTTGACCTATATGGATTTCATACAATCTATCTCCATGGCTCTGATCCTCATGAAGTTTTAAAAAACTTATCTTTATCTCTTAGGGTCAAATTTATCCATTTGGATGCACTTTAAACCTCATTTCTTCCATCGGGTCACAAAATAGGATTTCTAAGGGTTTTGAGGTGATTTTGGGTTTTTTAATTTGTTAATAAATATTAGACATTGGACCTCTAATCAAATGCCACTGAGGGTTACTTAGGGACCCTCTCAAACTTCTTTAATCACCTCTAGGTCCCATGCATATGGTCATGAATGTTTCAAATACTCCAAGTTGGTATTCAAGCCCTTCCCCTACATTTTGTGAGGTGTATGAATGTTTTCAAGCTAAATATGGCTTCCTGATGGATTTAATTGAAATATAAACGTTGAAAAATCTTTAATGATCTTTAATAAACATGTTCCAATTGGTATGTGGTGTCCATTTAGATCAAAACATGAAATGATTCTTCCAAGTGTTAGACCTCACATTAGGTCTAGTCTGTAACTTCATGACTCAAGCTCCTTGTGACCCTATAAACCTTTGATATGGCCTAAAAAATTCATTTTTGCCTCCATTAAATTGTCTTAAAACATTGGAATGACTTACCAAGGCTATAAATAGGAATAACCTTCCATTTGGGGCTTGGCTTGCATGTTGCCTTACTAGGTTTGTCTATAGACCTTCTTGTCCAAGTAACCTTGTTTGATTTACAACCTTATAATAATCTTTATCATGTTTACATTAATGTGTTACAGCTATAAAAACCATATTGAAGGACCTATGATGATTCTGGTCCATCATTCTTGCCTTTTTACCTCAAAACTACCCTTCATGTAAGGCAAAAGTGCCCTACCTCTAAGATAAAATAGGGGCATGTTATCCTTTTGATAACACAAAACCAATAACTTTATGTTGTTACAAAAAATTTAAGGGTACCTTGTGAAAAATATCAGCCTCTGACTCCAAGTTTTGACTCTTCAATCAACTCAATTTCCAAGACTGAGTTTTAGGTGTAGGACTGTGTGCAAGGTGTTAGAGCAAGACTGTGTAAGTGTGATTTAAGCTCTCTTTTATTCAATATTAATTGTGATTTATTTATGAATATATTATAATAGTAATTAATATGTTTTAATATTTAATTATCTATCCAAAATCACAAGTTATTCACACTTCACACTCCAAGATCACCCATTCATTCCTTGTTGTAACTGTGTTTTTCCTTCACAGTCACACCTATAGGGGTGATTTGCCTTATCATGATCCTAGAACAATGTATAAGGATCATTAATGACTTATAAATCATTGAATACATGGAAAATATTATTGAGTGTGATATTCATTACCACTAGAACCTTAGTTAAGACCTTTTCCATCTCACTTTTTGACTATGGAAGTCATTTACTTCTTGTCCCCTACTTATGGGTGTTTGTTACCTTGTTTTGAGTTTGTTTGTGATATATATGGATAATTTATGCCTCCAATAACCTTTAAATCATGGTATAGATTCCAAAATTCAAATCTAAATACTACTAAAAATCACTTAAGGTCCTCCTTTCACTTCCTGAATTAACTGAGACACTCTCTTGGTTGTAGATGTATCTTTAGGTTTTGGCATTTATTTTGGGGAAGGTGTTTTTAAACCTCCCCTTATTCCTATTGAAAAATTTTAAGTCTCATTTAACCCATTGTTTACCTAACCAAGTTATTTTTATCATTTGGAACTCTAAGCATATTCACTATTTACATAGTCAACCATATACCCCTACCCATAACTGCCACCTTCCAGGCCTGTGTACGAATAGGATGGTTTCTTAGGAGTCAAAAAAAGATATACCACCATTTTATCTATCATATTTGATAAGTATTATATTTTCAACCATTTGGTATTGTTCAAACTTGATGGTATAATCTAAGGCCATCATTATGAAGGGCAATGTTTCTTTTGATCAACATCTTGTAGAATCCACTACCTTATTTCAGTGGTTTATTGGGCAGACTTGGTTCCAATTGTTCACCCTTAATTAAAATTTTAACCCTCAAAATTAGCATGAGAATTTTATGTGGATAGGTATATAAGGTATACATATGAGGATCCTTCAAAAACATCATAGTCTCATTGTATGAAAATAACAAAAACACTCAGGAACTCTATTTTGGTCCTTTAGGGAAAAGGTACCTACATCTGTCTCTTTGTTTAGAAAGGATTTACCAACATCATGATTTACTCTTAGGAGTATTAATAATTATATCTAAGTCATCAACCTGCCCCATAAACCTCATGAGGGCCCAAACCTGTAGAATACCTCCGTAAACATCTACTAATGTCACTTGTAGATGTGCATATGATTGTGTATAGGTGGGAGAGATGAAATTGAGAAAGAAAGATTAGAAAAAATTCTTCAAAACACCTTCAAATGAAACTTTTATCCTCAAAAGGATTTGTCAATCACCACTAAAACCTGAGATCAACTTTAAACACCCTCTTCTATGTGAGCATCAATTGCTTGAAAGTGAAACAGGGTGGGAAGTGAAGGAGAATGTGAACAAAATACAAGATTCCAAGATTCCAAATGAGTCTAGGATCTATCCAAACCACTTCAAGACATATCCATACCATCAAGGATATGGAACAAGTTAAATATTATCTTTTCAATGCAAATTACACTTTTGAAGGCATCTGAAATAACTACAAGTGCAACATGAACTAACTTTCAAGAATACATGAGCCAATAAGGGACTTCTTGGATATTTTAGAGATCCAAGGCCAAAATAGGAAATGATAACCTATATAAATGTATTTAAAAATAGGAAATCATCAAATCCATCAAAACACAACAAGTTTTTTGGAACTAGCTCAAAAGGAGAACTCCTTTGGATGCAAGTGCATAAAAAGCTACCTAAAATCTAACTAATTATTCATAAAGGAGGTACCAAATTGAAATTTATTTATGTGGATTTGAATTACACTCAGATTAATATCCACCCCCAAGATCATTCTTCCCAACTCCAACTGTAAGGCCCATACGAAGCGCTTGAATTTGACCTTCCTTGACTTGCAAAGAAAAAATAGAAGAAAAGAAGTTACATATGGAATTTATGGCATATTTATTGAAAAAAAGTGTGTAAAATAGTGTGGGGAGGTGAAGATTCACTCCATCCACGTTTTTAGCTAAAGGTCAGATCATCCATTCTATACAAGTGCCCAAAAGGGCCTAAAAACAAGGAGAAACTCCCCATATCTACATATAGCTACCTCTTGGCTAACATATGTATACTCTTGAAATGATCCTAACCTATTACACATTGAAACTCACCTTTGTGACAAATTTTCTTGCATGAAAGTTTGTACAAGTCATTAAATGGGCTAAAATGTGACCAAAAGGCTCCCTTTTTCACATGAGACCTAGCATATGATAAATTCATGACTTGAAAAAACTTTTAAACATGTTAAATACCATATTGGGACAAATTAAACATAATTTGGGATTTTTACCATGTTTGACTATGTTTGACCATGTTTGAATTCGGTTGACTAGGCC
The DNA here is from genome assembly GCA_037957365.1 of Torreya grandis. Lineage (NCBI taxonomy): Eukaryota > Viridiplantae > Streptophyta > Pinopsida > Cupressales > Taxaceae > Torreya > Torreya grandis. The sequence continues at coordinate 1,310,527 of JARHVA010004440.1, forward strand.
ATTTCAAGGAGGGTGGACTTTAACAAGGACTAGGGGAAGGATAAGTGAGACATATAGGACAAAAATATATGACATAGGACACATGAAAACTTAATTAAAATTTAAAAATAGTAGGGTTTGACCTAATTTGACTTGGGCTCAAATTTGGTCAACATGTAGATTGTGTGTTCTATGTATGATAAAACATAGTTAAGAAACCTATTGAAAGGTTGATAGAAAATGAATTAAATTATTTGGTGGAATAAAAATATTTTATGAATTTATTAATATGAAAATAAATCTTAAAATAAATGTGTGATATCTATAGGTAAGGTTTCAAGACCTTAAAACCCTATGTCTCTTGTCATAGATAGTTTGGAAACATATAAGGCATAGTGAAATACTTGTTTATAGTGTGATAGAGGAATAAATAAAGAGTTATTAACCTCTAAAAATGTGAGGGAAGGTCATAAAAACCTATTTAAAGTCATATAACATTTTTAAAATATGAAACATTCATTTAATTTCAAGGAGTCTCTCAAATACGTATAAACTGTCTAAGAGAACAAAACATTATGAGACTCATGATTAACACATGTAGTGAGATGGTTCAAAGGAAATTAAGGTTTGAATAAATTTCATAGAGTTTAAACATACCTTAAATAAGTGTTTATAGTCTCTGAAACCCTTACAAAAATCCATAAAAGTGTTTTAAGCCCTCTCAGGTCTATGATAACTCAAAAAACCCTAGATATGGAAAAATATGATATGTCATGATTTAACCATTGAAAATGGCTAGAAATTTGTAGTTTGGTGTAGTTTTACATTAGGAAGAATATTATCAGGTTTTCAAACCTATATATATTTTTTGTGTATATATTTGAGAAACTATTTTGTTAATAGGGTTTAGGAGGCCTAATAAGGTTTAGGCAAGTGTTGAAAAGCGTATCTAACAAAGGTTTTCAAACCTTAAACTTTTTAGAGACCTCAAGGAGGATGAAACATATATAAAACCAATATTATTTTTTAATTATTCAATTTTAATAGACTGTACAAGTAATAAAAGCATAAAAAAGGTTACTAGCCTTGATGTGAAAAGGTAGGGTTGAATAATGCAAAAGAGACTCAAGGTGGAAAGAGGGTCTGAGTGGGTTTGAGAAAATAATTTTAATATTGAATAAGACTATCCAATACAAATAATGATATCACATGACCTTATTCATTGATTTGACCTAATTTGATCAAGAAACTCAAAGTCTAGTGAAAATCTATGAGACCTTAAAGAAAAGGAGGTTAGGAAGAATAGAATGAACAAAGATAATTGATATATGAGAGTGATATGAAAAGTATATAGGAATAAAATGGAAATAAATAAACCTAATAGTGAAAACTAAGATAGATAATGATTACAAATATGTTTGAAAGATTTAATGGAAGGGAAATTGTTAAATTTGAGTGAAAGAATAGTTGAATACATGTGTCAAAGCTCAGATTTGGTAGGGAATGTAAATATTCTCTACATCATTGACCCTCACCATCCTTCATCATATATAATCACTCCATTATAATCACTCTTTCATTGACCATCACCATCCCTCATCATCCCTAATCAATCATTCATCATCCCTAATCATTCCAACCTCATCCATCACAATCCCTAATCACTCCCTCATTGACCTTCAACATAATAAATAATATTTTATCACTCCCTTATCATCCCTAATCACTCAAATATTAACCCTAAACATCACTCACTATACCTTATTTCTCCTTCATCATCCATAATCACTCCCTCATTGATCCTCACCATCTAACATAATCCCTAATCATTGTTTTAACATCCCTCATAATCCATAATCACTCCATCCTCATCCATAATCACTCCCTCATTGATTATTAACATCCCTCATCATATTAAATCACTCACTCATTTTCCCTAATCACTCCCTCATTGACCCTCACTATCCCTCATCATCACTAATCATTGATTCATCTTCCCTGATTGACTAAAATGACTATCTCTAATTTAATTATTAGTATTCCCATCCAATATATATAGAGTGTCTATTTATTCAACCCAACCATACCCTTCTATCTGACCATGCCTATCTATCTGATCTTACCTACATAACTATCCTGGTTGGACCAAATTGAACTGCATGGATAGGGTAGTACTCTAGGCTATCTGTTGGGAGGATGGATGTAAACCGGAAGCACACAATTTGATTACCAAACCAAGCAACTTAATATGCGGAAATTAACCATATTCACCAAGTAACTAGAATTCAGAATAACACAAGATATGAGAGACAATACACAAATTGTATTAACACTTTATACAGAAAAGAATACAATAAAGAAGATGCCACTTCTTCTCCACCACCTTACAGAGGTTTCCCACACCTCAAGTGAACAGTAATTCTCCTCCCCAAAGCTCTCCCTCTCACAGGTCCCAACACCCAACTCAAAATACAGAGTTGGTGTTCACCTCCCGTGCTCCACGCACACCACAAGTGCTCCACGCACTCCACAATCACTCCACGTGCTCCACAAGTACTCAAGGTACTTCAAGTAGATCTCCCATGAATCTGCAACAACCTGCAATTCAACAGACCATACTTATGGAAGGAACTCCCTTGCCTTCCTCTTGCTCTATCCGAGTACACACCTGCACTCCAAGTAGATCATCCCTAATACTGCTCCCTGTTGTGTTGCTGTCTATATGACCTTGCACACCTGCAAATCAAACAATGGTTCTATTCACCTGTGAACCTCGACCTTGCACACACATACACCTGCAGATCAACGATCTTACTTACCATGTAGATCTCCTATATAGGCCATGCAATTGTGACCAAGATCCTACACTCTTGAAGAACCCAGCTGGCTCTCCAATCCAGCACCAACACACCTGGTACTGTGGCACTAGGAGGAACGCACCATAGCTCTACCTCACACACAGAAGGCGCTTATAATTATGCTCTCTTACTCCCTAGCACACTTTTCCAATACAACCATGAGTCTATTATATATATCTCATCCAAATAATGATTAGACATCTAATTACAATAATTAGATCCGCAGCTATGAGTCTAAAATTAGCACTCATCATGCAAACTCTTGGTTCGTTAGCTCACTGCCTGTAAATAGCTCACAGTCGAACCACACAGGTGACCGACATCGGTCCCTATCCGCCTGGGGTCGTCGACGCCGGCCGATATATGACCGACGTCGGTTGCCATCCTATCTTACCCTACCAACGCCGGTTGGCCAGACCAACGCCAAACACTTCTGACACTCAGCAACTCATTCTGCAACCTCCTCCATGTCTGTATCAGTGAAGCTTTTAGCTCCACAATCCTAACAATCTCCCACTTGGAGATAAACAGCTGCACTGTACCTGTACCTGTACTCTGTCTAATCTGTTTCCTGGTTTGTATCCCTCTTCAAGCTCCCACCTGAAGACAACCCACCACACATCCCGTGGTGTACCACCTATCATCCGAGTACCCTGCCACATCTGAACCTACAAATACATGTAGTGAAGTCCTGACCCTGCATAGCAACACCTGCTACCGGTCCCTCTCAGAAAACCTGAGAATCCACTTCCCCGAATTGGCTCCTAACTCTCTGACACACCCACTGCATGGGAATACTCAGGTCTATACAAGACCTCATGTGATTTCAGACACTGTACCTGTCCAGCCCTTAGTGTGCTCTAGCTCTGTATCCTGAACATCGCCAACACCTGATTCACATCAGCTCCCACTCGAGACAAAATCAACCAGTGATCTCCATGCCTCCCATGTCAAAGAATTCTGCTGCTCCAAACTCCTCATGACATGCCACTGAACTAATCTTACCCTTAGCTCAGCAAAACCCTGTATGTACAACCCTGCTAGCTAGCATACTATCCACATACAGCAACAGAATGATGTCATGACTCATCATCCCCCTGGTAAGACAAAACCACAGTAGTTTCCCTGACATTGACTGAAGCTATGCTCCATCCTCCACCTGTCAAAACCTGTACCACTGTCCTGCAGCTCCACAAGACCATATAACCAGGTCTTCCGTCTCATGTATCCGTTCTCTCTATTCTTCTACTAAGGTATCCATTCATCTCTGTGCTTTCATACCTGCTGGCATCTCTACCAAAACACGCATGTCTGGTTCTCCTCCAAGGAATCACATCCTCATCCATGCCAAGCTCACACCTGTTTCCTGGATCCTTCCTGCTCTACAATCAGCAACATGTATAAAGAAGAGGAACAACGAATTTGAGGGCCTACTTATGCCTTCAGTCCTCCGTATGGGTGTTTGAGACTCCTTGACAGCTTGCTGTCCACCCAAAATTCGTTACAGTGACCAACCTCGGTCACTCCACAGTCTGCATCCGACCGACGTCGGTTCCATGCGTCTGTACCTGACTACCAACCTGCCTGTGCTGGTGTCCCTGCTGCCGACGTCGGTCCTTCTAACCGACATCAGTCTTACATACTGCCGACGTCGGTCTCCTGACCGACATCGGTCTTACCCTGCCCGACATCACCGGCTTCGGTCTGCACATGACCAACATCGGCACCTGTCTGTTCGACGCCGGTTCCTCCTGACCGACATCGGTACCTGTGTTGACCTGTGAGTGATGACTTTTTACCCGCGAGCTTCTTTGAATCAAAACCCATGTCCAAACTGCCCTGCTCAGAAGTATCCAGCCACATCCACTGGGTTCTGTCCGCCATCTCCTCCATAAACACCAAGGCTTTCCAGTTCTTAAGCCTGTCAAATATATCTGTCTTCCGCTTAAGAACATGCATCTCCTTCCTGCTCATGTGACCAAGCCTACGAAGCCACGTCTCTGCAACAAAAGAAGAATCAGTAATATAAACAAGTAGATAAAGGATACCTGTTTTCTTACCACCAGCTAATTCAAGTGCATCCGCTGTGAGAGTTCTTGTGCATCTCTCATCACCCAATATTTCTGAAGAAATTAGCCATATCTCCAAACCTGGGACCTGCATGACCTTCATCAACACCTGTGTGTTGGCCGCCTGCAATTTTAGCTTCACTTCTCCTTTGCCAATTCTTTGGCAAGGCTCACCAGCTCCTCTACCTAGAACTGCATGGAAAGAGGCAACCGAATCTTTTATCCAAGATTCAACTTTATCCAAGAAACTTGCAAACACATCCTGTGCAACAACACTTGCTACATCTGTATCTTCAGTTTCTTCATGCTGATCTGTTACCAACCAACAATAATCTTTTACCTGCTCTTTCTTTCCATAGGACCGTGAGTAACCATCTGTGCTTTTCAACTCCTCCATTCTTAGCTTACTTTGATCTGCAGTTGCTCTACTCCCACTCGATCAGAAACCCCTGAGAGTGCCCTGTAACCAAACACAAAACCTGCTTCCTCCAACCTCAGCTCAGATACCACTTGTTGGTATCAAGCTCAAGAACCTACAACCAAGGCTCTGATACCACTTGTTGGGAGGATGGATGTAAACCGGAAGCACACAATTTGATTACCAAACCAAGCAACTTAATATGCAGAAATTAACCAGATTCACCAAGTAACTAGAATTCAGAATAACACAAGATATGAGAGACAATACACAAATTGTATTAACACTTTATACAGAAAAGAATACAATAAAGAAGATGCCACTTCTTCTCCACCACCTTACAGAGGTTTCCCACACCTCAAGTGAACAGTAATTCTCCTCCCCAAAGCTCTCCCTCTCACAGGTCCCAACACCCAACTCAAAATATAGAGTTGGTGTTCACCTCCCGTGCTCCACGCACACCACAAGTGCTCCACGCACTCCACAAGCACTCCACGTGCTCCACAAGTACTCAAGGTACTTCAAGTAGATCTCCCATGAATCTGCAACAACCTACAATTCAACAGACCATACTTATGGAAGGAACTCCCTTGCCTTCCTCTTGCTCTATCCGAGTACACACCTGTACTCCAAGTAGATCATCCCTGATACTGCTCCCTGTTGTGTTGCTGTCTATATGACCTTGCACACCTACAAATCAAACAATGGTTCTATTCACCTGTGAACCTCGACCTTGCACACACATACACCTGCAGATCAACGATCTTACTTACCATGTAGATCTCCTATATAGGCCATGCAATTGTGACCAAGATCCTACACTCTTGAAGAACCCAGCTGGCTCTCCAATCCAGCACCAACACACCTGGTACTGTGGCACTAGGAGGAACGCACCATAGCTCTACCTCACACACAGAAGGAGCTTATAATTATGCTCTCTTACTCCCTAGCACACTTTTCCAATACAACCATGAGTCTATTATATAGATCTCATCCAAACAATGATTAGACATCTAATTACAATAATTAGATCCGCAGCTATGAGTCTAAAATTAGCACTCATCATGCAAACTCTTGGTTCGTTAGCTCACTGCCAGTAAATAGCTCGCAATCGAACCACACAGGCGATCGATGTCGGTCCTTGTCCGCCTGGGGTCGTCGACGCCGGCCGATATATGACCGACGTCGGTTGCCATCCTGTCTTACCCTGCCGACGCCGGTTGGCCAGACCAACGCCAAACACTTCTGACACTCAGCAACTCATTCTGCAACCTCCTCCATGTCTACATCAGTGAAGCTTTTAGCTCCACAATCCTAACACTATCAACTACATACTATATAAGGGATAGTGCTCTAGTATATAAAATATTTAATAATAATTGAGTCCCATTAATCAATCACTTTGACAAATTTAGGGTTTAAAAATTTGGTCTTATTTTTCCCTAGGGTAGTAAAGTCCAACTAGGCATAAGGTGTTTTCTATCTACCCTCCTCAATACCTCACCCTTTGGGTGGACTTTCTTTTATTTTCTGTTTCACCTTGCCCTTCAAGCAACCCTTTTCATGTAACATGAATAGACTAAATGTGTAGAGATATAGTATAACTATCGACTAACTAGTGACATGACTTTTTGGTAACATGACTATATGGGATGCGTAACATGAATCATTATAGGGGTGAATCTATGGGATGGGCAACACAAGTAACTTAAATATATACATAACATGAATGTATAGGATGGGAAACATAAGAAATTAGATATGATATATGTGAATTGGTATATACTATATATATAACATGAGTTTAGGTCTCATTATTAAACTTACTTTCTTTTTGTATTCAATTTCCTATGTCCCATCCTCAAGTGTTTGGTTTGGTTCTCAACCAAGTTGTTTGATCCTAAATATAGGCTTAAGATATATAGTGGAGGGGTAATTTTTTGGCTAAGTGATGATGATTCAAATATATATAGTTAACATGACATCTATTTATAGATAAAATATACAATTGGGCCCCAAACATATCCATAGTAAGTAGGAATTAGATGTTCTAAAAGAGGTAGGGCCTTTCTCCTATATATGGTAGTCAGGGCCTCTTCCTCATGCCCCAACAACCAAACATATAAGAGTTTTCAACCTACCATATATATGATAGACTGACCTTTCTTATGGTTCAATCCCTAGGTACCTCCCTTCCTCAGGGATCTTTGTACCAAATCCCCCCTCAGCCTGTAGAGGTCATCTCTGTCTATCTAGGATATCAGCCTCCAAGATTGATGGATATCTCTTTCTATCTAGATAGTTATAAGATATATAATTATATATATAGATATATATATGTTGGGGGATAAACTAGAGGGCCTAAAGGAAAAAGGCTCTAGTTAGAGTGGTTCAGTATGCTCTATATTATGCCTTTAATCCTACTTTATTTCTTGCTAGGTACATTATGCTCCATTAGGACAATATATGGATAGGGGGATCCCTTGGGGAAGGAAGATGATAGATGTAGTTATTGGGTTGTGATTATGACTACACTATAATATAAGGTTGCACTAAAATCCATTCCATTATTCTAAGCATGTTTTGGTGGTAATAATGGATATATAGTGTTTCATATGCCCATCTATCTCATAATGAGGTTGTTATAAGTGATTTGTATGATTTTAGATAGATGGTGGTTTTTGTTCACCTAGTTATTATCAATTGAGGGGGGAAGGTAAAGATTAGAGGTGCAAGTGTTTAGAGATATAGGGGTTGAAAACTGTGTGTGTGTGTGTGTGTGGGGCTAGTATTTTATGGATTGAGGGTGAAATCTATAGATTGGATCTTTAGCCATATATAAACCTCATGTGGGGTGTGTCATAAATCCATCAACTTGAAGACATTGTGTTATGTTTGATTTTTATTAGCATGAGCAGGTTGTATCTCATATGCATGCCCATTTTTTCATGACCATCAAGATTTTTGACTGAGAGGGAATAAACCAAATTAGGTGAAAGGTCTTCCAAAGGATGTTCACTAACTCTAGTTTTATTTCAATAAAAATGAATATATTGATAGAAAGAAATATTCTATATATACAACTATATAACTTGATTATTATAGATTGGGCCCTATATCTATATGGTATATGGAGCCTACTGATTGATTAGAATCAACATGTGGGCCTTATATCTATATACACATAATATTTTCAAACTTTATCAATTACTAATGCTTTCTATCTTACAGGAACCTATCGAGTCTCAATCTCTCTAAGTGCATGCCTTAAAGGGTATACTAAGAAAGGGGAGGGTAGACCATTAATGATTTACATTATTTTTGTCCCTTATTTCCACTTATTACCAATCCAATCAGCTCCTAAAACCATTTCCCTAGGCTTTATCTCAATTTTTGCACACTCCTCTAGTCAATTACCAACTTTAGTACCCCTTTCCCTAACCTAACACCCATTTTGATAATTTACATGACTAGGCCAACTTGGTCAAACTTGTAATCTTATTGGTAAAAATCATTTAGGGTCTAGGTTACATTTTGGCTGACCTACCCTGTGACCTAGTCAGTTTTTATCAATAATGATACAAGGTTGACCTTGTCAACGAAAATTTTTAGAAGGGTTTATAGTTAGATATACCTATATAAACACATCCATTTCACCATTATTAGAGAGACATCAAGATTTATTATTCATTTTCACTTATTTAAAATATGCTTTTACACCATTTTACTTAAGGAATATTAGCATAAGGTTTCTACTTGGAGAAGAATATAGTCTTATGGAGAAGCCTTGAAAGCTTTGGGCTTTATTAGTGATCCTTACAAACCACAGTAACCTCTTATGAAGCACCTTTGGCCAAGGGAGAGATTGAGTATCGATGGGTTCATCTTTCAAGTAAGTGTCTCAAACTTTTCTTCTTTCTTTAGAAGATAGAAGTAACATAAGTAATGGATTTTGAATAATATTACTCTTCTTCTCCATTCATTAGGGTTTTACCTATATATAGCTTAATTAGGATTCTTCTATGCATGTTTATTCATTGCTTTTTACTAACCAGCATATTGTGCCACAATATTTGGTGAGCATTAGATTAGATTTATTTTATTTATTATTATAGTGAATTAAAAAATATAGGACTTAATTAGGGTTATTTCATGGTTTTTCTTGACTTGAGGATTTACAACCCTCTCTAGTGATATTATTGTCATAAAATATCCCTTAATTAGGTCTATTAGATCCATATTAGTCATGTTCTTAATTATCTAATGTATCCCCAATTGGAAGTGTGAGTAGAATCTATCTTATCTAAGATAGGATTGATTTATAGATCTGATGCATTTTTGATTTCATACATTCTGGTGAATGTTGTGTGAATCTAACCTTTGAAAATTTTCTTTCATGCTTATAATTTATTTAATTTTATTATTTTTTCATATTTATGATAATAGGTTAACAAGGATGGTATAGTTTCTAACTTTTATGCATAGGTTTAACACATAATCACATCAAAATGAATCTATTATTTCTATGTAGGTCTCATAAGATATAGGTTACTAGATTTAATAGGTAAACACAATACCCTTATTCACTTCCAGATAATATACTATGTTGAACAGGTTGACTTAGTCTCTTATTTAGCTCTAAAATAGAAAAAAAGGTTAAACAGGTTAACTTAGTATCACAATTAACTTCCAAACAACAAACTAGGTTGACCAGGATGATATAGTCATCTTAACAGGTTTCAATAAATAAAGAAATGTAGAACTAGGTTAACCCAATTGACATATTTTATAAAACTTGAAAGCAACATTCAAGGCACTTCAATATAAATCTCACAATCCTCAGCATCTTCTAACCCACCAAGGTTCCTTTATTTCTCTCTTTCTTACCAAAATCATATTTTTCATTACTATTATATCCTCTTCATTGGTGTTTATTCTTATATCTTTTCATAGTTTTCACGAAGACTTAAAAACACATTCAAACACAACAACAACCATTATACCCACTACATATCCTTTTGAATATGGATTAGCATTCAATATCTAATTGATTCACTACGAAACTTTGAATTAACCTAAAAGATGAGTCTAAATACTCTTTACATATATTTTATCACTTATTTAGAAACTAAAAGATGGTATTAGACACTTGAAATTGTAAATTTTGACCTACTTTCACCATACATGACTTATGCATACATATATACTTTTTATTCACCATTCTCTCACATCCACATTTTTAAATATCATACTTTACAATCTAAATTATATTTAAGTTTATATCTTAATTAGGAATTTACAATCCAAATATGGGTATAACATATTGGTGAACTCACCATTTTATCAAAATTGAGATTAGGAAATAAATTTAATGATATTGAGACAAATTGATAAGTAAATATAAAAAATTAAAATATGTAATAAATCATACAAACTGATATGAAACTTACTATTTTTATAAATATGCTAAAGGGGAGAAATTCCAAAGGGGAATGACTTAGCTATAAATCGTACATCTAGGCTTGCGACAGACTATGTGATTGATTATGTGGCTAAGTGAGGTCATTGTGAATTAGGAATACGGTTTTGATTTATCTTTAGACAAGGAAACATTATATTATAGTTTATACTGTATGTTGACATCTAGTAGGGTTTTGTAATGCTATATTACAAAGAGGATCAGTTCAAACATTAGTCATAAAAATCACAAAAGAATGCATAAGAACTAAAAATCTAAGCCAACCTATTTTGTGGGGTTTACTAATGATAATAAGAAGCATTTGAAAGAAATCACATACTCATATTATCTTCCCAAGTGATTCCACCATATAAGATCAGTTTCAAGTGTGTTTTTCCCCTTGATTTGGTGTTTTTGTCTTTGCCAACAATAGATGCCAAGCTTCTCCATCATCTCAAGATCACCATGCATAATCTAGGATCAATACAAGAAATCTAATCTATGCATATCAAATGAAGCTTGAAAATAAAACACAATGATCAACATAAATAAAGATAGTGGAGATAATTCTACATTATAAGTCTAAAATATTTTATCTTTCAAATGATGTTCTATGCCCTTCTATTTATATATTTTTCAAATGGTTTAGGATCAACCATGACCATATATCTCAATATTGAGATGTGTAGCCATGAATTAATACAATATTTTAAATTAAATCCATAAACATCTTCATAATGATTTGGGAGAGTTTCAACATAATGATCTTCTCAAAAACTACCTTAACCATTTTATCAATGCTAAACAATCTCCCACCCAATCATCTCATGATTTTATCAAATGATGGAAATATATAGCCCATAAATCCAACCATAACATAATTGATGACAATTTTTTTAAACTCTTTATAACTACTTTAACTCCTTCACTTCAATATAAGTTTTAAAATTTTTCTCCTCAAATACTTAACAAAGCTTTTGACCAAACTAACTGTCAAGAATTTCTCATGAAGCAATTTGAACCTAATCTCAAATTCATTAAAGGATCCTTTCAAAATTTTACTAATGCCATCACTATAAATACTCTTTAAACTAAATAAGGAGTTTCCCAAGTTGACACTCCCTTATCTTCTCCTATACCACTCACTGTAAAAAAATGAAACAATTCTCACCACCCTTTAAACCCTTTACCTATCCTAATAATCCACCTAAGTGGTGTGAACCTAATCAATTATATTTGTTCCATGCCAACATTGGTCATTACTATGAAAATTGTCAAGGGATTACTAAAGTTATTGTCTCCTATGTCTTGGTGATTCCTTCAATCATGAATCCATGATCCAGCTTTTTTGTTAATAGTACAACACTAATTCTCAAAAATGACAAGCTTCCAAAGCTTCTTATTCAAATAACAAAAAATATTCTTACATAACTAATAATCAACAAACTACCAATGATGTTTATGTTATTGATGCTGACTATAACCAATATTATAATAATTTTTAATATGTTAACACAGCTAAGGTCGATTATCATCACAAACTAGCTCACAAAGATCCTGTCAAAAAACCTAAAAACCCTCTTTTGAGGAATAACTCCTCAAAGATACTACAACCATTCATTTATCTTTGGAATCCCCTGAGGAACAATCTCCTTCTTTTGAACCCCTAAAAATTTCCATTCCTTCAAAATCTACCTTACCTTTTAAACCTCATACTAGTTTTTCATCTAAATCCCATTTGAACTTTTTCAAAAAAATTAAATCCATGCCTTATAAGATTCCACTTATGGAGTTGGTTTTTACTTCCTCTTATCATCACATGTTCCTTATGCAACAATTACAATAAATCAAATATCGATCTTCTATAGATGAATAACCACATTTTATGGAGCCTCAACCTACCAACATGCATTCCATTAAACTATTTGTCCTTCTTCTAAGCCTTCTATTGGATTCATTTAAGATGGCATGATTAACGATGAATTCCTTTTTCATGCCAATAATTTGCCACTATTTATTAAATTAGCCATTAATACTACACTTATTTGTAAAGTCTTAGTTGATGAAAGGTTTGATATTAATGTGACGTCTTTCTGGCTCATCCAACAACTTGGATATAATAAGGATCATCTCAAGAAAACCCACCTTACATGTCATGGATTTGATAAAACTAATCAAAATCCACTTGGTTGTATTTGGCTTCCCCTAACAATCAGATCTAAGACTATTTGAACTAAGCTTATGGTCCTTGATTTACCCTTGTCTTATAACATAGTCCTTAGTAACCCTTGGACTCATAGAATGAGGGCCATCACCTCTTCTAGTAGCCAATGCATCAAATTATTAAAAGTCAACAAACATTATAAACATGAGGATGATCCTAACCCTTGGAGTATTCAAATTCCTAAACCAAAATCTCAATATCACATCCCTACCATTCCTACCATCAATAGTAATATACTTTTAAAACTACTAAGTTACCTCCTTAAATCTTATAGTGGATTCCTCCTTCTTTATTACTTTGTGATCGCACTATTCCTCTAATTGATGAGATCACTAATTTTGCCCCTTCATGTAATGCTTAAGAACCTTCTTTACCAAAATATTCCTTCACCTACAATGATTATGAAGTGGCTAAATTAGTCTAAGATCCTCTCATCATGTCTCTATGAAAGTTTAGTAACTTTGGATTTTCACCTTATAAAACTTGTCCTGAATATCAAGCATGTACTATTTCTCCAACCTATGATGATAACTACATCATGTCTAAAGCTTAATCTCAAGACCTAGATGTTCAAAATTATCATAAAACCTTAACTCAAATACAATATTTCAATTGGGATGCTCATACTATTTCCATAGATCATGAATTAGATCCCAAAGGTCATGCTCTTCTTATTAATTCTCCACTTCTTGATACTCCTTGGGTGGTAGATCAACTCTTACCTTTAAAACCTCTAAAAGTTATTGCATCTTCTCTATGACCTATATATCCCATCATTTCATTAGATTCTTATCCCATCAAAGAAATTAATTATATACCAATCCCATTTCATCCATCTACTTCTCCTAATCTTGAGATTATATTAGATTCCAAGGCCACCAGTGTCCTTCAAATACATTTTGAATATGATCACCATCACAATCAAATTATCTATATTGAAGTAGATGTTGAGTATTATATTCCTCTTCCCACTTTTCCTAGTGATGAAGTTATTATTGAAATAATTCATGACCAAGAACCTCAACTTCCTAGTCAACATCATAAACTTGGGAATTTCAAAAATAAATCCCCTTGTTTCAATAATTTTATCACTATCATCGACCCTAAAGCTAGTATAATTTATTCTTTACCTAATGTAATATACCAATTCTAAGATGGAAATTATATGATTATAAAAAAAATACTCAAATTTAATATGGTATTCCATCATGACCTCGACCAATTAAAATTTCTCACAAATATTCACCTATCGAACATGATAACTTTAGTTTATTTTTCAATAAATATCATCAGATATTGTTTGGTATTATGAAGACAGTTAGAGGTAAAATCACTAGGATGGGGGTGAATCAATGAGCCTAGAAAATACAACTTCAATTTCAACCCTTTCAAGCTCTTAATTAATTATCACAAACATTCATGAAGCATACACATCATTCATAGCAATGAATAAGATAAACAATACAAGATCAAACACGTAACACATAACATACATGGGAAACCCTCTTGGGGAATAAAACCCAATCTAACCTATAATTTGACTATTGTATTATAATAACAAGATCCAATTTAGACCAATTGTAACCGATTGATGAACTACCATCCCTTATTTAGTGAGACTACAATCCCACAAGGTTCTACCACACCTGTCTAGTTGAGTTGCAATAACAACTAGATCTTTAAAAAGTTTCACCTTTTAGGGAGGATACAAACCCCTAGATGTTTAGATACCAAATTAAAACCTATGAACACATCCACCAATGAACTAATGTCTTTATCACCTGATGATGGACCTCTGATTATTACTCTTCACCTTCACTCATACTCAATCTACAAGAGCACTATTTTTCCATTAGAATTATGACCTATAGGTCATAATAATAGTCCTCATTATTACCTAATTATAAAATCATATACTAGGAACTCTAATCTCCTTATTTACACAATTCACACACCTAATCCTCTCTCAAATCTCACACAAGTCTTCCACCTATCTCACACTAGTCTTTCACACATCTAGAAATCACAATCTTTGATTTCATAATTTATAGAGAATTCATGATCATCACCATCTTGGGCAGAAATTATGCATACCTTAAACCTTAAGGAATCTATCTCATCAAGACATACCTTAATATAATATTCATAGGTGAGCCATAACATCTATGGGTCACTATTAAGCAGTTACACCTTTTAATAAGGCCCTTATAGCTCTTATAGGTCTCATGGAGACCTATTTACCAATTTATCACATCATTAAGTAAAATAATAACATAGGACCACTTTAAAAATCATATTTACTCACTACATGACTCCTTAGTCATCCTCAAATGTTTACAGTCATCATTGAACTCTTTTGTGCAAGCTTAATCAACATTATATGCACATAGTCACCATTAAAAAATACATAAATATGGTCCCATGGAGTATACAACATTCCAAAATATCTAATACAACAATATATATCAAAATAATATCAACAAGCTCAAACAATCTTCTTGGGTCAATTATAAAACAAACATGAACACATAGTCAAATTTGAACCCTTATAACTTTGAATATAAAAAATTTAAGAGATTTAAATATATTATTCCAGATGAATCTTGACATCCTATATAAATTTGTTTTTAACACCTTGATCAAATTTTGCATAGATCAAAAGTTATGGCCCAAATATAGAGCACTAGTTTTTTTCTTTGTAAAATTCAATAATTCAAATGCAAATGGTCACAGTTAAAAATCAATCACCATGATTGCATATCATTTCCTCACTACTCAAATTAAACATGAAACATCAATATTATCCAAACTTTAACAATGTTAGACATCTATCACTTTGACCTCTTAACTTTGATGCACACTATTGGTCTCTATCTGTATGATCACCTTCTCACCATTTATCCTTGGAAAAAGCTCGATCTTTATCTCTACTCAATTTTAAGCATAAAACACTTGGAAAAATCTCATAGCATCCTAACATCTTGGCTTAAATTCAATCCATCAATGTTGTTCAAATTTTACCTTTTGCAAAATTGACTAAGTATGGGAACCTTGCTTATCTACATGGAAGGCCAACTTTGCACAATCATAACTTTTGCCTCGCTCACTTGAATATTATCAAATGTGGACCATATTATCTCCTCATATAGGATAATAAAAAAATATAAAAACATGATCTTTAAACCCTCACATGTGTGAGATATAATGGCATTAAAATTCCTCTTTATATTTTTTTGTTCACAAAGCCAATTATGTCAAGAACTATCTAGAAAGACCAACTTTGCACATGCATAGTTTTTGTCATGCTTTAGTGCTTGACCTAAAATTTAGAAAAAATAAAATATCCACAAAACTAAAAAAAACCCATATGATAAATTTCTCCTGAAATGTCCATATGTTTGGGATATGCCATCATCAAAATTCTTACTTGGCTCTTCTTGCCACATTGTAAATTTGGCTAAGTATGGGAAAACATTGTCAAAAAGCCTAGGAGCCCAAATTTGCACATGAATACATTTTGATGAACTTTGGATCATGATCTCAAATTTATACAAAATCAAATAGGGACTAATTTTATCACAACCATATTAGCAAATCCCCTTGAGTCATTCACACGTGGCAATGATGATGTTGGCAAACTATCTACTTAGATTTTATACCACTAGACCTAAAATATATAGATGAAAACAATAGAATACAAGATGAATTCCACTCATGAAAACAAGAACTTATAGAATTATTGAATTATAATAAGACCCCTTGCACATCCTTAACTCACCATAATTAACCCTGATCATCTCAAACCATGCCAAAATAGAAGATCAACCAAGCCAACTTCAAGCATACTATGACAAACACATTACACACTTTGTAATTGTCACATATACTATCAATGCACTTCATAAAATCACCTGGAAACCTCTATGACATCATTCAAAACTCTCCAACATTTTCCCCCTTCATTGTTGATGTCAACAACCATCATATATAGAAATATACAACTCAACTTCCTTATCTCTCTTTAAGAACTCTCATAATAGGAAATTATCCCCCTTTGACATAATGAAAAAGTGGGCACAAACTAATCTTGAGGACATAAAAATACTACCAACAAGAGAGGACAATCTTGGAAATATGATACAAACTCCCCTTACCTTGAGCCTACCTCTTCTTTCCTTGACAACTTCTTTTTGCTCCATGCCAACACTCTCTTCAACTAAACACTACGGTTAATGAAGAAAGAACACAAAAAATATTAAAAAAAATGAAACTCACCAAAAAACATCTGAGAAGGACTTCCCTTAATATTTTTTAGCAATTGCATCACTCGAGCATCTTCAGATATCCATACACCATGAATATCACACATGCTTACTAATATCTTCTCTCAAACCATCTCAAGGAACACCAATAGAATTTCATGAGACTCACCAAACATAAAATATGGTAATTTTTTTTTTATAAATCTCCTTGAAACATATGTACCTTGATCTTTTAGACAAACTAAACAAAAGTCACTCATCTTCTCACTAGGCCTGTTTAGTCTTCTTATATCCCTTCTTGGAACTTGCAAAGCCCACAACTTTTAGTAGACACAAATTCAAGACCTAAAAATTCATATATATATATATAGAACTCTCATATGACCCCTAAAGCACACCAATATTCATCACCTAGATCATCTTATGAAACATACTTTCTTCACAAACCAACTTGCCAATTAACCCTCCATATTAACAAAAACTTGAATAATTTGAGAAAAACAAACCTTAAAATATATATGAAGCTTGATTTGACAACCCATTTGGCCCATTCAACCTATTAATAATCTTTAGACCTCAATTCACAAGGCAAACCACTTTTCTATTATAGCCCAAAATCTTAGACTCTCAAAATAAATAAGTTCAACAAACCTCCTTCTAGTCAATGCACGCCTCTAAAAATTATTACACACCTGGAGACACCCATCACACACTTTTGGACAAAGATTTGAGACTTCACACCTTTGGGAGCCATGACTTCTTATAACCCATTTTAGGCCTACTTGCCCTTAAGCCAAAAACTAAGAAAAATGAAGAGCACTAAAAAATATTCAATTTGCCTTCAACACACTTTATAACACAAAAAAACTTGGATAAAATCACAAAGAAGTGTAAAAACTTTTCTGAGCACCAAAATCTTCTTGACATTCCTTCAATCTCATTAGGCCACCTAGAAGCACTCATTTTGACCCCTGTATTATAGCTCATTCACAAATATCTAGAATAAGCTCATGATCTTGTTCCCTCCACCCCCCCCCCCCCCCCCCCCCACCCTTAACCAAAGACATTATTTGATTGGAATTATCATCTTTGAGCACATAAAATTGCTTCTCCATGAGAAAATATGTCTCTTAAGAAGCATAGGAAGAGACATCCTAATTTAGAATGTTCTAGAACAGTGTGAAATCAAGAGTTGCCCACAACTCCTCATATTCCTTCTCCTCCTTGGTCATCTGTAATTTTAGTTCTTCTTCTTATTATTATGCTTAAGAGAAGAAGCATGATCAACCACCAAAACATTCTCCTTCTCTTCTAAGATTGAATTGACAATACATGGAGAGACTAAAGATTCATGACATACCTTTTCATGTAGAGAATCTAAATTGCAGTCAAGAACCTCATCACTAAGCATAAAAAAATGATTTTATTTATATGATACATGCTCAATAACAATAGGATGTTCACTTAGATCCATACACACATCAGAACTAGCCTCAACTAGTATTATGGTCTTTTCCTTGAGCTTGATCTCTTCATTCTCAACATGAGCAGACAATGAGACCTCTTGGCACTCTTCAAATTTTTTAGCTTCCTACACCATAACAAAAAGATTACTTGGACCTACAGACTCATCATGACTCACACTTGTCACCTTTAGCTTTCATGTGTTAAATTTACTTCTTTCTTGCACTCTAAGATCTTGATTGTACTCATTTTGACTTGATGGCCTTTGTTTGTATAATCTAGCAATGTGACCTCTTTGTTGACATTTGAAGCACACTATGCCTTTTGAAAGAAACATATCTTACCTTACATTATTTGGATATAAGTTTTTAATATGTCCTATATCATGCCAATTAAAACACTTAACTCTATTCACACCTTTTAAATGATGACCCCTATCATAGTTCCATGCAAACTCATTTCTAACAGGTCACTTTCATTCTTAGATTTATTCCCAAATTGATTAAATGTGAAATAGTAACTATTTAAACTTGCATACCTCATGGCATTTAGTTGCTTGATTTGATTTGTCTTCATTATAACAACATGATTATTCCTTTTCTAATGATTTATCTTTAAAGTATGATTATCTTAATTCACATTAGTATTCATATTGTCTTGAGTTACGTTATTGTGTTCTTCTTTATATCCAAGACCAGTTATATCACTAACATGATTTTTGTTGGGTGAATATTTTTTCATCAACTAACTGATGGAAAAATAGGTATATCAACCATAACACAATGAGATTTATATAGAAAAATGGGTGTGGTTACCACAACATAATGAGATAAACCTCTCCTCTCAGCAAGGGGAGGTTCCCTATAAACTATAATATATTAATATAAACTAAAAATAGACTCAAGTGTGAATTCATACCATCCATCTCTCTTTTTTTTAGAGATGATGTTAAGAAAATAAAGGAGAATTCTTATGTAATTACTAAAGGCATTTCTCTTCTTTCATAAATGATGTTTAGCAAACAACAGGGATTCTTCCTGGGTAGTAACTAGATCCACAAGAAACCTATGAAAGCACAAAGTCTTTTATTGTTTCTCCTACTGATTTTGGACAAAGTAACACAATAGAATGAAGTAAAACACAAAGTCTCTACCAAAAACTATAAAAAATCAAAAGATTATGAAGGATAAGGGGAATTCAAAATCTCTCCAATATCCTGAAACATAAAACACACAGATTAAAGACAATTTTGGCAGCACAAAGTCTCCCACAGTCAACTTCAGAACATCTTTTAGATTATTTCCACTTGTTCTTCTTATTTGATTAAATGGATAAGATTGTATTTAGTAAAAATACATAAGAATGATTTCCTAGATAACATAAGCTATTTCAACACAAAGTTTGAAAGATCACTTGCTTTCTCATTCACTTGATAAAATATGATTAACAGTTTGAGCTCAAAGTCTCAGGAATGCCTTTCAATTTGGGTAAAGTTTCACTTCTAATAATAGAGAGATCTCCTTTTTTACAAATTGAGAGATTATAATATATATCCTCCAAAGAAAGAATTTGGTGCTTGTTTTCACAAAATAACCCATGCTACATTGAATGTATTGGAAATCTATGAAAGGGCCATGCTAGAATAGGTCATCAGCCTTAACTTTTGGCATTCCAAATCATCTCAAATGTCTCCTTCAAAACATGGGTTTCTTGGTATTCTTTATGATGATTACATAGCTATCCATTCACCTTTACTCAATGAATAAAAATAGGCCACACCATTGAATGCTTGTACTCTCTGAGGTCCATCTGGCAGACTACTCCACCTACTGGAATAACTCTCATGTAGATATTTCTAGATTTTCTATAACTTTCTCTCTTTCCTTTCTATATTTTGTCTCTTCCTGGTGATTTGAGCTCTCAGGGCTATCTTCTCACTTTATGCTAGCTTCTTCAGCTCCTTCCTTGGCTGGTCACTGAGTTTGTTCTCAGGTCTACATTTTTCAAAAATTGATAATTATTTCATTACCCTAAATATGACATCCACAGAGACAGCACTAGTCACTTTGAACCACTTTGAACCTTGAACCCTTTGAACCTTTCAGAGTTTAATGGTTTAATGGTTCAAAGTTCAACATTTTAGCAGTTCAGCGGTTCAATATTTTGTAAAGTGCTGGATTCACTTAGTCTTCTTTATAAGTTCAAGGTGTCATTGAACCAATTGTTTTCACCATTCACTTGAACCTTTTTATGGAATCTTTTTCTTAAACCATTTGCTCAAACCTTGAAATTTTAATCTTTAAACCCTTTGAACGTGTTAAATCTTTGAACTCGTTGAACCTTTCAGAGGTGGAGTTTAATGGTTCATTCCATATTATTGAACCCCATCATTGAACCTTTTAATTAACCTTGGCGTTGAACCATCCTTACAATTTTTTAGGAAATGCCTTAAGTGTTTTGAGATTTTTCCTTGCAAAAGCCCACCTTTTGAACCTACAATTTCCTTAGCTGAAAAGGCTTGTGCGATTGAATAACTTGACTACTCAGAACATTTGAGCAAGAAAGAGACCATTTTGGCCTACAAGATTGAAATGGTCAACATGTTGTCCACAAAAATAAGTGATGGATTTTGGGAACAATAGTTAGCTCTAGTTGGGGAACTTCCATCGATTATATTTTGAAACAATCAAAGGGAGTAGAATCCAGAATCTAAGTGCCTTCATCTATGCCATTGGGCTATAGAGTCATGCCATCCAAAAAGAGAAAAATTCCAAAAACCAAATGACCAACATGAAACAAATAAATACTATACAAATATGCAACTAAAATTATTTGATACTTCAAGGATTAAAGTGTTTTAGATGCTACCCACTATGAGGTAGTGAAAATGGTGTTCTATCTTAATATTTTAGCAAGAAACTATTTTAACCATTTAATCAATGAATGGAAAATGGACCTCTCCATAACGAATCCAATTTTCCATGCATTCCTTTTGGTTCTCTCTTCTTGTCCCATAATAAGACTTGATCTCCAATCTAAAAATCATGAATCCTTACTTTCTGGTTAAAGAGTTTCTTTACTAGACTTTGATGTGTAGCAATATAGTCCACCACCATAGTTCATTTATCATTTAGTTCAGTCAATCACATGATCTTCTTGTCGATGGAATCTTCAAATGTTTGATCTTCGACTGCCTTTGTCAACTTTAGTGATGGTAGTTCTAGGGTGATTGGTATTTTTGCATTCAAGCCATACATAAGTTGAAATGGTGACATACCTATTGGCCTTTTGGGTGTAAACTTGTCTGCCCATAAAGTGTCAAATAATGCTTTATGCCAGGTTATCTGATTGTCATCTACCAACTTCTTGATAATGGTCACTAGGTTCTTATTACTTGATTATGCTTGACCATTTCCTTATAGATAATAGTCAGAAGAGTGGGAGAGGATAATCCCATTTTAATAGAAAAATTGGGTAACCTAATGAGAAGAGAAACATGCTGCATTATCTGTTATAATCTTGGTTGAGATTCTAGACTAGGAAATAATATTTTCCTTGAAGAAATTACATATCACTTCTAAAGTAGCATGCTTGACTGGAATGGCTTCCACCCACTTGGTAAAATAGTCTATGGCTGTGAGAACATAGTCATGTCTAGCACTCAAGCATGGGCTAATAGCACCAATGAAATCAATACCCCATTGTTAAAATGGATCTTCAATCACCACTGGCTTGAGAGGTAACACGGCCAACTTGGGTTTCCCAATGAACTTTTGATACGACTCACATCTACACACCCAAGTGTATGAATCTTGGAATAGAGTAGGCCAATAGTACCTGGCTCATATAATATTATGGGTAGTCATGGGTGCAAAAAAAGTCCTCCACAAGCCAAATTGTGGAAAGACTAAAAAAGTTTGCTCTATTGCACTTTATCCACTCAATGAAAAAATACCCCATCAAGGCTCCCCTTGTACAAACCATTGTCCCATAGAACAAAGTTAGCAGCTTTCAACTTAATAGTCTTCTTTTCTTTATGAGATAGGTGGGCAAGACACTCACCATAGGTAAGAAAATGAGTGATATTAGAATACCACTCATTCATAGTAGTGACAAAGAGAACTGTAGGCATGTTTTCATCCTCTATTTCTTCATGCCATGATTCCTCTAGTATATTATCAATAATTAATTGGTAGAGACCTATTCCCTACACAAGTTTCATAGGTTTAATAATAATATCAAACTCCTAGATTTTAGCATTCCAATTGCCCCTTTTAGTTCCAAACTCCTATTGAGTTAGAATGGACTTTACTATTATATCAAGAACTAGAGCAACAGTGTGTGAGTTTAGGATATAAAAATGGAAGTGTTTTACCACCTTAACCACATCATAAGCATACTTCTCCATGTTTAAATATTTCAGCTCATGAGCTTTGAGAGGACAACTCATGAAAGATATGGGGGACTCTACAGCTTCTTTATTCTACTAAACTAAAATGGCTAAAAGCATGTGTTTAGAAGCATAGCTATATATTACAATGTCTTTGTTATAATCTAGACAAACTAGGATTGGGGCATGGGTGATAGCTTCATTGATCTCTTGAAATGTTGACTTACCTTCTTTAGTTTAGCAAAAAGTAGCTTTACCATTCATCATGTTGATAATGTGGCAAGTCTTCTCTATGAATTCAGGAATGAACCTTCATAGAAAATTCACCTTTCTAAAGAAAGAATGGACTAAAGTCTTACTAGCAGGAAGACCAAGCTCTTGGATGGATTTGACTCTTTTTGGGTCGATCTTTATGCCTTCTCAAGATACAGTGTGACTGAGAAGTTTCCCTTCTATAACCCCAAAAACTGATTTCTTAGGATTGAGAGAAATGCCATTTTGTCAACATCATTCTAGCACTTGTTGTAAATGATGCAAATGATTAGGATGATGTTTGGAAAATATGGTCAAGTCATCAAGATATACCATAATGAACTTCCCCATTTTATTTTTGAAGGTAAGATCCATCACTCTTTAGAAGGTGGCACCAACATTGATCAAACCAAAAGGCATTCTAGGATATGCAAAGGTGCCCCAAGGTGTAGTGAAAGCAGTCTTATGTCGGTCTGATTCACCAACTTCCACTTGATTATATCCTAAAAAACCATCTAACATTGATAACATCTCTGAGCCAGTCAGTGTCTGTAGTAGCTGATCCATGATGGGTAGGAGTAGTTGTCTTTTAAAGAGGATTGATTTAGATTTCTAAAATCAACATAGAGGCAAATTTATCTATTCTTTTTTCTCACAGGGACTATGTTCACAATCTAGGTGGAATGATGGATTGGAAAATTATCCTTGCATTTAACATTTTTTGGATCTCAAAAAAAATAGTACCTAATATACTGGGGTTATACTACCTTTGATTCTGCTTATAAGGTAATGACCCAACCTTGAGAGGAATTTCATGCCAAATTTATTCAAGCCTGAGAGATTTTAGATCATCATAAGAGTACTCTAGAACATTAATGTAATGTTGAAGCAAAGTAATGAATTTGAGTTTTTCATCAGGAGTGCAACAATTCTCGATGTTGATCATTTTGAGATTATCTTCTGTACTCAAATTTATTTGATCAAAATCTCTAGAGGAACTTGAATCCATTAGTCACTTATTGATAGACCTATCATGCTTATCAAATATATTTTCAAGAGAAACTAACCCTTTAGAAATTTTATTCCCTTTGAGTTGAAGGAGATCTTCACCAATTTTTAAATTTGTTTCAAGAGATGATTCCCACGACAGAGATTCAGTGTCTTCAAAATAAATCTCCTCAAAGCTATCCATCTGTTCCAAAAAATCAATGATTTGGTTGTCCTTATTAAACACTTGCCAATGGTTGGCATTATCAGGGACAACTGGTTGAAAGACCAGTTCAATAGTGTACTTATGCCCTTTAAAAATCTTGGTGAGGAACCATGAGAATTGTAGAGATGTCCAAGGAATTTTCTCAATTATTGAATTCTCTAGGCATCGTAGAAATACTAAAAGCCTTGAAAATTTCAAGTCAGTCCCACACCAGATTATGATAATGTCACAATATTTCATTCTTGGTTTGATACAGTTCCTCACCTGATAAACCACCAGTTCAACATCTCCTCAGGCATGAAGAATCTTAGCATCTTTAGCTTGAGAATATTTCAATTTGAGCAACAAAGATTCATACTTGGTGGTGTTATTGGTATTACTAAACTACAACTTATATGAATAGGGGAAAATATCTCCTTGCAGAGATATCAAAACAATTACAGCCATCAAATTCTAAAATCTAGACATCATTAGAATCTGATCTCCTTTCAGACTTCTCTTCATTAGAGAGGGAATATTCTTTTTTATTTGAACTATGCTCCACTAATTCTTCTGACATCTTGTCTAAATTTTTTGGATTGTCACTTATAGAACTTTCATTTGATGAAATAGAAACATCTTTTGTAGACATAAAATAGTTACCCATTCCTAAGGATTCAAACAAAATTTGAGCTTCAGGGGCTGATGTTTGGGTGAAAATGTATTTTGACTTCTTCTTAGGAAGCAACCTTTTCATGATGTCCTTGATAGGTATCCTTTCCTCAGATAGGTCCATGTTTAATTCTCCACCAATATCCTTACAAAAATTTTATCCAAGCAGAATGTCATAGGAAGCTGGAACGTCAGCCACCAAGACTCTCATTTTAATCTATT
Organism: Torreya grandis; assembly: GCA_037957365.1. Lineage (NCBI taxonomy): Eukaryota > Viridiplantae > Streptophyta > Pinopsida > Cupressales > Taxaceae > Torreya > Torreya grandis. Next base: position 1,335,987 of record JARHVA010004440.1, read on the forward strand.
TTTCTGGGAAAACTGCTAATGCAAATTGGGAATCTTTAATCTATCCCAAAAGTGGCACTTTCTTATTTTCCATGGAGAAACATCTCCCAAAATTTTTAGTTAGAGTGAGACTAAGAGAGTCTGCCACCTTGGCAGGCATCACATTGTCAGAGGCATGAGAGTCTATTATGTAGTTGTTCAGCTTATGACCATTTATCAATGGGGAAACATAGAAAGGTTATATCTTCCCTGGGGTAACAAGAGGAGAAATGAAAAGATTGTTTTGGGTGGATGTATTCTTTGGGGGATCATGAGTTACCTTTGAAACATCTTGTCTTGTAGGGATGGTTTTGTTCTTGATGCATTCAACTAGCCTATCCAACTGCTCAAGGTTGGCTTGTAAGTATTCAAACTCAGACATTTGGATCTTGGTCTTCCTAGTATGGTTAATTATATCAAATGATTAAAAATAAATAGGAATAGAGGAAGGAAGTCCATCATTCTAGGTTTTATTGGGTATTGTACTGGTCTGAGAAATTGAAGCAGAAGGTTCAGGGTTATTTGAGGTACTTACTTTTTTATTGATCACCAGGCCCTTTGATTAGAAAGGCAGTGAGGTCCCCCATTTAGCAATTGAAATTAATGGTCAAGATTCTTCCCTTATTTTTCCCTTAACAGCTTGTTGAGTTGATTAGTTCTGGGATCTAGTAAAAACAATGTATGATCCATCAAACACTTCTCTCTTACTTCTCGCTTCATCCTGGTAATTCAAGAAACTAATGTTGGAATCACTAGCTAATTCTTCTTCACCTTTTGCAAAGAGATCAACATCATCTTCTTGGTCCAACTCAGGCTAGAAAGAGAAATCATGTTTAGCTTCATGATAACCAACTGTTGAGTTAGCAAGTGTTGCTTCAATGACAAACTTCACCTATGGGAGAGGGATATGATTTGGTTTCCCTTGATTCCTGGTAGCATTGCCTTGATATGATTAGTTAGGAAATGTCCTCCTTGTTATATATTGATAAGAAGGAGGGGTAGATGTCCCTTGTGCCATTTTATTTTTTATAGCTAACAATTCATTTTCTGGATTTTGCACCATAGGATCAATGGTGCTTGTGGAGAAATTTTTAGAGGATGAAAAAGATTTATTTTTATTAGGATCTCTTCTTATCTTTCCTACCAAGATAAGATCATCTTCAACCTTAGTGGCCAAAATATAAGCTACAACAAGATCTATGTGTCCAGCTTGCCTCAATAGGAAACTCACTTCAAGAAGTTGAGAATTGATGAAGAAGCACTTAAGAGTTTTTGGTGTCGGTTGAGCATTTGTAGGAATCCTATTCCTCAGCTTGTCAAATTTAACAATGAAGTCTCACATGGGTTCATGAGGCTCCTTATTCATTTGTGTAAGCTGGGCTAATAAGGCATGTGCATCTTCTATGGGTTTGAACCTAGCCTCAAACTTAGCCTTGAGAGTGTTCTAGTCAGTTACTGTTTGTGCTTAGAGATGATGAAATCGGTCTACGATAGTGCCTTGCAACATTTCCACAAATAATCTGACCACTATATCTTCAAATTCAATACCTATCACACTATAGGCTATGCATAAAGCTATAATATGCTCATCAAGATGAACTCTCCCATCACCATAGAACTTGGGAAAATTCTTTCTTGAATTATGAGGTAGCTCATGTAAAGGTGGAGTTAGATTCTGAGGGCTGAAAGTGTTACCCCAAGGGCCATGGGATGCCATGATATGATGATTGAAAGGAGGGATAATGAACCTCTATAGGGTACATATAGACAAAGCTATTATAGTAGAGGAAAGAGAAGCTTTGCCTAGTATTGGAGACCTGATGTTGGTAGGAGGGAAACTCCTTGTTCACTAAAGGTGAGATTGTGGAGGAGAAAGGTTGAAATTATTTTGTTACACAAACTTGAACACAGGATCAAAAATACCTTGAGCTCTCTTGCTTCATGTATAATATGGATATGCCAGAGTGTAGAATGGAAAGGAACTGTTATAGTTTATAGGGAACCTCCCCTTACTGAGAGGAAAGGTTTATCTCATTATGTTGTGGTAGCCACACCCATTTTGTCATATAAATCTCATTGTGATGTGGTTGATATACCCATTTTTCCATTAGTTAGTTGATGACAAAATATTCACCCAATAGTTTTTGGTGACTCTACTGGGGAAAAACATGCAATTTGAAGCTTGAAGCTTCAAATTGCATGTTTTTCCCCAGTAGAGTCACCAAAAACTATTGGGTGAATATTTTGTCATCAACTAACTAATGGAAAAATGGGTATATCAACCACATCACAATGAGATTTATATGACAAAATGGGTGTGGCTACCACAACATAATGAGATAAACCTTTCCTCTCAGTAAGGGGAGGTTCCCTATAAACTATAATATACTAATATAAACTGAAAACAGACTTAGGGGTGAATTCATACCATCCATCTCTATTTTTTTAGAGATGATGTTCACAAAATAAAGGAGAATTCTTGTGTAAATACTGAAGGCATTTCTCTTCTTTCAAAAATGATGTTCAACAAATAGTAGGGATTCTTCCTAGGTAGTAACTGGATCCACAATAAACTTATGAAAGCACAAAGTCTTTCATTGTTTCTCCTACTGATTTAGGACAAAGTAACATAGTAGAATGAAGTGCAACACAAAGTCTCCATTGAAAACTACAATAGAGTAGAATATTACGAAGGATAAGGGGAGCTCAAAATCTCTCCAATATCCTAAAACATAAAACACATAGATTAAAGACAATTATGGCAGCACAAAGTCTCCCATAGTTGACCTTAGGACATATTTTAGATTATTTCCACTTGTTCTAATCATTTAATTAAATGGACAAGTCTGTATTTAGTAAAAAGACACAATAATGATTTCTTAGATAACACAAGCTATTTCAACACAAAGTCTAAAAGATCACTTGCTTTCTCATTTACTTGATAAAATATGATTAACAGTCTAAGCTCAAAGTCTCAAGAATGCCTTTCAATCTAGGTAGAGTTTCGATTCTAATACCAGAGAGATCTCTTTTTTTACAAACTGAGAGATTACAATATATAGCCTCCAAAGAAAGACTTTGGCACTTATTTTCACAAAATAGCCCATGCTACATTGAATGCATTGGCAATTTTATGAAGGTGCCATGCTGGAATAGGTCATCAACCTTAACTTTTGGCATTCCAAATCATCTCAAATGTCTCCTTTGAAGCATGGGTTGCCTTGTCTTCTTTATGATGTTTACATGACTATCCATTCACCTTTACTCAATGAAGAAAAATATGTCACACCATTGAATGCTTACGCTCTCTGAGGTCCATCTGGTAGACTGCTTCACCTAGTGGAATAACTCTCCTATAGATATTTCTAGATTCTCTATAACTTTCTCTCTTTCCTTGCTATATTTTGTCTCTTCTTGGTGATCTAAGCTCTTAGGGCTATCTTCTCACTTTCTTCTAGCTCCTTCAGCTCCTTCCTTGGTTTGTCACTAAGTTTGTTCTCAGGTCTATGTTATTAAAAAATCAACAGTTATTTCATTACTCTAAATTTGACATCCACAGGGATATCACTGGTCACTTTGAACCACTTTGAACCTTGAACCCTTTGAACCTTTCATAGTTCAATGGCTCAATGGTTCAAAGTTCAATGGTTCATTAGTTTGATAGTTTAATGTTTTGTAAAGAGCTGTGTTCACTTAGTCTTATTTATGAGTTCAAGGTGTCATTAAACTAATTGTTTTCACCATTCACTTGAACCTTTTTCTAGAATCTTTTGCTTGAACCATTCACTCAAACCTTAAAATTTGAATCTTTAAACCCTTTGAACGCGTTGAAGCTTTGAACTCGTTGAACCTTTGAACTCTTGAACATTTTAGAGGTGGAGTTCAATGGTTCAACAGTTCATTCGATATTATTGAACCCCAAAATTAAACCTTTTGATTAAACCTTGGCGTTGAACCATCCTTACAATTTTTTAGGAAATGCCTTAAGTGTTTTGAGATTTTTCCTTGTGAAAGCCCGCCTTTTGAACCTGCAATATCCTTAGCCAAAAAGGCTTGTGAAATTAAATAACTTGATTAACTAGAACATTTTGAGAAAGAAAGAGACCATTTTGGCCTGTAGGACCAAAATGGTCAACATGTTGTCCACAAAAATAAGTGATGGATTTTGGGAAAAATAATTTTGACCACTCAAAATATTATCTAGATCACATGAGCTCTTTTCAAATCTCACAAATGTCTTCACCTTACTAGATGTCTTATTTAACTTATATTTTAAAGACTCATTTTCAGAGGCATACCTTGAGCATTCTTCTTCTTTGGATATTATACTTGTAGACATAGATTCCAACTTAGAATTAAGAAACATGACAACACCTTCATGCTCTGTAGAGTCTTCAACCAATCTTTCCTCAAATACACTGAATTTGTTCTCATAATCCTTGAGTTTATATTTTATATTCTTATTAATCTTCTTCTCAATCTTAAATTTTTCAAGAGCATTTGTCAATGCAATCTCATAGTCCATCTCATCTTCATCATTATCTGAATCAATCTAGGTAGACTCCTTTTGATATGATCAAATTCCTTCTTCACCCATGAATAAGTATTCATATTCAAGAGGACTATCATCTATATGATCATACTTTGAGTCATTGACTTTACTCTCATTTTATGAGATGCAATCTTCTTTGGTGTAGAGACCCTTCATGTTCTTGAAAGACTTCTTATTGATATACTTTCTGAATTCTTTCTTCTTATGTGTCTTTTTGTCTTCATCTTGGCTTTCATCATGCTCTCCATCACCATTGTTCTAATGTTTATGAGGTAAATTATGAGCTAAATGTTATATCTCTCCACAATCAAAACATTTGAAGGGTAGTTTACCCTTATACTTTCCTAAGCCTATGTTCAATTTCTAGTAATCAAAGAAATTAGTTCAACCTCATCAATATCAGATATGTCATCCTGTTTTGGTTTCTTACCTTGTAACTTCTTCTTAGGCTTCATTTTTATCTTATATGCTACTTCCTTCTTTGTTTTTATATCATCATTTAATCTCATCTCATATGTAGTAAGGGTTCTATGCAATTGATCCATCTTCAACTGAGTAAGATCATGAATTTCTTCTATATCAAATACTTTTGGATCAAACTTGTGGGATAGAGAGCTTAATACCTTTTATAATATAATAGACTCTTCAAGATTCTCTCCAAGACCTATGATGATATTCATGGTCTCATCAACTCTCTACAGAAAATATGCCACATAATCTTCTTCCTTCATCTTGAGACTTTCAAATTGCCTTCTATGAGTCTACAACTTAGCAAGATTGACCTTTGAATCTCTTTCATAAATGATATGCATTTTGTCCCATATCTCTTTAGAAAATTTATAATGGATTAATTTGGTGAACTTAGTCTCTATGAGACCATAGGTGATGGCATTCATTGCCTTATAATTATTCTCAAACATCTTTTTATTTGCAACACTAGATGAAGGCGTAGTAAGAGCAACATAACCATATAAAATAGATTTCCATACATCAAACCCTAGGGACATAATCTATGTCCTCATCCTTACACTCCAAAAATCATAATCAGATCCATTAAACATCATATATTGCATAGTAGAGAAACCTCCTTGATGACTACCCATATTATACACTGGATCACCTTCAAGCTATCAAGCCTTTACCAAAGGACCTATTTTTATAATAATTATTAGAGTTGAAATCATTGAGAAGGGGGTGAATCAGTGAGCCTATAAAATCCAACTTCAATTTCAATCCTTTCAACCTCTTAATTAATTACCATAAACATTCATAAAGCATACACATCATTCATAGCAATGAACAAGAGAAATAATGCAAGATCAAGCACATAACACATGACACAAGTGCGAAACCCTCTTGCAGAATAAAACCCTCTAGAAACTATAAGTAGCATACTATACTATAATAAAAATATCTAATTTAGACCATCTTCAACTAATCAAGGAACTACCATCCCTTATTTAGTTAGATATCAATCCCACAAGGTTCTACCACACATGTCTAGCTGAGCTTCAATAACAACTAGACCTTTAGAAATTTTCACCTTGAAAGGAGGATGAAACCCCTTAGATGTTGAAATGACACAACAAAACCTATGAAAACATTGACCTATGAATTGATGTCTTCAACACCTGATGATGGACCTTTGATTATCACTCTTTACCTTCGCTCATACTCAATCTATAAGAGGATTATTTTTCTAATATAATTATGATCTATAGGTCATATAAATAGTTCTTAATATGATATATTTATCAAATCATCTACTGGGTACTCCACCTCCCCTTCTCTCTATAATTCACACACCCAATCCTCTCTCAAATCTCACACAAGTCTTCCACCCATCTCACACTAGTCTATCACACATTTAGAAATCACAGTCTTTGATTTCACAATTTATAGAGCATTCATGATCATCAGCATCTTAATCAGCCATTAGGAATGAATTAAAATTTAAGCCATATATCTCATTGAGACAATCTTAATATAATCTTCATAGGCTGGCCATATCATCTATGGGTCACTCTTAAGCAACTACACCATTTAATAAGGCCATTGTAGCTCTTATAGGTCTCATGGAGACCTATTCACACGTGTATAACATAATTAAGTAAAATAGTAACATAAGACCACTTAAAAAATCATAGGTACACACTAAATGACCCATTAGTCATCCTCAAATTCTTACAATCATCATTTAACTCTTTTATACAAGCTTAATCAACATTTTGTGCGCACGATCACCATGAACAAATACATAGTCAACTTCTAAACCTTTATTTATACTATTTATGAATGTTGAAACCTTAATAATTCAAATATATGGTCCCTATGGAGTCTAAAATATTACCCAATATATAATTCATGAATATATATCAAAACAATATCAAAACAAGCTTGAACAATCTTTCTTGTGTCACTTGCAGAACAAACACAAACACACAATCAACTTTTAACCTTCATAACTTTGATTGTACATAATTTAAGATATTTAAATTTATAATTTTGGATGTGAATTGGGGTCATATACAAAGTATCTTTTTACAAAATGGGAAAATTCTATATATATTGAAATATATGTCCAAAATACAGAGCACTAGTTTTTTCTTTGTTAAATTTAAAAATTCAAATACAAATGGTCACAGTTAAACCTTGGTCACCATGCTCACATATCATGTCCTAAATTATTAAATTAAATAAAAACCATAAATATTATACAAAATTTAACAATTATATATGGATGTCACTTTGACCTCTTGAATTTAATGTGCACCATTGATCTATGTTTGTACGATCACCTACTCATCATTGATCCTTGGAAGAAGCACAATCTTTATCTCTGCTTAATGTTAAAAATCAAAAACTTGTCACCATCTCATATAATATTTACATATTAGAATAAAAATAATCCATCGATGTTTCACTAACTTTACCTTGTGCAAATTTGACTATGGGAACCTTGCTTATCTACTTGGAAGGCCAACTTTGCACAATCATAGCTTTTGCCTCACTCACTGACATGTTCTAAAATTTGGACCATATGATCTCCTCACATAGGATAATATAAAAACATAAAAATATTATCCTATAATCCTCACACATGAGATATAATTACATTAAAATTCCTCCTTAGATTTATCTATTCACAGAGCTAACTATGTTAAGAACTGTTTGGAAAGACCAACTTTGCACATGTAAAGCTTTTATCATGATTTATAACTTGACCTTAAAATTTGAATAAATAAACTATACATAAAAATTAACAAACCCATATAATCATATTACCCTATAACATCCACATATGTGAGATATTCCATCATTAAAATTCTTACTCGACTCTTCTTACCACATTACAAATTTGGCTAAGTATGGGAAAACACTGTCAAAATGCCTTGGAGCCCAACATTGCACTTGCATATATTTTTATTCACTTTGGTACATGATCTAAAATTTAGTGAAAATAACCTAATAACTAATCTTATCAAAACCATATTACCAAATCCCCCTGAATCATTCACATGTGGTAATGGTGACATCAACAAACTACCTACTTAGATTTTCTACCACTAGACCCAAAATGTCAAGATGAAAATAATGGACTACTAGATGAATTCCACTCATTCAAAAAAAAAATCAAATAGTTATTTAATTTTTATAGGACCCATTTCACATCTCAGCTCACCATACTCAACCCTGATCATCTCAAACCATACTAAAATAGAAGATCAACCAAGCCAACTTAAAGCATATTAGGATAAACACATTGCACACTTTGTCATTGTCACTTAGACTATCAATGCACTTCATCCACTCACCTAGACACCTCCATGACATCATTGAAAACTCTATAAAAAATATAATCTTGGTATTGACCCTAGATTATGGTGGACAATAACATAACTTCTCTTGATGCTAAACTTGTACATCAAAATCAAAGGAAATTTCCACCTGACATTTCCACCTTATGTCATAAATAAATTATCAAACTTCTCAGTGCTAAGTTAATCAAACTAGTGGAATATTTTTAATGGGTTTATAACATATTTATTATTTGTAAAAAGGTCACTATGTTCATTCACATCTGCATTGATTGACGTAATATCAACCTTGTTTATCTCAAGGATAATTTCTATTTACCTTCAATAGATGCCATTGTCGATTCCATAACTGGTTATGGAATGTTATCTCTTATGAATGGTATTTTGGGCTATAACCAAATTCACATTTCTCCCAAAGACCAACATAAGACAACTTTCACCACATAATGGGGTACCTATTGTTATGTTAAAATTCCCTTCGAAGTCAAAATTTTTGGATCTACTTATCAATAAATAATGACTCATATCTTTCATGATCATATCCACAAAATTATAAAAACCTATGTAGATGAACTCATTGATAAATATAAATGTTGAAAGATTCATCTTTCTGATCTTTTCATCATCTTTGTCTATCTTCTTAAATATAAAGTTAGACTAAATACTTGAAAATGCATTTTCAATGTTACATCTAAAAAAATATTAGGATTTTTAGTCTCTCTCTATGGCATCAATGTTAACCCTACTAAGATCAGTTCTTTGATCAACATGCCAATCCCTCATTCCCTTTTAGACATTTACACTTATCTTGGTAAACTTGGGGTAATTAGATGATTCATCCCCAAAATGGTTTACCATATCCACTCCATAAATTATCTTATTAAGAAAGATAATGATTTAGAATGGATGTATCCTTTTCAAAAAGCCTATGATAACATGAAAGAATCATTTGTTAACCCGCCTATACTTTATCTACCTTGTAACGATTGACCTTTGATATTATATACTTCTTTCACACCTATATCAGCTGGGGTAATGCTTTACCAACAAGATGATACCAAAAGAGAGTATGCCATCTATTACATCATTTGTGACATCATTGATTATTATAAATGTCACATAAAAGTTGAATGTGATTACCTCTCCATATATTTTACAACTAAAAAACTTTGACATTATATGATTTATCAGACTACTTATGTTATCATTCATTTTGATCCCCTTGATCACTTATTATCCAAAGCCTTTCTTTCTGGAGACAAAATTGGAAAGTGGATGGTACTCCTTATGGAATTTGATCTATAAATTATTAATCAAACAACTATCAAAAGATAAATCATAGTGGATCAACTTGTTGTAGATCTTGTACCTACTACCAATCACCTTAAAGATAGTCTTCTTGATGAAAATATCCTTGATATTGAAGGTCTCAACAAAGCCATATTTATTAAATATTACTTCCATAACTTCACTAATGATCTTGAAGAAAGTAATCTTGATAAATTAGTTATTCTCCCCAATACTACTAAAACAAAAGTAGTTATTGAAGAACTTCATGAAATCAATGTCAATTTATATGAGGATACTTGGAACCTTCACTTTGATAGTTCTAAATGACTTCAATGATCTGAGGTAGGTTTTATTCTTACAATCCCTCTTGGAAAAATCATCTTTTGATATTTTTGCTTAATATTTAACATCACTAATAATATGGTAGAGTATGAATCTTTAATCTTAGGCATGATATTTGCTCTTGATTTTGATATCCAATATCTACATACTTTAGGTGATTTCAAACTCATTTGTTACCAAGTTAATGATGATTACAAATGAAAAATAAAAAAAATGTCATTTATTATCATCAAATTACAACTAATCTTACCAAATATTTCATTTCTTTCACTATCGAGCCCATCCCTTGAGATCAAAATTTTATTATTGATTCCCTTCCTTCTTCAACATCTCTTTTTCATTTGCACCAAATTCTTATCAATCCTAATTTTATTATCCAAATATGAAAATATATGTCTTATTTTCAACCACATGATTCACTTATCTACCACATTGAGGCTATCACCATTTGACAAAGCCAATGGTACAAAGACATCATTCAATTTCTAGAACACTAAACTTATCCTACCAACCTAGATTCCCATGAAAAGACTCATATTCACAAACAATATTTTAAGTATGTATTTAAATATAACATCTTATATTATTATAATGTTTAAGGTATCTTACTCTATTGTGTTATGCAAGATGAGGTTCCTCCTCTCCTTGAACAAGCACATGGGGCATTTGTGATCGCCACTATAGTAGACATGTTATAGCCCAAAAATGCCTATGTATGGGATACTTTTGACCAAATATTAAAAAGGATGCCATTAAATTTGATAAAAATTGTACTTATTTGTAATTTCATGATGATTTAATTCATTCACCTCTAGTTGTACTTCAAACTATAGAATCTCCTTGACCATTCTCCATACGGGGATTAGATCTTATAGGTAAATTACCTTGATCTCAAGATGGGCATGCATTTATAATCATAGCCACTGAATATTTTACCAAATGGGTTGAGGCTATTCCCTTCACTAATTTCATGGTACCAACATCTCCAAATTTGTCTTTAATAAAATCATATTCTATTTTGGTGTTCCTCATACTATCATTTCAGATAATGATGGTAATTTCAAAAATAGACATGTCAAACAAATCTATGTTAAATTAAAAATCAATCATAAATTATCCACATCCTATCATCCACAATGTAATGGCCAAGATGAGCCCACCAAAAAAAATCTTAATAAAATTCTCCAGAATAAAATTAGGAAAAGCCACATGGATTGGCACCTTCTTCTCTATCTTGCTCTTTGGGCCCATCACACTAGCATACATACTACCACTGGGGTAATACCATTCTCTCTATCTTATGGTTTTGAATCAGTCCTTCCATTAGAATTTATATTTTCTCTCTTTGTATATATCTTCATGGTATCACACCTAGTGAAGAATTATGTGAAGTTTGCCTTTATGCTCTTGATCTCCTTGATGAACATCATCTTTTTGCTTTGCAACATAATCGCCAATATAAGCCTTGTATTGCCAAACAACATAAAAAATGAGTTAAAGTTCACAAATTTAGTGTTGGTGATATTATCTTTAAATTAGAATACACTCGTGATAAATAAGGTAAATACACCCAAAAATGGTGGGATCCCTATTTAGTCAAAGATATTCTTGGTCTAAGCCTATCACCTTCAAACCAATGAAGGCCATATTTTCAAAGAGCCCACCAATGCACAATATCTCATGAAGTATTTTGACTAAATCATTCCCTTATTTTCATGTTTTATATATTATATTTATCTAATACTTTTTGAAGAATACTTTAATGCGTCTCTCCCTCTGTAGTAGTTCTCTCTTTTTCACAAACCTTAGTCCTTCCTTTTTGGTCTTTTCATTTCCCTTTTTTTCATGAGTTATATTGTAAAACTGAGGATAGGACATGGTCTTCCTCATGATTTATTTTTATCTTATTTATTTTCATACTTCCCAAACACTTTTTGGCACCCCTTGGGTTTCTCATTTGTGATTTATAGCATAAGATGATGGATAAAACCTAGCCTTGCTCACAAATACCATCTTTTTCTTATCTCATTTACTTTTACAATAATTTTTGGCACCCTCATGGGTTTATATTTTATAATTTGTAGTGTAATACCATAGATAGGACATGGCCTTCCTCATAAAATCACCATATTTTGTATTCCTTTTCTAGAATTTGTTTTGTAATGGTTACAAGTTCTTGATCTTTATTTTCAACTTTAGCTTTTGCTTCTTTTTTAGATTAAATTTACATAACAACTTGTGTTAGCATGTTTTCCAACATTCACCTCATTCTTATGATAAGGAATCACACTTTTATATCATTATATCCTTTTTAAACCCTTTGTCACATTTTTTTCAATTTGAAGTAATTCAAATTGTTTCATGCTTCATTCCTATTGTTTTCCTTTCCTTCCACTCCACATTGGCTAAAATAATGTCAATGCCAATATAGAACTTTTATTTCACCTAGATTTATGAGAATCATAGACATCATTCTCTCTAAGTTATCTATTTTAGTAACCAAGTCCCAAGTATTAAAATGAAAGTCGTCTTTAACACCCATGTTTGGTTTTCCAAATCTATATGGATGAGGAATAGAAATAGCCATCTAGAAATTTCAAAGCCACATCATTTGAAACAAAGGCAATGATATATAAAAGGCAACATAAAAATCTCAAAATAAAAATTCACACCAAAATATGTGATTACAAGCACATCTCCAATAAAATCTCAAATTCTATATTTGGCCTCATAATAGAGCCAAGGCCCATAGAGTTAAGGAAGGCAAGTAGATTGAAATTGGAGAATTCAACAAACTCTATTGTTCTACCTACTTTATCATGTAAATACCTAATCTTCATAGTATATTGATGTCTCTTTAAGGGGTCCTAAGAAATGGGTAAGGCATTGTGGGAAGGTAGGTCCATTTTAATTTTCATGCATATAACCTTAATGGGATAATCTACATACTTCATTTATTTACCTAAGACTTGTGTGGCTAAGATAAGTTATTCAGAGTCCTTAAGTTTGAAAATATTCTTGTTTTGACAAAACTAATTTGATTGTCTTGAATTCAAAAAGAGTTCCTCTACCTTGGTTTTTCCTTCATTCTCCCCTCCACCCATTTCATTTCCACCTTGACAGGCATATGCGATTCTAAATTTATTTTCCCTTCTTCTATACTTCTTTCTTATTCACATCTTAAAAACATGCTAGCACTACTTTGTTTTAGTTTTATCTATCCTTGGAGAAAAATAAGATGTTTGAGAACCTAATGATTACTTTATTTACACCACAACTCTACATTTCTAGTCGTGATTTATTTTATTTTACCTTTTGTCATTTTTGTACTACCCTTTTTATAGACACCTAAGTCCATTTATAATTTCATGTACTTTTTCCATTATTGAGTGAGGTTGGCTTATTTATTCTCACTCACAAATGTTGTTTTGCCTTTTATGTACCTTTTTCCATTGAAGATTAAGGATTGTTATTGCTTATTGATTGAAGTTACTTTACCAATTTTATTGACCATCTTTGTTTAAGTAAGGATTCTTACTAGTTTCACATTGATGTTTTATTACCATCCTTTTGAAATGTGTCTTTGATTTGACTTGGTGAGTTTGATTTTCTTACTTAAGGTTTACTTGTTTCAGTTTTTCAATCTTTAGTAACCTTGGATTTTTTATTACCCGATTTACTCTAAAAACATTTGACTTGGTAATTTGGTCTAACATATCACATATCACCCCAGCTTGGCAAATTTATAAGTACATCCTGTCCACATCGCACTAGTTATCTTGGCTTTACTACATTTATTTATTTTTTCTTTTTAGTTTTGTATTCTTGGGTTTGTCAAAAATAGTCTTTGTGCCCTCCACAATCAAAAATACAAACACAACAGACAACCATCTAGTGATAAAGGTAAGTCAAAGTATGCATACATTTACTTTTTCAATTATTTCCCTTTTAGTCATTTACTTTCAATTAAATTTTGCTTTAAAATACTACAAATTTTTTTTAGCCTTAGCTTTATGTGCTACTATGTTATTTCTCGAAGTACCATCCCCTATTGTACTTGAGTGACACATTATGATATTTGAGCGAAGAATAAGTATAAACATAATATTTTAAAACTTTATCAATTACTTATTCTTTCTATCATACAAGAACCCATCAAGTCTTAATATCTCTGAGTGAATGCCTTATGTGGTGCACCGAGAAAGGGGTGAGTAGAATATTAGTGATGCATAGGATTATTGTCCCTTATTTCCACTTATTACAAATCCAAATAGATCCTAAAATCATTCCCCTAATCTTTATTTACTCTTTTACACACTCCTCCAATCATTTACCACATTCAATACCCATTTTCCAAACATAAAACCCATTTCAATAGTTTACATGACTAGGTCAACTAGATCAACCTTGTAATCTTATTGATAAAACTCATTTAGGGTCTAGGTCAGCTCTTGGAGGACCTAGCCCATGACTAGTGAGTTTTTGTCAATAACCATACTAGGTCAAATGGTTCAACCCTATCATCTAAAACATTCAGAAGCATTTAGGGTTAGATCCACCTATATAAACACATCCATTTCACCGTTATTAGAGAGACATCAAGAGTTATTATTCATTTTCACTTATTTATAATTTACTCTTCCACCATTCTACTTGAGATGTTTTAGCTTAGGGTTTATGTTTCAAGAATAATCTAGTATTATGGAGAAGTCTTAGATGCTTTGACATTTATTAATGATCCTTATAAACCACAAAAACCTCTTAGGAATCACCTTTGGCTAAGGGAGAGATTGAGTCTCGACGGGTTGGTCTTCCAAGTAAGTATATCTAACTTTACTCCTATATTTATTAGATAGAATTAGTATAAGTAATTTATTTTGAATAATATTAATATTCTTCTCCATGCATTAGGGTTTTACCTATACAAAGATTACTTAGGATTCTTCTATGCATATTTACTCTTGTTTATTTACTAACCCCCATATTGTGCCACAAACTTTGGTGAGAACTCGATTATATTTCTTTATTTTGCTTATTATTAATATAGTGAATATGAAAACATAAGACTTAATTAGGGTTATTTCACATTTTTTCTTAAGTATATGCTTTGAAACCCTCCCTAGTGATAAGAGATCCCCTAATTGAGTCTAGTAGATCCATATTGGTTATGTTACTAATTATATAATGTATCCCCAATCAGAAGTGTGAGTAGGATCTATCTTTTTTGAGATAGGATTGATTTGTAGATCTGATGCATTTCTAATTGCATACAATATCTAGATAGGGATCCCACTGTATGGCTAATTGGGACCTCTCTCTTTATATGGATGCAGAACCTAGTGGTAGATAGGGATAACCTAGATATATTAGGCCTTATATCTATTTGGGTATGATCATATATAGTCCCTCATATTTTAATGGATATTATTAATTAGAATACTAAGTGCTCATTTATGATAGGACCAAATATGAGCATTTAGGATTCATTGAACATATAGATAGTCCCTTGAATTTGATTGACTATTCTTGATTTAGCCTTCTCCCTATACTTTCCTTTCTTTTCCTTTCATTTATATAGATGGGGATTGGGATCCTACTAATTTAATTTTATACATATCGGCTTAACTAGATATGAGGCTATATATGTTATCATTGAGCCTACCAATCAATTAGGATAGATATAGATAGATATGCTTAATTGGGATTAAGAGAGATAGACTAAATATTATTGATTTGGATTGACCCGTTATGAGGATATATATATTTGACTATAAAAAACAAAAAGTTAGATGATATCATTGTATATTGGGATATGATAGAGTAGAATCAACCACTATAAGCATGAGACTATATGAAATACTGAGGTGAGGAATTAACCACCAAACTATCTATATCCTTATACTAGTAGTGACCTATTCCACTGTATATAATCACATTTAATAATATATATGTGATATCTCAATTTATAATTTAATTTTTTGGATCCACATCCAATTTACATAGTGTAAATTTTTATCCAACCTAACCATGTCCATCTGTCTGACCTTGCCTACATCATTAGTCTCAATCAGGCTAACTTGAACTACATGGGTAGTGTAACACTTTGGTCTATCAACTATAATATTTTATAGGGGATAATGCCTAAAAAAACTATATCCACATGGTTTTTCCATGTCTATATATATGGGTGATTAGGGTATCTGGTATTATATTAGGAGAGGGGTAGGAGGAAATTAGGCCCTCTTCCCCTAAGATAGAGCCAATTAAACTCAACTCTATATAGCCCACCTTAGTCAAGAAAAATATAGGTATGTAGGTCATACTCAATTAAAATAATGTAGGTAGGTCATAGTCAAGATCAAGATATGGTTCATGTATTTAGGTAGTGAATAATCAAGATCAATATATGGCTTAGATATTCAATCAAAGCATATTTAGGTATGTAAAGTAGGTATGGCATACTCAATGGTATAAGTCTACTACATACGTAACATGATGCAAAAATTCATTTCTCATTTATCTATCATGAATAAATATTCTCTTTTCAACAATAGAAGTTAAATAGGTAGGGCATAGCTAAGTAGGTAGGGAAAGAATATATGTATGATATAGATCTGGAAACAAGATTCTCTTGATAGATAAGAATCTATTCTAGAAACAAGAAGTAGGTATGACAAGAACAAACTTATATATAGAGAGAGAAGATTCCATTTCCTTATTAGGTAGGGCATAGTTAAGTAAGTAAGGTAGCAACAAAATTATCTATCAAAAATTAAACATCCCTTGATATCCATGCCCTAATATAAAAGCAAAGCAAAACTAGATATCAAAAAGGAAAACTTTCGTTGATAATTGTGACTTACTACTTTGATATGCCTCAAAAAGGAAATATTCCATTTATATGTTATTAGGTGAAGAAAAGTTAGATATCAAAAATTCAAGCTTTCCTTTCCCTACTCCTTAACATAGATAAAGTATATATGGAAAGATTCTGTAGGTAAAGTTTGTGATCAGGGTAACAACTTCAGAATGGTTCCCCTATATATCTATGGTGTGTACCCATTCCTATGTTATCCTTTTATATATTATATTGAGGACTAAGGAATACTTAGAGTATGAAAAGAACCCAATTTGGCATTTAGGGCCCATTGAGCCATGCTCAAAATCTAAATGGCCCCTACTTTATACAATAGATTAAGGCATAATCCCTTCATTCCCTTTATATATCAAGTTGGGTATAAATCGGGTTGGGTATAAATCAATTTGGGTTTATAAACACACTATATAAGCTACTATATTATTGACCACCTATCTATATATGCATGGATAACCATATATATATTTGAATCCCACTAGAAAATCAAACATTATATCTAATTTTAATTTTTTATGTGAAAGAAGACGAGTGAAAGAAGAGTTTCATTAGGCCTTATTTGATTGAGTAAAATTTTAAATTGGAACATAATCTAATCATGCATAAGAGGGATATTATTTCACCCACCATCAAGGTATTTGAGGGATTGATTAAGGATGATGAGGTGATGCAGAATAATATATGGTCTTGAGTAATCTTGCATCACAAAAAATAGAGTGCATTATTATTATAGTTATTTTCTTCTTTGTCTTAGTTTTGGTGTGCTTCTTTCAGGGAGGTTATTTACTCAATGTCCATTTTGGGCATTCTTCATATGGATTTTTCATGTTGGTGCTTGTAAGTTTGGATTTAAACATTAATTCATGGATAATTGTGTTTGTTTTGGAGTTTTGGTTGAAAAATTCCATCTTTTATGTTGGTTGGTTTTATCTTTAGTGAGACATTATGACATATGCATTTTTTATTTATATTATATTAACTAATTCAATCTTGGTGAAACATTTTTTTCACTTATTATGCTATTCAATTCCTATTTACGTAATGGGAAATTCTACGTTTCTATGTGGATTGTGTCTTTTGCATAATTAATAATGCTATTTAGCAAAGGAAAAATTGCATGGGTCTACAAATGCCTTTTATGTTACTTGATAGTGGTCATCAAAGTGGTGAATCCCAGATAAGTATTAGAAGATCCTTTTTTTATCTCATTTGGTGATCAAATTAGTTACTTTAATAGAGTATCTAGATGACTCAAGTAGAAAGTGATTGTGCCATTTAGGATTAAACACCTGTATAAGTCTATGTTTGAAGATAAATCTTTAGTCGATGATTGATTAAAGCTTAATTACATACTAAGCCTTGAATGTACTAAGCTATTTCACATAGTTGTATGCAGTAAGGTAAGCCATAACTAGCTGGTGAGGAATAGACATGGTATTTTATTATGTTTAAAGTTTTAAAACCTGAATACATCTTGTATACATACAAATTTTTATAGTATTGTAGAATAATTATGTAAATCTTGATGGAGTCATGAGTAATGATAATGTATTGATGTAGTGTTATGCATTGTTGAGAATCGACTGGGTCTCATGCTTATACAAATTGGATCTTAGTGCCTAAATTAAACCCAACATGTATGCATTATGTATAATACCTAAAACCCAAATTTTATCTGCTAATGAAAAACATATTCATTATCTTTTATTATTATCTATGTAAAATTGGATTTGAATCACTCGTAGGTGAGTAACGGGTTTAGTATTTCCTTTATGCCATTTGATTTTGGAAAATGCATGTGATGATCCTAAAAAATTATAAGAAGATAAAGGGATGGGAGGATAATTTCATTGATTTCCCATTCTCATCCTTATAAGAAAATAGACATTTCATTGGAGGCATCAGCTAGAAAAATAGAGGAGAAGACCATAGTTTTAAGATATATTGATTGTTTTTATTTAGGAGGCCTATTAAAATACCATTACAAACATAGAGGTTGGTGTGTGACATTTAGGTGTTTGTATATTTTTTTCCTCCATGTTGTGTATGTAATAATCCCAATAGTGGCATTGATTAAATCTAGATTACATTGTATTAATGCCAATACTCTGATATATTTTATGTGAGCATAAACTATTTGAAGAAATTCATGTGTGTTTGTTTATGTTATTGAATCACTATAACATGTGAGTTAGTGGCATGCCTTAAATATTTCCCCCCCCCTTGTGTGTGCATTGGGAAAGATGAGGATGTAGTGAGTAAGGATGACAAGGGATAATGAGGGAGTAAATAGGGATGATAAGGGATAATGAGTGTCAATGAGGGAGTAATTAGGGATGATGATAGAGTGGTTAGGGATGATGAGGGATGGTGAGGGTCAACGACAGAGTGATTAGGGATAAGGATGGGTGATGATGAAATAATTAAGGATGATGAAGAAATGATTAAAAATGTTAAGTTATGGTGAGGGTTAATGAGGGAGTGAATAGGGATGATGAGGGAGTGGTTATAGATGATGAAAGATGGTGATGTGTTGAACATTGTCATTAATTAAGGAAGAGACTACTAAATATTGTCATTGAGTGTTAAGCTTTAATATTTAATGTTATCATTGATGTTAAATTTTATTATGAATATGCATGGTTATTTTAATGTTGTCAATATAATATCATCAATGTCAAAGGTTCTTGGTCAAGTAATCCTTGAGGTATGTATATGAATAAGTTATATTGCAATCACAATGAGTGTTGTTATTGTAAGAGAGTAGTGATAAGTGAATGTTGTTTGAAGGATATTCTACTATTAGCTCATGTGAAATCATTAATAATCAACACGAGTGAGTACAAGTCAGTAGAGTAAGTTTAAATTTTTTTGTAATGCCTTGTCTAGGCCTTGCAAGATGATATTTGTACATGACATGATGAAATGAGCTAGCTTTGAAGATCTATGCAAGTAGTTCCAAAGATGCTCCAAATAATCTACAAATATGAGAAGGCTCTAAATAACTCTTGATAGTTTCTAATAATAAGAGAGATTATATGAGGCTATACATGAGGTGTTGAGGACCACAAAAATGATTAGAAGGTTAGCTTTAAAGATCTATCTTTGTAGCTCTGAATATGCTATGGAAATCCCAATCATGTTACGAATATATGTGAGTAGTTCCTAAGAAGTTCTTTTGAAGATAAAAATAAAATTGAGTGTATGAGGTTGATTTAAAATACATAAGAGATATTGAAACATAAGAGAGTTTCAAGTATGAGTTTATAGTGTGGCTAGAAGGTTTTATTTAAGGCATAACAAGACTTAAAGGTCAAGGCTTAGGAAACAATAAGAGAGATGGTTGCCAGATGAGGTAATGAGATAAATTTTCATGGCATGAGTGACTAGGTAAACATTGGCAGAGGTAATTAAAGTTATTTTAAGTATGTGCATGAATTTTTAGATCAAGGTTTGGAAGAAAATGCTTGAAAAAGTGTTTTAAGGTTTCTTGAGTGCTTAAAATGAAGAGATGTCTACCCAAGAATGTTTTCTCAGTGTTCATTGGCACATGTAACGTTTGCATGAGATCCTAATCTATATATTTTAGATGAGGAATGGTTATAACTCAAATTTCCAAGCATTGGTTTTTAGAAAAAGGATTTAAGTTTTATGAATGATTGTTAAGACCGAAATATGGTTAAAACCCTCACAAAACCCTATCAGTGACTTGATGTTGAAAATATATTTATAAAGAGATCATAATGGTCTAATATGATTAGACAAGTGATCATAGGTTGAATTAAAGTCTCCTAGGAATCTCTAGGTGTGATTGGTTTATTAGGTGAGTGAGCAGACCCTATAGGAAAGTGCTTATCTTTTGAAGATTTATTGTAGAAAATAGAGTTGATCAAGCTAAAGTTGCTAAGTGGATGAATATCAAAGTATGAGAATTTTTTTTTTCATGAATATTTTTGGATAGTTTTTAGATATTAGGTATGCAAAGCTAGTGATCCAAGTTGGCCAATCACTAATAAACCTTATGGTACAGATAGTAAGGAAATATTATAGATGTGAGAAGATGTTCCTTAATGTAAGAATGATGCATTAGAAAGCATGATGATGTTTTTTATGTCATGAATGATCTATCCAAGATTTTTATAAGATTAGAAATCTATGTAAGAGGCTAAAACATTGAATCCAAAATGGCTTATTTGACTGAGTAGAGTCTTTGAGAGAAAAGGTCAATATATTTGTCTATAAGACCAATAGTTTTCATTAGATCTCATGATCATATTAGATGAGGTTTCTCTAAGGATGTTATAATATCTTATTCATGCATTGAAATCCTTTGATGATATTAAATCATGTGTTATATGTTCATGTTTCCTCGACTATGTTTTTGAGTCAGTTGGTAGTTATACAAGTGAGCATCTTACAGAGAAGTGTTTGATTCTATTTATCCTAAGTTGAAGTATAAAATAAATTTTTTGATGACCCTAAGGTAATGAAGTTTTTTAATACATAATTTTTTTCCATAGTTGTTTGGAAAAATTGAGTATATGCCTTAGTTTTTCAAAATAGAGTTTTTATATATATGTAGGCCTTTTATATGTAGTGATTTGATAAAGGGTTCAAGTGGTAGTTGGACATAAAAAGTGTTTTATAAATAAAATTAATTTGGATAAGGTATATTGGAGTGGAATATGACTTATTATTACCATTTTAGGTGTTTGTATATGATTCAAGTAATATTAAAGGGTAATGTGTTGTTAAGAAGGCCTATTAGGTCTCTATTAGCCTAAAAAGAGGACTAAGGGATAATTGATGTATGGCCAACATATTTTATTGATTTATTAATTATTAATGCATGATATTTTAATATTATAATACATATTCATGTTTTACCTAAGTGATTGGAATATGTAGCTGACTAAGAAGTATATGATCAAACAACTTGTATAAAAATAAGGTAATTTAGACCTATTTGGTGTGATTATAGGCAAAAATAAGGATACATGAATGATATATATATATATATATATATATATATATATATATATATATATATATAAAATTAGTGAGAATAAATAGGTAATGTGGACCATTAGATAAATTTTATGAATACCTAAAATAGGTTGTTCATATGATGATCAAGGTTAGAAGACCTAATCAAGCCATGAAGAGGGCTAGTTAAATGAAAAATAATGAAGGCTAGTTTAAGAGGGATAGAAGAGAGAAAAGAGATAAAGGAATACATAATAATATATTATATAATAAATAATTATTTATTAAGGTTATCAAATAATTAGGTGGTTTCATTGGTTTTGATTCATCTAGGGGGTTGGTGCCTCCTTGCAAGTGGGTGCTTGCTAAAGCCTAGTTGAGTTAGTGTTGAAATAGTTGGGGTTGGTGCTCTATGTGAAATTGGTGATTAACTAAAGATTGAAGTTTGTATTATATTAATGTAGTCCATTTTATTCATCAATGGGTTTTCTACACATAGAGGTTTTCCCATGTATATGTTATGTTCATGTATTTCATGCTATTATGATTTGATGCTTATGATTGCTAAGATATACATGCATGTTAGAATGGTTTATACATAGTTAAGTAGAATTAAATGAAAAGTTTTGAAAGAATAATTTAGGTCCCCCATCTTACTCATCTTTGTTTGAATAGTTGGCATTAGATCAAGTCCTTTGGAGCAGGCTTGAAAGCCTAAAGGAGATCCTAAGAAGTAAGTATGACTAGTCAGCAAGATTAAGGTAGTTTATCTACCAATAAGGATCCATTGTTTAATGGATATAAATATGCCTTTTGTAATTTCATAGTGGATATATATATATATATATATATATATATATATATATATATATATATATATATATATATATAATGTCATAGAGACATAGTATTTAGTAGTTAGTTATGGATGATTATATTGCACCTCCAATTCTACCATTAGATACAACATGGAAGAAAGATAGTGAAAATAAATCTAAGGCAATGAATGCCATTTTATGTGTCTTATTAGAGGTAAATCTTGTAAAATTAATGAATTGGGATTTAACCAAAGACATATGGGACAAGTTGAAGACCATATATGAAGGATACACCAAGGTGAAGATGGACAAGTTGCAAACCCATAGAAGATAGCTTGAAATCTTGAAGATGATTGAAGATGAGACCATTGAATCCTAATTGTTGAGGGTTGATGAATTTTTCAATATAATTAAAGGATTGGGATAAGAAGAAAAATAATCTACTATTGTCCGAAAGGTATTGAGATAAATAACTCTTAAATCTAAATCTAAAGTGTTTTTATTAAAAGAAATGCAAGATTTGGATAAGCTTGAGATGAATGGACTTTCATGGAATCTTGACTACCTATGAGATGAGAATAAATGAAGGAAGACCTCTCAATAAAGATGTAGATTTTAAGGTTGAAAAGAAGTCAAAGGCCAAGAAGGATAAAGATGAGGTGCGTTTAGATATTGATGATGATGAACTCATAACTATGTTTTATATAAAGTTAAGGTTTGGATTAGGTAAGTATAAGGGTAAATTACCCTTTAAATGTTTTATCTATGGCAAGATTGGTCACATTAAAACCAAGTGTCCTAATAAAGATAGATCTAAGCATAATGAAGAACATGATGAATCTCATGAAGATGATAGAAAGGCCTATAAGTTTGACAAGAACAAGAGAGACTTAAATACGAATGAAAGAAGGAAAGGATCATTCATAAACAAGAAGATATTCTACACCAAAGAATAAATTTCATCAGATGTAAGTGATTTAAACACATATGATAGTGAAGATGACAGTAATGAATCTAGACATGACAATAATGAAACTCTATTCATAGGCATAGAATTAGACAATGATGGTTGTTTAAATGGGAAATGCCTTATGATTAATGTTGAATCAGATGAAGAGGTATAATATGATAGTGAAGAAGGAGAAGCTGAAGTGGATCTTGAGGTAGAGTTGGTAAGTGGCCTAGAAGAGTTGAAGATTATGAATAAGAAGAATAAGAGATTGAATTCATTAGCTTAGGACTATGAGGAACATATTAGATTTTTTGAGGAAAGATTGATCAAAAATTTCAAGGAGTATGAAGAGATCATCCAACAAGTTAAAACCTAGATAGAGATTGTGGCAGGAAGCCTAAAGGCTAAAGAGGAAGATTGTAGTAGATATGAAACTAAAATAGAATATTTGAAATCAAAGTTGGATCAAGCATCTATCAAGGTGAATAAATTTGTGAAATTTGAAAAGAGCATTGAGGCTCTGGATGATATCCTAAGAATTCATAAGTTTTAAAATGAGTGGATAGGTCTTAGATTCAAATAAGACCAAAAGAAGGAACCTCAAGTCAAGGAGAAGAGTATTGAAGACAAGAAGGTCAACCCAAAAAGATCTATCAGATAGCCCAATGCTAAAATGTATGTTAATTATTTCAATGGTTTTTATTTTACATGTCATTAGTTTGGTCATAGAGTAAGATAATGTAGAAGACCCTCTAAGAATTAGTATTCATGGAACTATGAAGGAAGAAGCAATTAGTCAAAATATCATAGTCATCATTAGACAAATGGTATGTATAAGGTGGTTTATTATAGTTATCATAATTTAGGACACATTGAAATATTTTGTCCAAAAAAAGTTAGAAATTCGTCTAGTTAAGACAAGAAGGTTCATAGTCATGCCACTAAGAAATAGATCAAGAAGTTAGACTCTGTAGATAAGGTAAAGATGGATCAAAATTCTAAATAAGAAGATTCTATAAAATCTTATATTATAGATAGTGGTTGATCAAACCACATAGCAGGAGACAATAGAGGGCTTGGTTCTACTATAATTGATCAAAGTAGTAAGAATGAAGAATTGGCTAAGAATAAGAAGAATGACAAGGTGAGTCATGATCAACTCATAATCCAAGGTGGAATGTTTACCACTATTGAGCATAAATCAAAAGTGAATGAATGTCAAGAATACTTGTTATCTGTATGTGTTAGGAAGTCAGTTAAATAAAAGAATAAGGATGCCAAGGCTGATGATGATGTCAAACCTATAGTGTTAGTAAAGTTTAGAAGAATGTTGAATAATGTTTAGCCTTGTAAAGATATGGAGATCTAGGAATTACCAAGTTAATATTATTATAGATCCTAATGAAAAAAAAAGGGTGGCTTTGTTAAGCTTCATGGAGGTATTCATTTATCAATAGAAGCATGAGGGTGAAGTCAAAGAAGGTTTATTTTGAGAAGATTCTAGATTATATATGATGCAAGAAAGGATATAAAGATGGATATTATCCATTCCTATGTTGATAGATTTGTGGTGTGTATAAATCAACATGATGAGATATCTAAGATTGGTATTAAGTATCTGAAGTCAAAGTGTATAAAAATGGTATATAAGAGGTAAGATTCTAAGATATTTTTGTTATAAGTAATTGATCTAGATTTATTAATACAAAGGGGGAGTTCCTATTTCTACATTTGGTATCTAGTATGGGATATCCTTGTGTGTGATAAGGAATTTAATCTTCTTAAAACATGTCAAGAATAGTATGTGATTTTGAGTTCCTAGAAGGAAGATATGAAAGATCTAAGGGGAGGATTGGTAGCTTTGTTTTCTTTATCAAGAAAGTGTTTTCTTTTTGATATGATGGAGATAAGGAGAGATTGTGTCTAAGATGATTCATATACTTTATTTGTTTAGCTATTGATGGAGAGTGAATTAATTGAGAAGTTTTTGAGAATGATTATCATAAGTGGTTGCCATAGTTTATGAAGACTGTGTGTTATCTAGTGTTTTTCAGAGATATTATCAGCTCATAGGGAGAAGAATATAATTTTAGTTATTTCATATAATATTTGATGTCTACTTATAACATAATCATGGTGGATGCTTGGTTTAAGTGGGAACTATTTAATTTGTTGACTAAGCCCAATATGTGATTGAAGTGGTCTTATAATCTAAGTTCATTTTGAAAGAGATAATAGTTGTGAAATACCTTTGAAATTAATGTCAAAGGGGGAGAAATATTAGAAAAGGGTAAATATCATAAAGGAAGAAAGAAGAGGCAAGATCATAAAGAGTGAGAAATAAAAGGAAAAGAACTAGATCTAATAGATGATTACTATCAATAAATGATTGACATAGTTTTTTGAGTATGTTTTCCATTAATGACAAAGGGAATATTGTTGAACATTGTCATTTATTAAGGAGGAGATTGTTGAGCATTGTCATTGAGTGTTGAGCTTTTATATTTAATGTTGTCATTGATGTCTAAGGTTTTTATGAAGATGCATGGTTCTTCTATTGATGTCAATATAATATAATTGATGTCAAAGGTTCTTGGTCAAGTAAAACTTGATTTATGTATATGAATAAGTTCTATTGCAAGAATAGTGAGTGTTGTTGTTGTAAAATAATAGTGATGAGAGAATGTTGTTTGAAGGATGTTCTAATGTCATCTCAAATGAAATAATTGAGAATCAGCATGAGTGAGTATAGGTTAGTATATAAAATGTAAATCATCTTGTAATTCTTTATTTATACCTTATGATATGATATTTTAAGATGGCATGATGAAATGAGTGAGATTTTAAGAAGAATTAGTGTGCTCCAAAGATCTATTTAAGTAGTTTCAAAGATGCTCTAAATAAGCCATGAAGATAAAAATTCTTATAATAACACTTGATGGTGTCTAATCATGAGAGAGATAGTTTGAGGCTTTACATGATGTTTTGAAGACCTCAAAAATGATTAGAATATTAGCTCTAAATATATTTGTTTGTAGTTCTAAAGATGCTAAAAAGATCATAATCATGCTTCAAAGATTTGTGAGTAGCTCTGAATAAGTTTTGTTAAAGCTCCAAATAAAAGTGAGTGTATGAGTTTGATTTAGCATACACAAGAGACATTGAAACACATCAGAGTTTCAAGGTGGAGTTTACAATGTGGTTATAAGGTCTGAATCAAGGCATAATAAGACTTGTAGGTCAAGGCTTAAAAGTCAAGAAGAGAGATGGTGCCTAGATGAGGTAAAAAGATCAGTTTCTATGGCATGAGTGAGTAGGTGAACATTGAAAAAGGTGATTAAAGTTGTTTTAAGTATGCACATGAATTTTTAGATCAAGGTTTGCAAGAAAAGGATTGAAAAAGTGTTCAAGGTTTCTTGAGTGCATAAAATAAAGAGTTGTCTACCCAATAATTTTTTATTAGTGTTCATTATAATGTGTATCATCCAAATGAAATCCTAATCTATTCATGGTAGATGAGTAAGGTTTCTATCTCAACTTTCCAAACATTGGTTTTTAGAAAGAGGAGTTAAGTTTTATGAATGATTGTTAAGACTAAAAGATGGTCTAAACCCTCATAAAACCCTAATAATGACTTGAGGTTGAAAATATTGTTTTAAATAGATCTAAATGGTTTAATATGATTTAAAAAGTGATTAGATATGGAATTCAACTCTCCTAGGCATCTCCAGGTTTGATTTATTTCTCAAGTGAGTGAGCAAACCCTATAGGAAAATGCTTGTCTTTTGGAGATTTATTATATAAGAGAGAGTTGATTGAGTCAAATTTATTAAGTGGATGAAGATAAAAGTATGAGACTTTTTTTTATCATTCATGAAGATTTATAGATAGTTTTCCTATCTTAGGTGTGCAAAGCTAGTGAACTAAGTTGGCCAGTCACTAACATACCTTGTGGTGTAGATAGTATGTTGAAGGTAAAATCACTAAGAGGGGGGGGGTGAATTAGTGATCCCAAATAATCCAACTTTAGTTTCAATAAATTTCAATTTATTAATCAATTATAATAATCATTCATGAAGCATACACATCATTCATAGAAATGAGAAAGAGAGATAATGCAAGATCAATCACATAACACATGACATATGTGGGAAAAATTATTAGGGGAGAAAACCCACTATAACCTATAATTATACTACTATCCTATAAAATAAGATCCAATTTAGACTAATTGCAATTGATCAAGGAACTACAATCCCTAATTAGTGAGACTATAATCCCATAAGGTGTTACAACACCAGTCTAGTTGAGTTTCAATAACAAATAAAATTATATTAAGTTTCAAATTTTAAGGAGGTTGAAACCCCCTTAGATTTTTATATACCACAATAACACCTATAAACAAATCCAACTATTGAATTATGTCTTCAACACCTGATGATGGACCTTTGATTATCACTCTTCACCTTTGCTCATACTCAATCTACAAAATCACTATTCTATCAATAGAATTATGACCTATAGGTCATAAAAATAGTATTAAATTTGATTTTATTATCAAATAATTTATTGGGCACTCTACCTCTCCTTTTTTCCAAAATTGACACACACAAGCCTCTCTCAAATCTCTCACATCTCTAAAAACCAACACATTTGGTTTCACTATTTTATAGAGTAATCATGATCATCATCATCTTGGTTAGACAATAGGCATGAATTAACACTCAAATCATATATCTAATTTATAAATAACTCAATACAATCTTCATAGGTTTGCCATCACATCTATGGGTCATGCTTAAGTAGCTACACCCTTTAATAAGGTCCTTATATCTCTTATAGGTCTCATGGAGACCTATTCACCCATTTTAAACATCATCATGAAAGAAAAGAACACATGAACACTTTAAATTATGTGGATCCACTCTTTATGTATCCTTAGACATACTCAAATTCTCACTTTCACCAAAACACTCTTCTACTAAAGCACAATTTACTCAAACAACATTATGTGCACACAGTCACCATGAGTGAATACATAATCAAATTTCAAAACTTTATTCATATTTAATATGATTGGTTAAACATTCATAATGCACATAAATGGTCCTCATGGATTATATAACATGATCCAATAGCTAATTTATCATGATACATTTAAACAAAAATAAAACAAGATCAAACATCCTTCTCGAGTTACTTGAAAAACACTATCAAACACATAGTCAACTTTGAACCTCAATATAGTTGATTTTAAAACTTTTAATATCTTCAAATCTATATTTATAGATGCACCTTGGCATTCTCTACCACTTTTATTTTTACACCATGAGAAAATTTGTCCTAGATCAAAATATATGGTCCAAAAACCATATACTAATTTTTCCCTTTGTTAAATTCAAATATTTGAATTTAAACACTCACATTTAAAGCTCAAACATTATGATCTCATCTCGATTCCTCACTACTAAGATTAAAAAAACACCATCAATATTTTTATACAAAGCTCAGTCTTTAACAATGCTAAATAATTGTCACTTTAACCTCTTGACTTTAATACGCATCATTGATCTCTATCTATATGATCACCCACTCACCATTGATCCTTGGAAGAAGCTTGATATTTAACTCTACAAAATATTAAAAACTTGAAAAATTGGCACCATATCTATAATTCGTGACACCTTGGAATAACATGCAACATCAATGATGTTCAAACTTTACCTTGTGAAAAATTGACCAAGTATGGTAACCATTGCAATCTATTTGAGAAGCCAACTTTTAACCTTAATAAATTTTACCTCACTCACTCACATGTTATAAAATTTAGACCATATAATCTCCTAACATAGGAGAATCCAACCATATATAAATATGATCATAGAAACATCACATGTATTATAAATAATGACATTAAAATGCTCACTCAAATTTTTCTACCGCAGAGCCAACTATGTAAAAAACTTGTCTAGAAGGCCAACTTTGAACATGCATATCTTTTGTCATGATTTAGTTCTTGACCTTAAATTTAGCACAAATAAACTAGGAAAAAAATAAACAAATCCATAAGATAATATTATCTTGAAACATCTACATATGTGAGATATGATTAAATCAAAATGCTTACTCAATTCTTCTTGCCACTTTACAAATTTAGCTATGGGAAAACACTGTCACAATGCTTGGGATCCCAAATTTGCACTTGTGTATATTTTGATGCACTTAGGTACATGACCTAATATTTATCTAATAACTAGGCATAATATTTACTATACCCATGTGATCATTTCCTCTTGAAACCTCTATGCGTGTGGATTTTGGCATCATCAACATGCTTACTCGGTTCTATTTAGCACATAGTCAAAATGCTTGAGAGCCCAACTTTACACCCACATATATTTGATTTCACTTAGGTGTATGACCTAAGATTTAACACATAGAAACTAGGAACTAATGTGATCAAAACCATATGACCAACTCCTTCTAACTCATCCACACATGGTAATGGTGATGTTAGAAAACTACCTACTCAAATTTTCTGCCACTAGACCCAAACTATCTAGATGAAAACTATGGACTACAAAATGAATTCTAATTATGCACACAACCTCTCCAATCATCCTTGACCATTCATAATACCCCTTTCATATGCTTAAATCACCATGCTCACTTTTGAACATCATGTCAAAATTGAAGATCAACCAATCCAACTTCAAGCACACTAGGAAAATCACATTGCACACTTTGTCATTGTTACTTAGGCTATCAAAGCACTTCATTTACTCACTAGGAAACCTACATGACATCACTAATAACTATCCAACATAATAAGGAAATCAGATAGATGTGAGAAGATGTTTCCTGATGTATTTTTATGTAAGAATGATGCATTAGAAATCATGATGATGTTGTTTGGGTATTGAATTATATATCCATTCCTTTTATAATATTGGAAGTATGTGTAAGAGTTTGAAACATTGAAGACATAATGACCTATCTAACTAACTAGAGTTTATGAGAGAGAAGGTCAATAAATTGGTCTATAAGACAAAAAAAATTCATTATAGATCATGATATGATTGGTTTAGGTTTCTCTGAGGATGTTATAAGATATTTTTCATTCATTTAAATCCTTTGAATGTATTCAATCAAGGTTCATATGTTCATGTTTTCTTGACTATGTTTTTGAGTCAGTTGGTAGTTTTGAGTGAACATCTTGCAGAGAAGTGTTTGAGCTTGTTTACACTAAGTTAAAGAATCAGAAGACCTCTAATCCTAAACTTATGTTTTTATATATTTATTCCATAAATCCCCTAAAACCTATTATAATCATAAGGTCCCATGCATCTTGTGTGGAGAGATGGGAGCATAATATGGTGGGTTTCAAGCTCTTTGACATGCAGTCTATGTAGGATAAGCCTCTTATAATTTATTCATAAACCTATTAACCACAATCAAACTCAATATTTCATGGATATTTAGTGTAAAGGGGTGACCAATTTTACCAAGGATCATTTGACTTGAGTCCCCTTTCCATGTAAGATATAAGGATCTGAATGGGAAACTCAAGTTAACTACTTGGACTGTGTAGTTCAAGCAGGCTTTTAAGACCAAGTTTGTCACTTCATTTATTTCCATTATTTTAAACCACATAATTAATTCCTAAAAAAACTTATTAAA
This sequence comes from Torreya grandis, assembly GCA_037957365.1. Lineage (NCBI taxonomy): Eukaryota > Viridiplantae > Streptophyta > Pinopsida > Cupressales > Taxaceae > Torreya > Torreya grandis. The sequence goes on from JARHVA010004440.1 coordinate 1,367,317, forward strand.
CCTTCTCCTATATTTTAATTTTCTTTGGATGTTCTAAGTATGCCCCAGAGTGGCGGTGGGGTTTGAGCCCTAAAACATGGCTTTTAGGTCTTATATTCTTAGGTTGGTTTTTTAAATTTACACTCACTTGTAGGTGGATCTATAGCCCATAATGTTGTCATGATATCAATTTTATCTCAATACACATCTTATATACTCACTCTTTCCCATTTAAACTATCTCATTAATCCTTCTCTCTTAGACCTACCTTTAAGTCTCACTATTACCAAGTTTGAGTATGGTGACTTGCATACTATATTCAAAATTTCAATAAGTTATGGATTTTTTAAAACTAGGTAACATTCCCTAAGGGTGTAATAACACCCTTAGGTTCACGTGTTTCATCAATTCAGTCCTCTACCCACTCTTTTGGATGGGTCTAGGGTTTAAGTTTCACTAGGCTTTAGTGGTCCTAAGACTAGGTTTGGTGTTATTTATGCTTTTAACTAAGGATTATATCACCATGAACCCTCCAATGATGATTTTAGGTCTTCTCCTCAGATTTCATCATCTCTTAGGAATTTAAAATGTATGAGAGTGCCGTCAACTTCTAATTTAAGTAGTGTAGGCTTAAAGGGCACTTTTATGTCTCAAGGGTTAAACCAATCCAATGGAGAGACTAAGAATAATTCATAAAATAATTAAATCCCTTATTATTATTTTGTTATCAATTAATTTGTAGAAACCCCTGTTTCCCCTAAACTCTGAAACTATATGTTTTGAATTGCTTTTGTGTATTCTAATTTTTTTTGTGTTTTTGCATGAATAAAGATGCAATTTTGCAAGATAAATTTAATTAAATAAATAGACAGCAGTATAATCTATCAACTGGTTAATCAATGATCTTATTATTCTTCTAGATGATTACAATATTGAGTCTCTATCATGCATATAAAATGATATGAAATATTATTCAAAAAAAACCTTGTCCTTTTGCAAATCTAAAAATAACTCTAAATCTAGTACTGCACGGGTTTCTGTGTGAAAACATAGTCACCAACATTGATTATGCTACCATTGTCAGTCGATATCCTATCGACGTCAGTCACTGTTGGGTGGCTACTCTACCAATGTCAGTATTTAGTTGGCCGATGTTGGTCTCTGTGTGGCCTGTGGTTCTATACGGCCTGACACAAAATGGTACAAGTTTCATACAGTAATAAGAAAAAATAATATGGCCTGTATGCTGGATGCCTGATCTCAAGAAATATGGAGCCAATATAGAAGATCTTAATCTGGATAATTACTGAACCAAAAAACCTAATGAAATAAATACATGTAAATCTCTGTGATAGCTTCTATATGAAGTTATCTCTCAAACTGGTAATAGATCGACTGATATCTCACAACCTCTGAATCGCACACACTAAAGAGTGGATGTTCTCCAATGCAAATGGAATCTTGGAACCCTTGGCTCAGTCTTTTGAGAAAATACTTAGTAAAATTCTTCAATATCAATAATCAATATATGACTCTCCTCCCAATGAGAAACCCTTATATCCTAAAAAAGGTGCACTTGCCCTAATTAGGGTTTCATAGTTAGGAATTAGGGTTTCATAATTAAAAATAGGCCAAATAATTAATATTTAATTAAATCAATCAAATATTAATATCTCCCTCAATACATGTCTGAAAGAGCTCAAACGAAAGCCAACTGGTAAAATTTTGCTAATCAAAGACAAGCCAAGCTCCATCAAGACCCTCTATCCATCCTATCAGCCTATGAGGGTCACATAATAGGCTAACCATAAACTTTGAAGATGTCAAATGAAAAGGGGACATGAAAATCTATCCCTCTTGAAATTGCTTGTCCCCAAGCAATCGTTGAACAATACATCAATCAATCCACCTGGATCCCACATGTAGTCATGATCTATACTGCTGTCAATCAATGCACCTATCACCATGCCATGTCTATCACAACTCTCATCCCCTGGTGTCAAAATGTCCCAAGTACTAAGATGAGGATCCCAACATCTAATCCATGGATAGAAATCAACTAGCAACTCAAGTAAACTCCTCCCCTAAGTAATGTAAACAATACCAACTGACTTCACGCACCTATCTCCTGTACCCAGGACAATCTCTAAATTTGGAGTGTGAATGCTAGACATACTCATATCATCATCCACATGTGACCCACCTATAAAAGAAAGCTGAGTCCCTACCACATGAGCTAACTCTTAAATTGAACTCACCTTAAGACAAAGCTCATCCACATATATCCCCTGTGTTGGTGCCAATGTGCACTCGGTAGCACACTCTCCCATATCATGTGGTATGAGTCTCTCCATCCGATGAAAAAACATATTTTTGATGTTGCTGCCCCATATTGCCTTAAGAATATGTGTCTTCCCACCAACATCAAAACAAACCTCCATGTCCTTGAGACGAAGAGTGACTTCCTTAAGGGAATGAAGCCACTTCATACCCAAGACTAAGTCTATATCCCTCATGTTTACCACATAATAATTAGCCTTGAACTCATAGTTGTTCAAGTGCAATGGGAGGTATCTAATCATCCACTCACACCTAAGAGTGTGACCATCATCCACGTTAACTCTAATGCCCTCAAAATCTTTGGTAGTGAGTCCACGCTTCTCCACAAATCTAGCATCTATAAAATTATGTGTGGCTCTTGTATTAAGAAGGATGATGACCTTTTGTCCTGCCAAAACTCCACAAAGTCTGAATGAATCATCTGACTGAATGCTAGATAGGTGTGCCTCTTGTATGTGAAGCTCTAAATTTTCCTCTGCCTTAGGCTCTGAAGCCTCTACCTCTAACTCCTCAAAACTATCCAGTTGTTTGGAATCCTCATAAAAATCCCACATCACACGATTTGCCTTGGCCTTAGGCCTCAAAGGACAATTGTGATTGGCATCATAGGGACCTTTATAGTAGAAGCAAAGCCTCTTCTTGCGTATATCGTTAAGAGCCTCTCGATCCAAAGGTGGTGCTGCTAGATTGGACTTTGAATCATTCTTAACACCTGATTTATCTTTGTTGAAATCTAATCCCTCTCTATCTCTATTGAAGCCCTTATTATCCCTGGATGAAGAAGTACCTTTGGAGTTAAATTTACTGGATGGGGCTGCCATCTCCATACTATGCGCCTTCTTCATGGCTACCTATAATGAAGGAGGATCAAAGGCTTTAATCCAACCTCTTAATGGTTCTGTCAATCCCTCCATGAAGAGAACTACCAATCTACGCTCTAAAATGTTTGGCACCATGACTGCCAATCACTGAAAATCACAAATGAAGGACTCTAAGTTGCTTGTTTATTTCAACTGTGCCAGATCTCAAAAGTAAACTTTAGGATCTTTCTTGTCAAACCTCTCAACCAACCTCTCCATGAAGTCCTGATACTCTGTCACCTGGTTATGCTGAAGTGTTACCATACCATGGTACCACCAATCATGTGCTACTCCCTCCAAGTGTAAAGTGGCATATTTGATGGCCTCTATCTCTGTCATTGGCCTCAATGCCAAAAATGTGTCAAGCTTATGAATCTAAGCTTGAGCTATCATCTTACCACTCCCATCAAAAGTGGTCAAAGAAAGCTTGCCAGTAGCCTTATTTAGCTCACTAAGTTAACCTCTAGGCCTCTTGTCTTGTCTAACTAATCTGTAGTGCTCTCTCCTCTGATTAACAAAATGATCAAAGGACATCTTCTCTCAAACTTGAGGAGCTAATAATTCCCACTCATCATTTATAGCCATGAGGGAATCTACAAATAGGGAATCTCCTACCGCCTCCTCTGCTGGTGCTTCTTCTGGTTCATCCTAAACAAATGTAGGACATGTAGGCCTATCATCAGTCCTAGAATGAGTCAGCAGTGGTCTCTGATTAACAATAGCACTCCTGTTATCTCTAGGTTCCCCATTCTATCTAACAGGTGGGTTCATTCTCTCTACCATAGTAGTAAGTGCTTGTAGTGCCTACATCATTTGCTATTGACCTGTAATCATCACACAGAATAATTCTCTGGTGTCCTGATCATCATTATGTCTGTGGCCCCTGGGTGGGCTACCCTCACGCCTATCACTCATGGTGATTGGATGCTATTCTAACACCTGGGTACCTTCAAGCAAGGCTCTACTACATGTGTTGTACCTATGTGGTCCCAACTCTTGTGGCTGCATGAGATTGCTAAACCCTTAGGATGGCAGGATTTAGTTTTGATACCACTGTAGCAACCCCTATTTCCCCTAAACTCTGAAACTGTATGTTTTGAATTGTTTTTGTGTATTCTAATTTTTTTGGTGTTTTTGCATGAATAAAAATGCAATTTTTCAAGATAAATTTAATTAAATAAATAGACAAAAGTATAATCTATCAACTGGCTAATCAATGATCTTATTATTCTTCTAGATGATTATAATATTGAGTCTCTGTCATGCATATAAAATGATATGAAATATTATTCAAAAAAATTCGATCCTTCTACAAATCTAAAAATAACTCTAAATCTGGTACTACGTGGGTTTTTGTGTGAAAACACAGTCAATGACGTTGATTATGCTACCACTATCAGTCGATATCCTGCTGACGTCGGTCACTGTCAGGCAGCTACTCTACTGATGTCAGTATTTAGTCAGCTAATGTCAGTCTCTGCTACCGATGTCAGTCTCTATGCGGTCTATGGCTCTGTATGGCCTGACATAGAATGGTATGGGTTCCATATAGTAGTAGGAAAAAATAGTATGGCCTGTATGCTGATGCCTGATCTCAAGAAATATGGAGCCAATACGAAAGATCTTAATCTGGATAATTACTGAATCAAAAAACCTAATGAAATAAATACCTATAAATCTCTATGATAGCTTCTATATGAAGTTATCTCTCAAACTAGAAATAGATCGGTTGATATCTCATAACCTCTAAATTGCACACACTGAAGAGTGGACGTTCTCCAATGCAAATGGAATCTTGGAACCCTTGGCTCAGTCTTCTCAAAAAATACTTAGCAAAATTCTTCAATGTCAATAATCAATATATGACTCTCCTCCCAATGAGAAACCCTTATATCCTAAAAAAGGTGCACTTGCCCTAATTAGGGTTTCATAGTTAAGAATTAGGGTTTCATAATAAAAAATAGGCCAAATAATTAATATTTAATTAAATCAATCAAATATTAATATCTCCCTTAATACATGTCTGAAAGAGCTCGAACGAAAGCCAACTGGTAAAATTTTGCTAATCGAAGCCAAGCCAAGCTCCATCAAGACCCTCTATCCATCCTATCAGCCTACCATCAACTCTAAAGATGTCAACTAAAAAGGGGACATGACATAATTTCATAAAAATTTCAATGTCACTTTCTTTCTATGATGTTTCCAGCCTATAGGTGGTAATTAGGGTTTTGTCTATTATAGGTGTAATTGGTAAGTTTTTACTTTACTATATTGAGGTACTCATTAACATGGTACACTTATCCACCTTATAACCTCTCTCTTTCTCATGTGTTTCCAACTTCAAAATAATCACTTAGACTTGTAGATGTCTTTGACCCTTATGAACATGTCAATTTATTTGGTTGTAGGTTCTTAATTAGACTTTCTTGGTCTATCAATACTCCTTTGGTGTGTTATAGAAATAAGTCATCAAATAAAAATGGATGGCCTTGTAAATATGGATAATAATCTCTTATCCTTCTCCCTTTCCATCATAATGCAAGGTCTTGAGCACCTTCATATTCTTAGTTGAAATCTTATCTATAGTTCTCATTCGAGCTTGCTTGGACTATAGAAGAAGGTGAATATATTATTGGTATCTAAGGTTTTATCCTTATAAAAAATTATATTATGACTTATTTACTCATATTTTAAATTATTTCAATGTCTAACAACTTAAAAACATGTATAACTCTATAACTTGTATGCATAAGCCTACACATCTCCATTTTAGGTCTAATGAACCAAGTAGGTCATTATGCTTCTTATTATCATTCTAAGATTCCAATTACATGGAAAGAATTTGATACAACTTATTAATTACCATACTAGGTGTTTCCAACCCTTTAGTCTCTTTACTAATCGTGTTCCATTACATTTCATACTAAGACCCCAAGACCCTACCTTTTAGGTGACGACCTTGCTTTTTAGGTGGTAACCCTACCTTGGACTATGTATGATAGGTGAGTTACATTTCACCTATTTTAAGTAGGTAAAACCATAACTTGAAGGTTACAAACCTTAAGAAAATAATTTATCTTATTTTATCTCTACATATTTTATCTTATTTTATCTCTATATAAGGTCTCTTGATTTGACTTTCTCATGAGACTGCCTGAGAATAGTAGATAGAACCTTAACTGTGAAAACCTATTTCAAGAATGAATTAAATTTTGATTTAAGAACTTCAACCTACTTACCAAAACTAATTAACCTTTCATAGGTTTCTCAATCATATTTCACCTCATGTCCTTAAAGACCATGGTGGCCCTTTTACCCAAACTATCATATTTCTAACAGTTAGTCTGCAAGTGATCTTATTAGGTCTACTAACTATGTGTTTGGTGTTTAAAGAGTGGAATAATGATCCATTATCATATTTTGTAAGTTGGTGGTATATTCCATTATTATTTATTACATGATACTCCTTAACCTCACTAAACCTTCAATACTCTCTCCACATAGGAGCTACAACCCTGTGTATGTATTTAAGGTCTTGACTAAGCTTACCCCTTTTGACTAAGTTTAATGTCTTGATATTAATTAAAATTAATTACTCCTATACCATGTTATTCATATCTATTATTATTTATCTTTTATGCCCCTCACCTTTCTATTCTTTATTCCAATAGTGGCCACCCTATGTCTAATCTGCCTTGAAGGGTTTGTAATGATTGAGTATGGGCTTGATACTATAGAATAGGCTAGAGGCGAGGATGAATTGATGTATAGGGAAAATGATGAAGATAAGGACAATAAATGCATAACCTAGTTCAAATATGAGGCTTATTTATATGCCTATGATATAACTTAAAATTTCTTTATAGGTACTCTCTTTACTTGCAAAGGAGACCACTAAAAGATACAAGATAGCCACCTTAGAATAAGATTTGAAGGGGTTACTTTATATTGATGATGGATCAGATGAATTTTTGGAAAGTAACATAGTTTTAATTGGTTTTCAAGGAACTATTACACCATCATAACTACCATTTCATATTATTAAGCTTTAAATACCTTGTAGTCTATGGAAACCTGTCTACAATATGCAAGTAAAGAGAATATATAGATTTTATTAATATTACACCCCCAAACATGTGAATAAGGGGTGGATGGTGATGAGTATGGTATATGATGATCTTAGGAAGATATATCCAACATTTATTCTTAGGAATACTTCAAATATGCACCGAAATTGATGTTATTTCAACTCCCTAAACATATGAAGAAGGTAATTGGGGTGACCAAATAGTTATCAATTGTTCATATAATACATGGCTTGGATTTTAAAAACATTAAAATTAATAATAATTTTAAGATATTCAATTCCTCTTCACAAGAGACCAGCTCTTAATATTCTCTCTCTTGTATGAATTGAATGAAAACTTGAAAAGACTGTCTAGGCTGACAAGGAACCCAGTGAAGAGAAAGGAAAATTTTTGGCATGTTATTTCATCACTTTAACCTAAATTTTTTTCTAAAAATCTATAATAAAATCCTCTACAATCTCTAATCCCCCTTTGTATTTAACTATATGTATAAGTTCATACAATCTACACAAAACACCTAAAAATCCTTCTACATTTTCTCCATGTTTTTAAACTTAAGATGCCATTAGAGGATGAAGAGAGGGACACACACGATAAATAACATTTAAAAATAAGTGGTATTGTATGAGGAGTTAAAAGGATGCATATTTTAGCATGTGTGGGGCTCATTTGGCTAGTGGGGAGTAGAAATGGGTCTTAAAAGGACTTTTTATGATGTGAAATACCTAGTGGTGGATATAAGATGAATATGTAACATTTTAAGACTCTTATAAATCTATGTAACACTTTAAATCACCTTTTCTCAAAAAATTATAAGGCATATTGAGTCCTATGAAGTATTTAAGGTTCTTGAAAGGGCTAATGAAGCTTTGTGATAGACCTAAATAGAAAGGCCATGGAGAATACTCTTAACACACACAACTAAGCTTCACACCATGAACCAAAAGGAGCTTGTACACCATTAATATTTATATTAGAACTCACTCTCATCTTGAAATGACCCAAAAAATCTTAAAACTCATGAATAATAGGAGCTTCAATCTTGCCAAACTACTTCAACTTCTAATAGGGATCCTTAAGCTTATCAAACGTGCTTAAGACCATCCTTATAGGCCTAAGAAAGACCATAAAAATTTTCATTATCACTTTATGATCACTAAGACCACTATCACATCATTAAATATGCCCAATGCAGTCATGACACATGAGTTCACAAGTAGATTACATAAGACACCATGACACTTTTAACAAGGCTCAAAGACTTTCAATATAAATTTATGAGATCATGAGATTTTAGGCACTATAGACAAGCTCAGAGGGGTTATCATGCAATTTTTTGATGGTATGGTTTGACATTTGGCCTCACAAGACAAAATCTCAACACCAAGGTCTCGATATTTGGGTAAAAGTAATTTTCCTGCTAAGAGGTTAACAAGTTTTACATTTAATTTTATGGTCTTGGGATATTGATTTATTCTTCCTAGTGTTTTTACAAAAAAAATTGATGATTTTATTGAGTTATGTAATGTATCTTATTGCTTTTATAAGTGGTATCTCAATACTTAGGTTTCTTAATTCTTGGACTAAGTCAAATTCACTTTTATTCATTATTTCGTTAAGTCTTTCAAGAAAAGTAATTGGTGAAGGTGTAGTTCGAGTGGTTTCCTAAGTTTTTTTAGATTGAATTTATTATTTATATTTAATTTTATTATTAATAAGGACTGAAATTTATTTTTCAGTTAGAATATTTGTAATGGTCATTGCAAGACTAATCAATGTCTTGTTTGAACATAACTAAATATTATTGCAGTCAATAACATTGACCCCTATAGTTATTTGTTGTTAAATTCCATAGACATAGGATTCATGTATATTATTTTGTTTTACCACTAGTTATGTAAGATATTGAGGCTAAGCTACTTGTTCAGTTTGTTTTGGTTGGCTAGTAGGAGAAAGTATCAACACTTGTTGAGGTGGAAACCTCTTCTTTTGATTGAATGTCTAAAGTAATCATTATTTATTTGTTTGTGGAATAAATATTTGTTGGTTTTCATTTCAAAACCATGGATGTGGTGATGTACACTCTTTTAGGGACCAATTTGGTGGTCCCCATGTCTTTGGAGGTTTTGTTTTAGCCCATGGCATCATCCATGGATTTGAAGGAGATCTGTGAATAAAGTGATTTGGATTTTGATTATAATAGAATTTTTTTTGTTGTATTTGTATATAATTTTATCTTCCATTGGTTAATTATATTGTTTCAATTTATTATTTATGATATATAGTAGTATATAATTCTTTGTATCATGATAATTTGTATAAAAGAATCCACACATATTTGTCCTATTTAGAGAGTAGTCTTAGAGGGTATGTTTCATCCTACATTATGGGCACTAAATGGCTAATGGTTTTGTAGTGGATTTATATTTTGATTAAAATTAATTTAATTTAACTAAAATGTATGTTTTATGGTTTAAAACTTCTTCCATAAGTTGTCCTACATGATTTATTCCTTTTACTATTTAACTTCTTAATACTAGTTTTTTTTTTGAGTAATTCCTACATAATTTAGCAATATCATTAAGACCTAGTTTATTTATTTATTATTTTACCATTATGATCAATTATTATCTAGAATAATCATATAATTCCATTAACAAAATCATTTTCTCAAATATTCTTCTAAATCATATCCACATATTCTATGTGTAAAGAGGAAATTATCAAGATAATCTTCCATATTCTATTTTTTTTAATTTCATACGTAATAATTCTTATTTTCTATCCCTTACTCTATAATAGTCTTGATATTTTTACAATAATATATTTTCCATCTCATCCCATATGTGAATATAATTTAGTTTTAAATCCATAGACCATATCATGGATGAATCCTTGAGTGTAGAGGGGAGTGATTTTATTTCATAGTTCTCAGTTTTGTAATCATAAGTTTGATACAAGACATTAAACTCAAACATAAATTGGTCAGGGTATTCTATGAAGAATCACCTAAAAGTTATTAATTGTAGAATTTTCACCTTTATTTAAGATAATAAGATAGGTAAAACTTCTCCATGGTGGTTGAGTTATACATTCTACAACCCTATTTATTGGATTGTTTCATAGATTATCTCCTATATTTTCCCAATATATGGTGTATAGAGTTATCATGAATAGTTTTTAATAATAAGAAGTGTATATAAGGATAATTTATTTGGATTAAAAATTATGGTTTACAATATTCTTTAACCTTAATTTCTTCATTTGGAAGGATTCACCTACATTTGGAGAATTTTCCCAGAGTTTAGGGGAGGCTAACAATGGTTCCTCCTCAATTGTCTAAAGTTATTTTCCTAGAAGGTCTTCTATTACACTTTATTATTATGATATAATAGTACTTGTTATTTTTCAATGGTTATTATTAATATACCTTCTATTTTAATCTCTTTTCTATTAATTTTTTATTTGATTTATGGGAAATTTTTCTTAATCAATTGTTGATTTAGGATATTATACGCTACTAACACCTAGAAAATCCCCAAGAATGGTGAAAAAAATATAAGGGTCATTTTTTCCTATTCATTTAATCAAATGAGTTAAGTTGATGTTATATCAAACCAAGTTTAGTGTCTAAAAATATTTAAAATTAAAGTATGTAATATAGTGACTAAAAAATATTTGTCTAGGGGGTGTTGTGGATCCTTAATTATTAAGGTTAGAATCCACTTGTTTGATTTGAAAAATAATCTATTACTTTTTAAAACAAACACTCTTGATGAATTGATAATTATTTGAAAAGAAACACACTTGCTAGAATTAAGACTTCTTGGAAAGAAAAATACTTCTAGTTTATTTGCAGAAATGTAAATTTCATAAAAACATAATTAATATTGGATTAGGATTCAATCAATGTATAAGTAGATATGAAGCAAAAATATATATGATATGAAAAAATAAATTATTCAGAAGAGATACCTATTGTAAATTTTTATGTGTCCTAACACACATACCCTATTTAGGTGAAGTGGTGAGATATGTCCATGAATCATTATCTTGATAACTTATATGCGACATTGTTAGAGTTACTTGTACTATCATTTATGGGTAAGTGGAGTAGAAAGAGCCATCCACATGTAAAACTAATAACCCCAAGGTGATGTCACTATAGTTCCTTGTACTATCATTCTGGGAAATTAGAGAAGTGAGAGACATCCATGTGTCATCATCCCAATACCCTAAAGTTGATGTTATTAAAGTTTATTATGCTATCATTCAGGGTAAATAGATCAATGAGAGTCATTTACATGTCATTATTAAAATAAATCAAAGGTGGCTCACTTCAAGATAATTAATCTTATACTTTGGTCAACTGAATTGATTAAATCCTAATACCTATCACTATCTTGCTAAGTTGTGGCTAAGAGAATAAGGTACATTAGGCTATAGTTTGAATTACAAGCAGAGTAGTAATACACAAATATGTGCACCTCATCCACACAAGTAAATAAAAAATACATGAATATCAAGACCGAAAGCATGAAAATGGGACATCTATCATATTATGTTGAGAAGGCACTTAGGAGCTAGTAAAATAATCCACATGGAAATAAAGTCCATCTAAATTATCATTTCAATAGTAAAATTCAAATAAGGAAGGTAGGAAAGGAATGGAGCAAGAGCCATTATTGCCATTAATTCACATGACCTAATGACTTAATTGGTATGTTCATGAAGTTTGGAGAAAATTTCATGGACATTTAACCTAATGTGTACATGTTATGACCATAATGTGTACGTATTATGGACATAACATTTATGAATTATTTGAATTTAAGATTGAGATTCCTAAACCATAACACATTTGTTATGGAAACACAAAATGTACACATTATGACCATATAATGAATATATGTTATGTTTTCATAGGAAAAAAAAAGAAATGGAAGGGAGATGTGCTTCTTTTTTGTTATATGAAAGGAATTCATACATGTTCCTTTAACATTGCACCAAAAATCAAAAAAGAGTTGTAATAAGGGGAAGATGGTTTAGTTTACTAAAATAAATGTTAAGTATAATATAGAGGTACTTTTAAGTTATTTTTCTAAATATAATAAATTAGTGTCACTATACATTTGATAGAGTTGGTATAACAACTACATTCCTTACAATGTGGGAGATAGTTTTTCAAAATCTAATATGGTTAGTACTTAGGCATTTTCAAGGTCTCAATATTGAACCTAGGGATTTAAAAACATAATTTTTACAATAGATTCCTATTTTGGGTAAACATATAGTCATTTTAAAGGTTTTTATACCTTTTGGATTGGTTTCTAGCATTTATAGGAGTCCTAAATTTGTCAAAAATGATGTGTACAAACCACTCAATTTGAATTCAAGCCAAAGTGGTGTGATTGGGGAAGCACAGGTCACATTTATGACCTATGCACATAAAATGACCACTTTGTGACTTGTTCATCATCTCTACCTCATCCCTAATCACTTCTCCCTCATCCAACATCACCCCTAATAACTCTCTCTTCATTTATAATTTTCCATAATCACTCCCTTATTTCCCCTCACCATCCCTCATCATCCCTAATCACTCCCTCATTAACCCTCACCATATCTCATCATCCCTACTTACTACTTCATCATTCTTCATCATCACTAGTCACTCCCTCTTCATCCCTCCTCATCCCTAATCACTCTCTCATTAACCTTAATGTTAGAAAAAAGATGACTAAAGGGGGGTGGATCATTTTTAAAAAAAATTCATTCAATTCCACTTAAATATGTATGAACCATTATAACATGTAGGTGCATCTTAGCAATCTATAGTCACATAAAATTTCCTAATTGGTAGTTTGAGTGTGGCTTGTGACACCCCATCTGTAGGTCCTTTTTTCATGCTCTTGTGACCCTTATAAACAAAATTTTCTCATTACTAGTCATCCAAAACCTTCTAAACCCTATTTCCACCTCAACCAAGTAGTATTCACTGTGCCAATCCTATTCCCTTAGGTCCCAAGCCTTTAGGTTAGGAATGTAACATTTAGAATGTAACGTTGGGCACCAAAGTATCCCATTTTTGGTGCTCCTATATTTTTTCACTTTGATCCCCAATGGTCATTTTCATCTGGTCCTTATCCCAAATTAGGTCAACCAAGCATGAATACCTCTGACCCATGACCAACTGTTCCCTATAAAATCCCACTCAAATGTCACTTACAAAGGAGATGACCAAACTTATAAAGCAAGAAAAATACAAACAAAAAACTAAAGCAAACTTCCCTATTCTCTGCACATAATCACCTAACACATATACAAACATACTAAAATCCTCATACCAGTCCCTAGCCACCTCAAATACTATCAAATTGTCATTTACATCTACATCACACTATTACACAAAGCACGTTAGGTAGGAGAACTATAAATGGTTTGATCCCTTTTCAGAGTATTTTTATGTAGGCAATGTGCCCACATAAGGGGTGTAGATTTCACATTCAAAACATATTACACACTAACCCCCCTCTTTTAAAGTGCCTTAAATATCATTTTATCAAGCATGATAGAGGGTTAGGGTTTGAAGATAAAATCATCTCTATATAAAGTTATATTAACAACCAACACTTGATTTTTCATAGGCACACTCACATAGGTACAACATAACCACCCAAAAACATTTAGGTCTCTATGATGAGTTTAGACAATAATGGTAGGAATGAACAATAACACTAGACATTAAAGCATCCACTTTTTGATGTTCTTATCCTTTTATTAAACAAAAGCTACATTTAGATTTATGACACCTTTCCAGTCTCATACAACCATTTTTAGCCTTTGTATCAGTCATCATAGTCTATTTCTATCTAAGTTATATTTCTTCCTATTTATTTCTATTTTTAGAAAGGTGAAAAAGATAAACAATTACACATATTAGGAATATAATTATTGTTATATTCTATACTAATTTATTAATACAAACCCTTAACTAAAATAGGAATAAAAATCCATGATTCCCAAAAAGGTTAAATCATTTTGTGAACCTGAATTACTTTGTTTGGGTACAAAAACCCTAAAAACCTTAAAAACCCTGGGGAAAATTCCTTGTTGATTTTAGCAATGTTATTCTAATTTTTATAGGATATATAAATCAAAATTTCACATTAAATTTAGAAAATTCACCATAATAATTTTTAAAATCATTTCTTTTAAACCCTGGTAGAATATACTAGGTCCCTATGATTTTTGAGGTATCATCTTACATGTTAGTAAGCTTCGTATCTTTTTTATGCATATTCTAGTTCACTATTTTTCAAATCTTAGATTACATTTATTTAGTCTTCTCTTTCATTTTTCAAGTTGTTTTCCTTATGCCACCTAATCTCCTTACATCTCTTCCTTTGAGATGAAGTGGAATAATTAATGGAAACCCTCCTAAAGTCACCCATATTCCTCTAACATGTCCATATACCATGGATAAATAATTAGCTCAATTTCCTACTATAGATCCTACACATCCATATTACACTAATTTCCATGAAGATAATTTCAACAATGAGAAATATGATAATAATAATAATAATGATGATTATGTAAACACTAATGCTCATGCTCCACCATATGGGGGTACTAATACACTTCCACCTATTGTTGATAATGATGTTATCATCAACAAAGATTTGATTATATAGAGTTTTAGAGAGATACTTAGTGAATATCCTTGAGATCATGCCATTATCTTACAATCTATCATGGAAATTATAAATGCTAAGTAATTTGAGTCTTCCATTATTTCAAAAAAACAAATTTCAAATGACACTGGGGGGTAGTTATGTCTCAACAACCCCCTATAGCAACCCAACCTTCATATATGGCACCACCAATTATAGTTAGTACATCTTTACCTCTTGATGTGGTTGTCCTTATGTAATATATCAAATCTCTTCAATCCAAGGTGCTTCTAGAATTACATAGGATTTGGATTCTTTTGCTCTACTTCATACATAATTGGCATGCCATATTGCTTCTACATCCTTGCCACCCAATTTTTTTCAACCCAAACTCACTCTATATGATGGAAAGAATGATCTAGAGACACACTCAAGCTATTTTCACATAGTATGATTAGACTATGTGCCAAATGACTAGTTACTAACTAAGTTATTTCCATAGTGTTTAAAGGATTATGTTCCATAATGGTTCTATAGTCTATCGAATTAGTTATTCAAAGCATTCAATCCTTTACTTGACATGTTCCTAGCTCATTTAAACATTAATATATGTGAAAAGGTTTCTTATGCCCAAGTTTCACAATAGAAACAAAGGTCAAATGATCATCTCGCATATTATGTTTGTAGATATAAGACTATCTTGGCTAAAATGACTAGCCCCATGATCAATCAAGAATTACAACATCTCTTCAAACAAAGTCTTATACTAAAAGAAAGGGAAGTCAAATTATTTTCAATGGGTGAGCTCAAGTACACAAGCATATCAAAGATAAAAAACAAGAGTAATAGTAAATGCCCATTCAAAGTAAAGGTTAATGATAACAAAAGTCAAAATAAACCTATAGTTAATGAATATTCAAAGCCCCCTCAGTGAGTGGTTTTATCAACACCTCCTCAGTGAGCTTTTGTCAATCTACCAATATCTCTAGCTAGAGTCTTACATCAACTATTAGAATGCAATATCATATCTCTCCCTCCAATTTGGGAAGTTGATACAACAAAGCCTCTTCCACAAGGATATGATAAGAATGCATTCTATGATTTTCACAAGGTACCAAGCCATACAATAAATTCATGCATTAGTTTACAACACAAGATACAAGACTTGATATATGGTAGCCTTATTGATCTTGAAACTCTAGTTAAGACTCCTCAAGTAAAACAAACATAGGATAAGGATCTAAAAATTTTCTTATATATTTCCCAAAAAATTCTAAATAAGAGATAGGGGACACATCAGGTGTTCACCATTCATATCATGCACACCCTCCACCAGCAACATACTAGACACCTTCAGCTGAGTCACATCCTTTGAGCAACATGATTGGTGTGTATAATTCTAGAGTTATAGCTAGACCTTAAATCTCCTTTTAAGAGTAGGAGATAGTTAAGGATGATTCAAATTACTATGTACTCTTTATCATATCCTACATTGATCACCATCCCATTCATAGTGTTCTTAGAGACAATAGATCTAGTGTGAACATGTGCACTATGACATTACTTCAGCATTTAAGGTATTTAAAGTAGGATATTACCCCAATGAACATATTTATTAGTGGATTTAGTGGGTACATACAGAGTTCATTGGATATGATTATACTTCCTCTATAGGTTGGTCCAACACATGTGGCCAAACCATTTACTATTATTCCTAGTGAAAGAGTCTTTGACATGTTGCTTGGTCAACCATGGATCTAGAAAATTCTTAAAGTACCTTATATAGTTCATAGATGAATCAAATACATTAATGTTAATTAGGTTATTACAATTTGTGGGGTTCTGTATGAGTTACCACTCCCCACTTTAGAGCCATCTCATACTCTGCAGTCACCAGTTTCAACTTCTCCACTAGTTACAATTCTTCTTACAATTAAAATTTAGACACAATAAAGGCCTCCCTCACTAGCATAGAGAGCTTATACACTTCCATGAAGGCCTCTCTTAGATTAACCACTACATCAATGATATTTTCAGGAATCTAGACAATTTTTAGCTATAGTATTCACACCTAAGGTAGTATCATTGAGGTCTCATGCCTATACACATAGAGAAAATTTTGAAAGAGCTTATACTACTATATGGGTCCCTAAAAGACCTATAGTTGCATCAAATTCTAAAAGTTACAAGAGAACCCCATAGTTAGTTTCCACTACAAATATTTTAGAGCACTTATAGCATACACAACTTTTAGAGTCATAGTCTCATCCCTTCCATCATGATTCATGATCTTGTATGATCCCTCTCCTTGATATAAGATACCATGATAGGAATATATTATGAGACTCATCAGTTAGTATCATTTCTTCTCAATCTTTCTTATACACAATTTCTCAGCTTACTTGTCCATAATTTCTATTTTATTTCATGTACATAGTTTCTTTATGTTTACTTGTACATATATTATTTAAAAATACAAAAAATAATATTATATTTCAAAATACCAAATATAATATAACATGCCAAAATATAAAAACATTCAAATAACTCAAAACACCAAAAAAACTATTCAATTATACACATTATCTATGATTTACATTTCTACTACCATGCTAGACTTATATTTTGTTATTTTATGCTATTATTTGTCAATTTATCTACATTACTATGGTTCACTTGATCTTCTTTGAGTGTGTGTAGTGACACCCAAATCCTTGATTGCTTCACTCTACCTATTGAGGGGTCATGATATTTTTACATTCAAGACATCCATCAACATATCTACCCACCGAGGGCATGTTCTACATGAATACACCATCTAAGCTATTGGGTGAATATTTTGTCATCAACTAACTGATGAAAAAATGGGTATATCAACCACAATATAAGGAGATTTATGCCATAAAAAGTGTAGGTTTACCACATCTTAATGAGATAAATATCTCCTCTCATCAAGGGGAGGTTCCCTATGAATCACTTATATGCTATGTGTATATATATAAGTAGATAGAAAATAATACTCAGGGTAGTATAACACCATCCATCTCACTTTTTTCAGAGATGATGTCCAAGGAACAAAGGAGAGAAGTCCCGGTCAGTGGTTGAAAGCATTCCTCTTCTTTCAAGAATGGTATCCAGTGCAGAGCAAAAAATCCATTAAAGTAGTAACGAAGTCCACAAGGAAACCCATGAAAACACAAAGTCTTCCGTTACCTCCACTGATTTGAAACACACGTGACAGTAGAGTGAAACAAAGCCCAGATTCTTTTCCTAAAACTACAATGAATAAAAGGGTTACCAGGATAAAAGCAGCTCAAAGTCATTCTTTTATCCTTTAGAAACATCTTTAGATAATTGCAATACACCCACTTTGCTTATTAAATTAAACAAATGAGAGATTATCAGGAAAGAGAACACAAGAACTATTTCCTAAGTAACACAAATTACTTCAACACAAAGTCTGAAATAAACTTGTTTCTCATTCATTTGATAAAATATGATTTACAAATTGAGCACAAAGTCTCAAGAAGTGTCTCAATTTCAGTAGAGTTTTTTCTCTCAATTATCCAAAGATATTTTACAAAAGAGGTTCCCTCTATATATACGGAGAAACCTTCAAAATTAGAAAGAGATTAAAATATTGAAAACCTAGTTAAAGATGAGTCAATGTTGACTTTGGGACATTTTCCAAATTTTTACATGTAATTACACATAATAAAAGTACATGTGCAAATGTCCCAAGTTAGTTAAAAAGTGTATTTTGAATAAGGCATGGAAGAATAGCTTCAATCTTTATTTCCAATCTTCTTCATTTCATGGTTGGGATTGCTTGATTTGGTTCTTTCTATGAACTCAGCCATATCCACGTGGCCGATCTCTATATCTCTAATGTCATCGACATTAGAAGTGACTGAGGTGATTGGGAAAACACCTTGATATTGGTAATTTATGACCTTTAATTTCTTTGGAGAAGTTTCAGTCATTGGGATGAGATTTTGTTGAGAGGGCACTGACGAATGAGAATCCTCAGGGGGTACTGCGATAAGAATCATGATCGTGTAATTAGGGAAAAATGGGCAAATTATAGAATTTGCACGTTAGGTGATCATGACCAAGGAAGGGTGCTTGATAGGGCCGAGACAAAATTGGGTTAGAAAGTGAGAGGAAAATGGGGAGGAGGTCAAAAATGGAAGGAATAAAGATTTCTCCAGAGTTAGAGAAAATAGAGAAAAAGGATGCAAGGGTGGCAAAATTTGCTACCCTAGCATGTGGGACAGTCTGCATGCACAGGCAAAAAAATTTGCTGCTTGTGTATGTGAGATGGAAAAAAGTCATGGGAAACAAATTTTTCCACCCGTGCATGCAAGATGAAAAAAGACACGGGTGGCAAATTTTTATGCCCGTGCATGCGGGCATGAAAAGGTGTAAGGGCAGCAAAATTTGTTGCCATTGCACTAAGGTGTGACGACAGAAAAATTTATCATTGGTGCATCTGGGTCGGGTAGACCTACATTAGTGGCAAAATTTTCCACTGTCACAAGAGATAGGGGGCTTTGTTAGGGTGGTGAAATTCACCGCATGAGCATGGAGGAAGTGGAAGGATGGCTGACAGGGAGAAAGTGAGGAGGGAAAGAATGCAATGGGAGAAGATAGGCATCTTGATGGGAAAAAGGGAAGAGGGGGAGAGGAGAATAAAATAAAAAAACAAAAACACAACTGGCAAAGATGAGTGAAAACAAAAGGAAAAAATGAAACAAAATGTAAAAAGAAAGACCTACCTAGAAAATAGTGCATGATGAGAAGTTGAATCCAAAAAATGCTTCTTCCTACTTGCTAAATCATCTAGAGGTAGAGAGTAGGAGGAGGATTGGAAGAAATAAATCTAAATGGGGTCAAAAAGGGATTAAATGGGGTAAAAAATGGCCCTAACCACTCAACGCATGCGGCCATAAATGCCACACACAAAAAATGAGGCAGTGTAGGGGCGATAAAATTTGTCGCCCTTACATTGAAAATCAAAGGGACATGTAGGGGTGGAAAAATTTGCCACTCTTACATGAAGAATAAATAAAAATTCATTGGCGACAAAATTTGCCACCCGTGCATGAAAAAGGAAGAAAAAGACTAACTCTAGGAAAAAGGAGATTGTCTCGTAGTCGCATTGAGACCATAACAACCTTCGTATTTTATGGAAAATGTAACATAGAGATGTTACAAACTTTGAATGATGCCAGTTGAGCAAACATGAGAACAAGAAAAACTCATCTCAAAAAATAAACTTAGAGAGAAAAAGGCAAAATAGATAAGTTTCATGTGGGGTTATTTCAAAAATGAGCTGAGCTAATTTTAGAAACAATAGTTGGCTCCTATTGGGGAACTTCTATTAATCAAATTGATTAACGAGAGTATAAACTAGTCTCTAAATGCCTTCATCGAAGCCATTGGGCTATGGAGTCATGCTAAAAATGAAAGAAAACAAACAAAATGTAAAAACTATACAAATATATAAGTGGATCCATCTAAATCTCAAGGATTGAAAAGCTTCAAATGCCGCCCACTATGGGGTAGTGAAAATGATGCTCCATCTTGATACTCCAGCAAGAAGTTATTCTCACCATAGAGTTGTTGAATGGTAAACAGACCTCTCCACAAAGAATCAAATTTGTCGTGCATCCCTTTTAGTTCTCTCTGATTTGAAAATCGTGAACCTTAGACCTTTTGTCAAAAAGTTTCTTCACCTAATTCTGATGTGTCGTAATTTGGTCCACCACCATGGTTCACTACTCATTCAATTCAGTTAGACACATGATCCTTTTGTCGATCAAATTTTTGAAGGTTAGATCTTCGATTTCTTTGGCTAATCTGAGCTCTTGTAGTTCTAGAGTGATAGGTATCTCCACATTCAAGCTGTAAAGAAGTTGGAATGGTGACATGCCTATGGACCTCTTGGGTGTAATCCTATCTACCCATAAAGCATAAAATAGTGCTTTGTGCCAAGTTCTCTGATTATCATCTACCAATTTCTTGATAATAGTGACCAGGTTCTTATTGCTCGATTTTGCTTGGCCATTTCCCTGTGGAAAATAATCTAAAGTATGAGACAGGGTAATTCCATAATAAAAGTAGAATTGAGTAATTTCATGTGAAGAGAAATAGGCTGCATTATCTATTACAATTTTGAGTGGAACCCCAAACTGAGAGATGATATTTTTTGTGAGAAAATTGCACACCACTTCGGATGTAGCGTGCTTGATTGGGATGGCTTCCACCCATTTGGTAAAGTAATCAATTGCCGTGAGAACATAATCATGCCCCACACTTAAAGATGGGTTAATTGTGCCAATGAATTCAATACCCCAATATTGAAAAGGCTCTTCGATTATTACTAGCTTGAGGGGTAATGCAGCCAGTTTAGGCTTTCTTATGAACTGCTGACATAATTCACACCTATGCACCTATTTGTAGGCATCTTGAAATAGTGTAGGAAAATAGTACCTCACTCATAGAATTTTGTGTGTTGTCATTGGCACAAAAAAATGTCCTCCATAGGCCAAATTGTGGAAAGACTCAAAAAGTGTATCTTATTGTACCTTATCAACACAATGAAGAAATACCCCATCTAGGCTTCTTTTATACATACCATTATCCCACAAAACATAGCTAGTAGCCTTTAGTTTAACATTCTATTTTTCCTTATAGGAGAGATGAGTAGGACACTCACCATAGGTTAGAAAATGGGTGATGTCAAAATACCACTCATCAGTAGTGGTAACAAAGAGGACCGTAGGAATGCCTTCGATCTCCATTTCTTCATTTTTTGCTCCCTTGGGAATGTTGTTGATAATCAACTAACAAAGACCCTTTCCCCACACAAGTTTGGTAGGTTTGATGTCTAGATCAAACTCTTAAATATTGGTAATCTAATTACCCCTCTTCATACCAAACTCTTGTTGAGTCAAAATGGACTTCACTATTGTATCAAGCACTAAAACCTCAGTATGCGAGTTCAAGATATAAAACTTGAAATGTTTAACTACTTTAACCACTGCATAAGCATGCTTCTCCATGCTTGAATATTTTATCTCATGAGTTTTGAGTGGACAATTCATGAAGGAAATAGGAGATTCCACACCTTCTTGGTTCTATTAAACTAAAATAGCTGAGAGTGTATGT
The DNA here is from genome assembly GCA_037957365.1 of Torreya grandis. Taxonomy (NCBI): domain Eukaryota; kingdom Viridiplantae; phylum Streptophyta; class Pinopsida; order Cupressales; family Taxaceae; genus Torreya; species Torreya grandis. The sequence goes on from JARHVA010004440.1 coordinate 1,389,433, forward strand.
TCAAAAGCATAACTGTATATTTTAAAGTTTCTGGTGTAGTCTGGACAAACCAAAATTGGTGCACAAGTGATTGCTTCTTTGATGTCTTTAAATGCTGATTTGCCCTCTGTAGTCCACCTAAAGGTAGTGTTGTCTTTCATCATATTGACAATGTGGTGAGTTTTCTCAGTGAACTCAAGGATGAACCTTCAAAGAAAATTCACCTTTCTGAAGAAAGAGTGAACTGCAATTTTACTAGTAGGTAGAGTAAGCTCTTGGATAGACTTGACTCTTTCAAAGTCAATTTTAATACCTTCTTGGGACACAATATGTCTGAGAAGTTTCCATTCTGTCAACCTAAAGATAGATTTTTTGGGATTTAGAGAAATACCATTCTGACGATAGTGTTCTAGTATTCTTTATAAATGGTGGACATGGTCAGAATGATGCTTTGAAAATACCATCAAATCATTCAGGTATACTATAATAAACTTACCCATTTCATCCTTGAAATTGAGGTCCATCACTCTTTGAAATGTGGTACTGGCATTTATCAGGCCAAAAGGCATTCTCCGATAAGTGAAGGTGCCCCATGGTGTGGTGAAGGAAGTCTTATGCTGATCTACTTTTTCCACTTCAACCTGATTGTACCCTGAGAAACCATCCAACATTGATAACATCTCTGAACTTGTCACCATCTATAGAACTTGATCCATGATAGGGAGAGGGTAGTTATCTTTTAAAGATAACTGATTCAAGTTTTTGAAATCCATGCAGATTTGAATTTCACCATTCTTTTTCCTCACATGCACTATATTGGTAATCCATGTGGAGTGATGGATTGAGAAAATTATCCTAACATCAAGCATTTTTTATATCTTAGATAAAATGGTACTTGATATTTTTGGATTATATTTTCTAGACTTTTGATTGTAAGGCACTGAGTTAGCCTGAAGAGGAATGTCATGGCAAATTTCATTAGGCCTGAGTGATTTCAGGTCATCATAGGAATATGCTAAGACATCTATATATTGGTAGAGTAGAGTAACAAACTTGAATCTCTCCTTGAGAGTGCAACATTTCCCAATGCTCACCATCTTAAGATCTCCCTTGGTTCCCAAATTTACTTGATCAAAATCCTAAGAGGAGTTTGAATCCGTTCGCTATTGTTTGATGAACCTATCATGATTATCAACCAGTTTCTCTAGAGAAACCAAGCCTTTGGGAATCTTATGCCCCTTTAGCTATAGGAAATCCTCACCTAAGTCTATGTTTGATTCAAAATTTGTCTCATATCTTGAAGTTCACTACCTTCAAAATATAATTATTTGAAGCTATCCTTTTACTTCAAGAAGGAAATGATTCGATCATCATGGTTGAATACTTGCCAATGGTTGGCATTATCAGGTACACTTGGTTGAAAGACCAGTTCAATAGTGTACTTGTCTCCTTTAAAGTCTGGGTTGGGAACCAAGAGAGTAGCAGAAATAGCCAATGTATCTACCTAGGTGGTCATTGAATTATCTCAGAATGGCAGAGATGCTAAAAGCATCAAAATTTTCAATTTGGTCCCAAAATAGATTGTGATAATGGTGTAGTCTTTCATTCTTGGTTTGATAGAGGTTCCTTACCTGACAAACCAATAATTTCACATCCCCTTTAACATGGAGGAGTTTAATGCCTTTTTCTCTAGTAGCCTGCAATCCAAGTAACAGGGATTTGTACTCAGCTATGTTATTATTGTTTCTAAACTAAAACTTGTAGGATAAGGGAATAATATCTCCTTTAGGAGATACCAACACAACTCTAGCTCCTAAACTAGTAGAGGAGTAGCAGCCATCAAATTCTAAGATCCATACCTCATTAGGCACCACTTTTCCTTTGAAAACTTCTTCATTTGGAGGAAGAGATTCTACCATGCATTCATTTTGCTTTACCAATCCTCCTGCTTTGTCAGCTAAACACATTTCCATGTTATTACCTATAAGAGTTTCATCAGATGCCTCATGAACTTCATCTATAGATAGGAAGTAGTTAACCATGCCTAAAGACTCAAATAAAATTTGAGCTTCTAGTACTGATGATTGAGTGACTACATATCTTGCCTCTTTTCCAGGAAGCAATCTTTTCATAATACCTTGAATTGGGATCCTTTCCTCGGACAAGTCCATGCTTAGCTCACCACCAACATCCTTGCAAAAATTCTACCTGAGAAGGATGCCGTAAGAGGTCAAAACATTAGCCACCAAAACCGTCATTTTTATCCTCATTTATGGAAAATCTATGAATGCAAATTGGGCATATTTTATTTGATTGAGGAGTGGGACTTGCTTGTTTTCCATAGAAAAACACCTCCCAAAAGTTTTGGTCAAAGTTAGACCAAGGAAATCTCCAACCTTGGCAGGCATAACATTATCAAAAGCTCCATAGTCTATTATGCAATTACTCAATGTATAACCATTTATCAGGAGGGAAAAATAGAAAGGTTCTATTTTCCTAAGAGTAATAGGAGGAGTCATGACAAGATTATTTTGGATGGATTTATCCTTAGGGGAATCATGAGTGGCTTTTGAAGAATCTTTTTCAGTGGGGATAGCTTAATTTTTTACATATTCAACCAACCTATCAAACTGTTCAGGATTGGCTCACAAATACTCCATCTCCAACATTTGAATCTTAGTCTTTCTAGTGTGATAAATTATATCAAATAATTTTAATGAATTTGAGATAGAGGAAGAGGGCCCATCATCTTGATCTTTAGTGGGTGCGACACTGGTTTGAGAAATAGAGGTGGAAGATATGGGACGGTTCAAGGTACTTACTTTTTTGTTAGTTACCTAATCCTTTGGCTGGGAAGGCAATGGAGTCCCTCATTTAGTGATGGAGACCACCGGCTGAGGTTCTTCTTCTACTTTTCCTTTGTCAGTTTGTGGAGTTGACTAGTTTTGAGATTTGGTAAAAATAACATTGGATCCATCAAACCCTTCTCCTTTACTTCCAGCCTCATCTTGGTAATATAGGAAACTGATATTGGAGTTGCCAGCTAAATCATCTTTCTGATCTTAGAAGATATTAACATCATCTTGTTGGTCCAACTCAGGTTGGAGCAAAAAGTCATGCTCAGCCTCTAGGTAATTGACTACTAAATTGGCAGGTGCTATTTCGATGGTAAGTTTCCCCTGAGGGGGAGGCAGGCGATTTGGTTGCCCTTAGTTCCATGCAGCATTGCCCTAATATTGTTGATTCTATAATGTTCTCCTTGGCATATCTCAATAAGTGGGGGTAGACATACCTTAGGCCATTTGTCTTTTCAAAGCTATTAGCTCATTTGTCAAATTTTGCACCATAGGATCTGTAGTACTTATAGAAGAACTTTCAGCAGATGAAGAAAATCTATTTTTAATGGAGTCTTTTCTAATCTTACCTACTAAGATAAGATCATTCTCAATCTCAGTGGCCAAATTTTGAGCCAATGCAAGATCCATAGGGCTAGCCTGCCTCAATAGAAAACTTACTTCAAAAAGTTGCGAGTTGATAAAAAGCACTTGAGATTCTCTGGCATGGGCTGAGCGATGGTAGGAATTTGGTTCCTTCACTTATTGAATTTGGCTATGAAATCTCTCATGGGCTCCTGGGGTTACTTTTTAATCTATGTAAGTTGAGCTAACAAGGCATGTGCATCCTTAGTAGGTTTAAACTTAGCTTCAAATTTAGACTTGAGCATATTCTAGTTAGTTATATTTCGAGCTTGAAGGTGGTGAAACTAATCCATGGCAGCACCTTATAGAGTTTTTACAAAAAGTCTCATTGCTACGTCTTCAAATTCCACACTGATTATGCCACATGCTATAGAGATGGTGGCAATATGCTCATTAGGGTGAACCTTTCAATCACCAAAAAACTTGGCAAATTTTTTTCTAGAACTATGAGGTAGTTTGTATAAGGGTGGGGTCAAATTGAGAGGGCCAAAAGAATTACCCCATAGACTTTGATTCATTATGATAAGATGGTTAAATGGCAGGATAAAAAATCTTAGTGGGGTCAATAAAGAGAAAGCCTTACCAGAACTGAGACTAGAAGCTTCACCAGGTATGGGAGATCTAGCATTGGTAGGAGGAAAACTCCTGGTTCACTGAAGGCGAGATGGTGGAGGAGAAGTTTCAAAATTAGTTTGTCACACCAACTCAAATATGGGATCAACAATACCCTAAGCTCATTGGCCTCATGTGTATGGTGGATCTGCTAGAGTGTTAAATGAAAAAGGAACTGAAACTACTTCAAGTTGAGGCTTAAGGGTTCAAAATGCATGTTCAATCCCTAGCGGAGTCACCAAAATGCTGTTGAGTGAATATTTTATTGTCAACTAACTGATGAAAAAATAGGTATATCAACCACAGTATAAGGAGATTTATGCCATAAAAAGTGTAGGTTTACCACAACTTAATGAGATAAATCTCTCCTCTCATCAAGGGGAGGTTCCCTATGAATCACTTATATGTTATATGTATATATAAGCAAATAGAAAATAATACTCAGGGTAGTATAACACCATCCATCTCTCTTTTTTTAGAGATGATGTCTAAGGAACAAAGGAGAGAAGTCCCAGTCGATGGTTGAAAGCATTCCTCTTCTTTCAGGAATGGTATCCAATGCAGAGAAAAAAATCCCTTGAGGTAGTAATGAAGTCCACAAAGAAACCCACAAAAACACAAAGTCTTCCATTGCCTCCTTCACTGATTCAGAACACACATGATAGTATAGTGAAAAAAAGTCTAAAGTCTTCACCTAAAACTACAATGAATAAAAGGGTTACCAAGATAAAAGCATCTCAAAGTCTTTATTTTATCCTTTAGAAACATATTTAGATAATTGCAATACACCCACTTTGGTTATTAAATTGAAGAGATGAGAGATTATCAGGAAAGAGAACATAAGAACTATTTCTTAAGTAGTACTAATTACTTCAACACAAAGTCTAAAATAAATCTGTTTCTCATTCATTTGATAAAATATGATTTATAAATTGAGCACAAAGTCTCAAGAAGTGTCTCAATTTTAGTAGAGTTTTTTCTCTCAATTATCCAGAGATATTTTATAAAAGAGGTTCCCTCTATATATAGGGAGAAACCTTAAAAATTAGAAAAAGATTAAAATATTGAAAACCTAGTCAAAGATGAGTTAGTGTTGACTTTGGGACATTTTATAAATTTTTACATGTAATCACACATAATAAAAGTACATGTACAAATGTCCCAAGTTAGTTATAAAGTGCATTTTGAATAAAGCATGGAAGAACAACTTTAATCTTTATTTCTAGTCTTCTTCATTTCATTGCTAGGATTGCTTGATTTGGTTCTTTCTATGAACTCAGCCATATCCATGTGGCCAATCTCTGTATCTTTAATGTCATCAAAATTAGAAGTGAACAAGGTGATTGGAAAAACACCTTGATACTGGTACTTCATGGCCTTCAATTTCTTCAGAGAATTTTCAGTTATTGGGACAAGCTTTTGTTGAGAGGGCGCCGATGAATGAGAATCCTCAGGGGGTATTGCGATAAGAATCATGATCATGCAATTAGAGAAATATGGGCAAATTATGGAATTTGCATGTCAGGTGATCATGACCAAGGAAGGGCACATGATAGGGATGAGGCAAAAGTGGGTTAGAAAGTGAGAGGAAAATGGGGAGGAGGTGAAAAATGGAAGGAATGAATATTTCTTTGGAGTTAGAGAAAAAATATAAAAAGGATGTAAGGGCGGCAAAATTTTATACCCTGGCATGTGGGATAGTCTACATGCATAGGTGGAAAAATTTACCGCTTGTGCATGTGAGATGGAAAAAAGGCATGGGTGGAAAATTTTTCCACCCATGCATGTAAGATTAAAAAAGACATGGGCGGCAAATTTTGTTGCCCGTGCATGCTGGCAAGAAAAGGTGTAAGGGCAGCAAAATTTTCCACCCTTGCACTGAGGTGTGATGGCGGAAAAATTTGCTGCCAATGCATCTAGGTTAGGTAGACTTGCATCGACAGCAAAATTTTCCATCGTCACAAGAGAGAGAGAGGGGGGCCTTTGTTAGGGTAGTGAAATTCTTCGCCTGAGCATGGAGGAAGAGGAAGGATGGCTGACAGGGAGAAAGTGAGGAGGGAAAGAATGCGGTGGGAGAAGAAATGTGTCTTGATGGGAAAAAGGGAATAAGGGGAGAGGAGAATAAAATAAAAACCACAAAAACACAACCAATAAAGATGAGTGAAAATAAAAGGAAAAAAATGAAACAAAATGCAAAAACAAAGACCTACCTGGAAAACAGTGTGCAACGAGAAGTTGAATCAAAAAATGCTTCTTCCCACTTGCTAGATCATCTAAAGGTAGAGAGTAGGAGGAGGATTGGAAGAAATAAATCCAAATGGGGTTAAAAAGGGATTAAATGGGGCAAAAAATGGCCCTAACCACTTGATGCGTGCGGCCATAAATGTCATGCATGAAAAATGAGGCAGTGTAGGGGCAAAAAAATTTGCCACCCTTACACTGAAAATCAAAGGGACATGTAGGGGTGGCAAAATTTGCCACTCCTGCATGTGAAGAATAAAAATTTAAGGGCATAAAAATTTGCCACTCCTACATGAAGAATAAAGAAAAATGTATTGGCGGTAAAATTTATCGCCCGTGCATGAAAAAGGAAGAAAAAGACTAACTCTAGGAAAAGGGAGATTATCCCCTGGTTGCATCAAGACCGTAACAACCTTCACATTTTGGGGAAAATGTAACAAAGAGATGTTATGAACTTTGAATGATGCCAGTTGAGCAAACATGAGAACAAGAAAAACTCATCTCGAAAAATGAACTTAGAGAAAAAAAGGCAAAATGAACAAGTTTTGTGGGGGGTTGTTCCAAAAATGAGCTAAGCTGATTTTGGAAACAACATAAGTTATGTCATTCCTACACCACACACTTTACTTATCATGTTGATGTACATTACTTACTAGCTTACATAGATTATTCTATCGACACTCACTAGTATATAACACTTGTGTATTTCTTAGCATCTACCTAGTCTTGTAATACACGTTTTGCATACTTTCACTTCTTGTTTTGATTAGTTAGATACAAATGTATTTTTAGTATTTACATGCCTTCCTTTTTTAATTTTAGTATCTAGATGTGATTGCATTTCTCAGTCCCTATTTTGTTACTTGTGTGTGCCTTTGGACATTTACCAATGTCTTCTATTTATACTTTTGTATGTGCTTATGGCCCTCATGTCAATATTAATCATTTGAAATTGTATGTGTATGTGGGAATTTGAACATGCTTTGCATGCTTGTTTTCCTATTTTGAGTGACATGTGCCCATGTTCCTTATTTAATCAGCACCTTGGAATTTTTTATATGTTGATCAGCCCCTTGGCATTTTTTATATGCTTCATGCTTTTTGCCTTGAGTGCTTATTTGATTCTTAGTTATTTATAATTCCATGATCCACATCATGCATTATTTTGCCTTCTTGGATGCATTTATGGATATCATAATCCATCCCTCCTTGAAAACTAACCAAATTTCTAGTTTCAGTTCAGTATAGTATACATGTTATTACATTATTACATCTATCTAGGCACACCCTTGTAGATCTAACAATATCTAATATAAAATATGATATATCTTGATACATTTTTTGCATTACATTACTATATCATGTATTATGTATCATAAAACACTTAAATTTATTTTTATTTTGAGGGAAATCATTGCAAGGTCTTCATTCCTAACCTTAGAAGATGGGGAAATAAATAGGGGTTTTGTCATAGAGATCAGAGCCTTATACCAGTCAATATTAATTTTTAGAACACTCAGAATAGAAATAAAAACTCAAAACATGGAGAATAGTCATCAAAAACAATAAAAGATAAGAGAACCATATTTGGACTATAACATCAGACACCAAAGTTTCCTATATTTGGCATTCCTTTCCAAACAACCAAAAACCCAAAAAATTTAGAAAAAAAAAATTTAACGTCAATTATAATTTTTTCAACTATATTTTAGTTTAGATTAGGTATTTTTAGTATATTTTTACTCAAACTATCTAGATATAGTGGGCATCATGTCTGACATGATGGCTCTCACTTCTAGTTTCATAATGGGTAGTTGGTACAACTTCTAGATCAGAATGTATGTTATAGACATTAGTGATTCAGGGTAATGTGCATGACACATTTGCCTTATTTTATTTATATTTAATTTTATTACCCAAGTATTCTTATTAGGTACATGCCTTATTCCATCTATAGGTGGTTAATACCATTTTCAAGTGGTTTTCATATAAGCCTAGTTCTCAGTTTTAGAGTGTCTTTCATACAAGCCTAATCTCCACCTTTTGGAGTGGCCAAAATTGGCCTATTTCTCACTACACATTTAGATATCCACACCACATATTCAAATTATAGATAATTCATGGGATTCATGAGCCATCTCATATGACACACATTCATACTAGTATCAGTTCATAGTCCACACTTAGTGGACAATGATGGAGCCAAAGGACTAGCTAGCCTTTTTATTCTTGAGACACTTACTCAAATGGATTGAACACACATTCCAAACATCAATTAAAACATTAATTATCACATAAATTCACACTTAGTCGGTGATGATGGAGTTAAAGGGTCATCTTTTATAGTCTTGATCCACCCTCAAGTAATTGAGCACTCAAATCCATTCATGATATTACTCTTGGTATAACACACACCCAACATCACTCAACATCACAACAAGTTTTGTATTGGTTCACATACCCAATGAGGTGTACTCATTCCTTTCTCTTCCTCTCTCTTTTACCTAGCCTTTGTACATTTTTATTTTAGACATAGATTGTCTAGTAAGAAATGATCTACTCTTTATTTTCTCTTGCATATTTACACTTCATGTTGTGCTCTCTCTATACACACTCAACATCACACATCTTCAAGGGCTTCACCCTTGAAGGTAAGTTTATGTATGATTTTCACTTTTCCTTTATCCTAGTATTTCACTTTGCTTCATCTCAAGAATAAAGGAAGGGCAAATGTAGTCATATAAAATGTCCAAATTGGTAGTTTGAGTGTGGATTATGACACCCCATCCATAGGTTATTTTTAAATTCTCTTAAAATCCTTATAAACATCTTTTTATTCATTACCAGTCATCCAAAACCTTTTAAACCCTGATTACACCTTATACATGTAGTATTCCCTATGCCAATCTTGTTCCCCTAGGTCTCAAGCCTATAGGATCAGAGTGCCCCATTTAGACTATAACACCAGGCACCAAAGTGTCCCATTTTGGCACTCCTATTATTTTTCACTTTGAGCCCCAATGGTTATTTTCATCTGATCCTTATCCCTAATTAGGTTGGCCTAGAATGAATACATTTGACCCATGACCAACTGCTCCCTATAAAATCCCACTCAAAGATCATTTACAAAGGAGGTGACCAAAATTACAAAGTAATCAAGAATATAAACAAATAACTAAGGCAAACTTCCCTATTCTCTACACATAGTCACCCAACATAGGTGTAAACATACTCAAATCCTCAGACCTATCCCTAGTCACCTCAAATATTATCAAATTAGCATTTGCATCTACATCACACTATTACACAAAGCACATTAGGTGGGAGAACCACATATGACTTGATCCCTATTTGAATTATTGGTATGTAGGAAGATTTCCCACACAAGGGGTGTGGATTGCATGTTCAATACATATTACACACTAACCCCCCTCTGATCAAGTGACTCAAATATCATTTTATCAACCATGATGAAGGGTTAGGGTTTGAAGACAAAATCAACTCTACAATGAGTTTTACCAATAATCAATGCTCAATTTTTCATAGGCATGCTCACATAAGTACAATGCAACTACCCAAAAAGTTTCAAGTCTCTATGATTAGTTTGGATAATAGTGGTATGAACGGCTAATAGTGTCTAACACCAAGGCATCCACTTTTCCATGCTCTTATCCTTTCACTAAGCAAAATCTAGATTCTAGTTTATGACACCTTCCCAGTCTTGCACAACCATTTTTAGCCTCTATATTATCTATCTTAGTTTATTTCTAGCTAAGTTATATTTCTTTCTATTTATTTCTAATTTTAGAAAGGTGAAAAATATAAATAATTTCACAAATCAAGACTATAATTATTGTTATATTCTATGCTAATTTATTAATCCAGACCATTAACTAAAATAAGAATAAAACTCCATTATTTGTAAAAACTTTAAATCACAATCATAAGTATCAAATCATAAGAGCATGAAACACATGAAAAAAACATATACATAGGAAACCTTCTAGGGAAAAAAAACCATTGATGAATCAAAAGGACTATAGTCCTATAAGATAAACATCAATATTTAGTGAAAAACCAACTTCACATGGAATAGCAACCCTAAATATCTCAACACAAACTTAGCTAGGCTTTAGCAAGTACCCACTTGCAACGAGCCACCAACCCCCTAAATGACTCAATACCAACTCAACCACCTAATTATTTGATCAAATTCAAAAACCCTTGTTTCTTATATAATAGATGATGATCTACTCCATATCTTTTCTCTATTCTATCCCTTTTTAATTGGCCTTCACCATTCCTTGCTCAACTAGCCCTCTTCATGGCTTGATTAGGTATTCTAACATTGATCTTAATATGTAAAAACTTTGTTAGATATTCATAATATTTCTAAGATGGTTTTCATGACCTCCTTCTACTCACCAATGATATATATCATTTGCCTATGCTTTTCTATCTCTAAGCACACCAAATAGGCCTAAACTATCTTGCTTTTATACAAGTCACTTGATCATATCCTTATTAGTTGGATATACATTCAAATTACTTAGGTCAATCATGAATATATATTATTATATTAAAATAACATCCATTAATTATGAATCAATAAATACAATATTTTGACCATATATCAATTATCCCTTACTCCTATTTTTAGGCTAATGGAGACCTAATAGGCCTTCTTAACAACATGTTACCCTTTGATCATACTTGAAACATATACAAACACCTCATATGGAAGGAAAAATTCATACACCACTCAAATAAACCTTAACAAAATTCAATTTAAGTATAAAACACCTTTTAGGTCCAACTACCACTTGAACCCTTTATATAATCACTGCATATAAAAAGCCTGCGCATATACTGAAACTCTATTTTGAATAAGAGACCCTAGTCATGGTACTTGGTGTATAAACCCTATAAAATTATCATAATAATTTACTATTTCAAGGAATTGGATAGATATTAGGGTGAAAATATATTTTTAAATATGTGAATCATCAGAGAAAGAGGTTTGATACTTGTTTCACCTTCTCAAGTCATAATATGTCCAAGAATCTTCCTATAAATGACTCTGCAACTCCCCTCCAAACATCCATTCTACAGACATGAAAGAGAAGTTGCTTATTTATATAGGTGAAGCAAGTTTTTAGGTGTGAAATGGTTTTAAGATTTTAATAATGGTGTGAAACACTTATTTAATATTTTGACATGCATATCCATAAGTTCCTAAGGTATCATGCAAGTTTCATGGCCACTCAATCAGGCAACAATATGATAACTAGGCCTAGAGGCCAATTTATCCTACTTAGTCAACAAAGATAGTTAAATGTTGGTGTAGAGAGGATATTGAGGGAGTTAATTAAGGGTTTTCACCATGAAACTAATGATAAGGATGATCTATATACTCTTCATATCCATTATGGAGGAATAGAGTTAGTTTCAAATCCAATTCAACATGAACATAGAAGAGTGGGTTATTCAATGCCTCTTGAAGGCCTAATCACACCCATTTTCACTTGAATTTATCATTAGAGGGGTGATGGACCATTTTTGGCATGGTGAAGCCTTAGATGAGGATAACTAAAGCTGATTCACTCTTCATTACCACACCTAAGTGCCCAAAAGGCACATTAAAAACTACCAGTACATGGAGTGAGCTAGGAAGACTATGGTTATTACTTGTAACTATTATATGGAGTGGACCATGGTCATTTATGACCTATAATCTGTAACCCCATGTCATTTTCTCTCTCTTTATCTCCTCATTTGATATATATCTAGGCCTTAAGGCCTTGATTTGTATCCCTCACCTAGGTATCAAGAAACTCTGCTTGGTTTTGTAATTTTAAACTTATTAGACTAATTAATATAATATTGCATATTTTTAATGATTATTATCTAGTGTGTAAATTATTGTATTGATATGCATAAGTGGTGGAATCTTCCCCTTTGTAGGTCCAAGTATTACCTATGTGCTAACAAGTTTTTTATGTAGGTCATCTAATGTGTTATGATGTTGATGGCTAGGTTTGAAGTGGAAATATAACTTTAAGTGCCCTAAACTAGACATTCATCTCATTATCCTCATGCTCTAGTCACTAAAACCAACCTCTATATAAAACAATATTGCCTAGAAACCATTAGAGATACTAATTCAGTTATATGCATTATCTATTAGTGTTGTTAGGAATTCAACTTGAGTGGATGGATAATCAATATTGGTGTATCACCACCCTTTAGAGTAGATTTATTTTATGAAATTTCTATCTCTTTTCACCCCAAAAGTAATAGGTATTAGTGAATTGATGTAAATAGATGCACTAGTGGAGCTATCCCCATAATCTAGAGGTCTAGTCTAGTTATAAAGTCACCCATTACCTTTAGGCCATTCTCATGTTAGTCTAAGTTTAAAGTAATGTTTACCAATATCTTTCAAAGGGTGTAACTTAGGTTCTAATAAATTTGTCATGATTGGTGAGACCATATTAAACCATTAGATTTCATACTGAAAGGTGTCATAAGTTAGCATATCAGGGGTAAGAGTACTTCTTGTTCATTTTTACATTGTTATGTATGTGACTCATCATGAGTTATGGTTGCTTATGGTGTATACTTTTGTCACTCACCTCATTATAAATATCCCTATGGAATAAATCAACTCCATTATGAATCCTATCAACCTTATGTTGACCCTTATTAACCCTATAATGATCCTCCTTACTACTAATATTATAAACCTCATTGGGAATATCCTCCACATCTTTTCAAAAATTTTGAGATTCTTAACCAATAATGGCACCAACCTTTTGTTATTTATAGTCAACCTACATCAATTAATGATGATATGAGCTTAGAGATTGAGAACCTAAGGAAGGAAAGAAATAGGTTGAAGGAATGTCTTAGGAAGTATAAGTAAATTTAATATCAAACCCTTGACCATCAGTAAAGCAACCTTTCAAACCAATAATAACATGTACAGGTAACCACTCCATCTCCTTTTCTTAAATTTGTGATCATTAGAGATTTCTTAGTTCATAATTGCTTATTTGATGATAGGGCAATCATTTCAATTATCCCTAAGTTAGTGGCTATTAGTTTGAATTTGGTTTATGAGCCTACCTCCAACATTGAATTACAATTGAATGGATTAGGTAAAAAAACATTTGGCCTTATCAAAACCTAAAACTTACCCTTCATTCCTACCCCAAGCTTTCAATTTCACAAGACATCATTTTTGGAGACTTGTCACCTCATTTTCCCCTATGTTTGTCTAGTGACTTTATGGCCAAGATTTGTGAATGCTTGTACTTTGACTTGTCTTATATGGTCTATAATCTTGGGTATGGTGTAGGGGTCTAAATTAGGTCTAAACCACTCTCTAAGTTTCATATTAAGCATTACACACCAAACACCTCAATGGTAAATTGAAATCCATCTCATGTTCCTAGTCAACATATGTGTGTTCAAGATCCCATTTAAGATCCAACCATGGCTTCTTAATATCTTGAATTAACTTCAACTTGGAGGCCTTCATGGGGTAAGACACCAAACTATGTTATGCCTCCCCTTCAAAGAGAACCTTCTCCTATGCAGATTTAGACTCAAAAAGAGAAGAGATATATGAAGGCTAGTTTAGGAGAGGTCTCAATTTATTCAAGTTTCCAATTATCCCTTCATACGATATTAATTTATGAAGATCAAGGTACATATAAATTTTATAAGGTAGTTAAAGAGTGAAAGAAGAAGAATATGGTGTCTGAGTGTGATACTCCTAAGGCTCCAAGCTAGAAGAGTTCCCTAGACGATGTCAAGAAGGCTAATGAAGTAAATTTCCATCCCACCCTCCCCTATTTTTAAGAGGAAGAAAGTGAATTTAATACATATTTTAAGCAAAAAAGTGTGTGAAATAATATGTCAAGGTTAATCACTAAAGTGACATTCCTTCAAGAACTCGACCATGTTGTAGCTATAACTTAATTTCAAGAACACTTTGAAAATGACACCTCAAGAACCTATTATGAGTATATCTACATTTGTACCCATATTAATCTTAATACATTGGACTTTGATCATGAAAGGAAGTTGGATAACATAGAGCACTCATAATTTTAGGAAGATGAAATGGATGAAGACAAAACTCATGCAACTCCTCTAGAAGGCAACCATGAAGATAACCTACATGGGACCATTGTTGAAGCTCAAAACATTTGAAAATGAGTTATAAGATCATTATTAGTAGCTATAAAATCAAGTCTTAGGTTAAATCAAACAACTCAACATGATAACTTGGAATGATGGAGTAGGATAGTAGTTTTAGGATTTAAATAAAGGTACCAACAATGATTTAGAGCTTGGAGAAAGCAATTAAAGTTTAGAAACACCAATATAAGAGGAGATAGAGCTTGATTAGATTGATGATATACCATTATCCAATTAATATGAAGATGAAAAAATTAAATTAGAACATGGGATTAGTCAACATGATGCTTCATAATCAAATGGTAAGAATAAGAAGGAACTCCATGCCTTTCTAACTAATCATGAAGAAATATCCATTTGGGAAGACTTGGAAATTTTTTGTTCATTATTAGATAGTATACCTCCACCCCATTAGAATCTTGGTAAAAGTCTCAAAAGGAACACTATAGAAGCTAATAATTTTGAGTCTCATGAGAAAAATGAAGGCACTAACCAAAGCCTAATAATTGAGTTTCCATGACAATAATTACATGAGAACATCACAACTCAAGAGAATTTCATGACCAAGGTAGAATTAGAATTGAACATACATGGAATGCAAGTTTAGAATGAGTATGATTGCATGCTTGACTCACCTAGTCAACCCATACACCTGGGGATGGATATAGAAGGTCCATCTACTCTCACAAGGGGACATGAACATGACAATGCCTCTAAATGCAATTGGGAGCCCTTTTTTAATGAGAAATGCCTAATTAGACACAAATAAAGACACATTAATTAGATCTCATGGTGCCATAATGACCAAATAAGTTTTTATTTTAATACCAGAGGAAAGAAGTTAATCTTAGGTTAGTTGTTTATAGTTTTGTTGTTTATTTCAATAAGTTGTTGGCATAAGTCTGTAGTTAGTTGCCTTATTTTTGGTGTCTTGCTCTATTTACCCTTATGTTTATGTGTTGTTTATTTTATTTCCTTTATGTGTGTTTTATGTTTGCTTTTATAGTCATAAGAGGTGTCATAGGTGATATATCTCTTTTTTAATCCAAGAATTGTCATCAAGTATTAAAATCATGTTTGAATCATGTCATTATCATGAAAAGTTAATGGGTTCTCTCGAATAACAAGATGGTCACCCCTCAAATTAATAAAAAATATTGACATTTTGGCCTCAAAAGCTAAATGTCAACCCATAACATCAAAAAAATTAACGATAGCCCATATAAACTTGTCTATAGTTCATAAACTCTCATGATCTCATAACTGTTTATAAAAATTATTTGAGCCTTTTTAAGAGTGTTATGTTGTCTCATGGAATTTGATTGTAAACTCATGTGTCATGAATACATAAGGTCTATTTGGTGATTTCATAGTGGTCATAGTAATCATGGAGTGATTAGGAAAGTTTTCATGGTATTTATTAAGACTAGAAGGATGTTATTAAGCATGTTTGATAGGGTTAAAGATCCATAATATAAGTTGAATTAGTTTGGAAAGATTGAAGTTCCTATTGTTCTTGAGTTTTAAGACTGTTTGGGTCATTCAAGATGATATTGAGAACTAATACCAATATGAAGGGTGTCTAATCTCCTTTGGTTTGTGGTGTGAATCCTAGTGGTGTGTTTCAAGACCATTCTCCATGGCCTTTCTATTCAGGTCTGCCACAAAGCTTCATTAGCCCTTTCAAGACCCTTAAATTCCTCATATGAGTCAATATAGCTTATAAAATATGATATTCCAAGTTTTTAATATCTTGATAAGAGTCTTAAAAGGTTCCATATTCATCTTATGTCCACCACTAGGCGTTTCACATCATAAAAAGTCCTTTTAAGACCCATTTCTACTCCCCAGTGGCCAAATGTGCCCCACACATGCTAAAATATTCATCCTTTCAACTTGTCCTACCATACCACTCAATTTTAAATGTAACTTAACTTGTGTTTTCCCTCTCTTCATCCTATAATGGCATCCCAACATCAAAATCATGGATAAAATCTAGTAGAAGAAGGATTTTCATGTTTTTTCTATAGATTATACAGATATTTCTATAAAAAGGGGATAAAAGATTG
Source organism: Torreya grandis (assembly GCA_037957365.1). Classification (NCBI taxonomy): domain Eukaryota; kingdom Viridiplantae; phylum Streptophyta; class Pinopsida; order Cupressales; family Taxaceae; genus Torreya; species Torreya grandis. The sequence goes on from JARHVA010004440.1 coordinate 1,406,021, forward strand.
TAGAGGAGATTATTACAGATGTTTGGAAGAATTTATAGGTCAAAAGGATGCAATAACAGGCCAAGACCATTACTCTCTCTTCATTGGGTTACTTGGCAACCTAGGTAGTCTTTTAAGATTTTCATTCATTATATATGAGGGAAAGAATATGAATAGATATTATCTTGGGCATAAGAAGGTGGTCTATTAAAATTATTATTCATGAATTTTTTTTGAAAATCCATGCCCTAAACTCTAGGAATAATTACTAATAATCTGGTCAATCTAATGACCTTCTTCATATGTGTAGGGAGTTAAAATGGGTAGGTGATCTGAACTAGGGGTGGAGGGTGATGAATGTGTAGGTGTGAGAGTAATAAAATCTCCATGTTATCTTTTCTTATAGATTGTAGAAAAGTTTCCATATACTATAGGGTATTTAAATATTGGTAATATGGAATGGTGGTTATTATGGTGTAATAGTTCCTTGGAAGCCATTTAAACCTATGTGACTTTCCCAATATTCATATAAGCCAACATCAATCTAAAATATCCCCTTCTAGTCATATTCTAAGGTAGTTGTCTTGTATATTTTAGTGACCTCCTTTGCAAGTAGAGATAGGCTAATTGTAATGAAATTTTATGTTATCTCAGAGGCATATACATATGCTACATATTTAAACTTGGATTTTTATTTATTGTCCCTATCTTCATAATTATCCCTATACATCAACTCATCCCCACCTCTAGCCTATTCTATAATGTCAAGCCCTCACTCAGTAATTGCAAACCCTTCAAGGGATATATTAGACATGGGGTGGTCACTATTGAAATGAAGCATATAAATGTGAGAAACCTAAAAGAGAATAAATAATAACTATGAATAACATGGTATAGGATAAATCAAGGTTAAGTACTATTAGGACCTTCAAATTAGTCAAAAGTGTTAAGCTTAATCAAGACCTTAAATGCATACATAGGGATCTAGCTCCTATGTGGAGAGAATAATGAAGGTTTATTAAGGTTAAAGAGTCTCATGTAATAAATAATAATAGAAGAGACCACCAACTTATTGAAGATAATCATGGAGCATCAGTCCACTCTTCAAATATCAAACACACAGTCAATAAACCTAATAAGATCTCCTATAGATTATCAAAAACATAATAGTTTGGGTAAAAGAGCCACCATGGTCTTTAAGGACATGAGGTGAAATATGAATAAGAACCCCATGGAAGGTTAATGAGTTTTGGTATGTAATTTTAAGGTCTTCAATTGAAAGTGAAAACATCCTTCAAATAAGTTTGCACAATCAAGGTTCTAGCTTCCATCGATAGGCAGTCTAATGAGAAATTTAAATCAAGAGACCTTAAGTAGAGTCAATATATAGAGATAAAATAAGATAGCTTATTTTATTAAGTTACCTAACTTTTAATGGATTGTTTTACCTGCTTAAAACATGTGAATGGGAACTCACATATCATACACAATCAAAGGTAGGGTTATCACCTAAAAGGTAGGGTCATCACCTAAAAGGTAGGGTCTTGGGGTCTTAGTATGAAATGTGATGGAACATACTTAGTGAGGAGAGTGTAGGATTGGAAAAAATTGATAGGGTAATTAGGAAGTTATATCAAAGTGTTTCAAGTAATGGTATCTCAAAATGATAAGGATAAACTTAATGGCCCACTTGGTTCATTAGGACTAAAATGGAGATGTGTAGGATATTGCATGTAAGTTAGAGAATTATTTTGAGTTGTTAGAAATTGAAATAATTTATAATAGGAGTAAATAAAGAATAATATAAGTTTTTATAAGGAGAAAACCTCATATAGAAAAAGGTATTCACCTTATTCTACAGTCCAAAAAATATTGAGTGAGACCTATAGGCAAGATTTCAACTAAGAAGATGAAGGTGCCCAAGAGCTTGCATTATGATGGAAAAGGAGAAGGATAAGAGAGTCTACAACCAAACAAATAAGCTTGTGAACAAGGGTCAAAGACATATAAAAGTCTAAGTGATTTTTTGAAGTTGGAAACACATGAAATAGAGATGAAATAAGGTATATAAATGTCTCATGTTGATGAGGAACTCAAGATAGTGAAGGAAAAACTTATCTCTTACACCTACAACAGATAAAACCCTAGCTACCACCTATAGGCTGGAAACATTAGAGAAAGAAAGAGACATTGAAACTTGTATGAAATTAAACATTAATATAATTGGAATAAATTATGTATTTATTTTATGAATGATTCTTATTCTCTCCATTGGATTGGTTTAGCCCTTGAGATAGAAAAGGCCCTTTAGGCCTAAACTAGGCCTAATGTAGGCCAAAATAAGTTTATATTAGAAACTGAGGGCAATCTCATACATTTGGTGTCTATAAGAGATGAGAAAATATAAGGATAAGGCCTAGAAGCACAATTATAGGGTTTCATGGTGACAAAAACATTAGTTAGAAGCATAAAGAACACCAAACCTAGTCTTAGGGCCACTCAATCATAATAAAACTTAACCTCTAGACCCATCCAAAAGAGTGGGAAAAGGACTAAACTGATGAAATGTTTGAACCTAAGGGTGATATTAGGAATTAAGGGCATGTTACATAGTTTAAAAACTCCATCACTTGTTTAAATGTGGAAGATAGTATGCATATCATCATACTCAAGCTTCGCAATAGTGAGACTTAAGGGTAGGTCCCAAAGAGAAAGGCTGATGAGATAGTCTAAATAGGAAAGAATGAGTATAGAATATGGGGATTGAGATAAAAATTATATAAAATTAATATTAGGGGCTACATATCCACCTAAAAGTGGGTGGAATTTTTAACAACCAATCTGAGAATGTAAGGCCCAAAAGCCATGTTCTAGGGCTAAAACCCCACCACCACCCTAGGGTATACTTAGAACCTTTAAAGAAAATATAAGGCTTAGATAAGGTATCATAAGCTATTATAAGTATTAATTATGTTTTTGAAAATATGGGAAATTAGTTAAGTGACACACTTGGTCTTAAAATCTTGATCAAACTACACAATCTAGGAAACCAGCTCGTGTTGCCCATTCAAATGCTTATATATTCCATGGAAAGGGGACTCATGTTAGATTATCCTAAGAAAAATTGTACATCTTTATGGAATCAATATCCATGAAGGAGTGATTTGTATTAGGGACCCAAGGTTATGGATGAATGCTCAAAAGCTAGCCTACATAGACTACTTGGTAAAGAGCTTGAAGCCCACCATCTTCTACTCACATCTCTCCACACAGGATGCATGGGAACCTAATATTGTTATAGGTTTTATGAGGGTATATTTAGTAAACATCCATGACCATAAGTTTTGGATTGGAGGTCTCATATTTATGAACCATCATTAAGATGATAGACCTCCAAAACCCTACTTCAAACCTGACCTAGGAAAAGTGAATATTTTTACACTCAAAGACTCTTGAATGAACCTAAAAACACCTAAAAAATAATTTAAACTTAGAAAATACCCTTGTTATGGCACTTGGTTTTATGGACACTATATGAAATTATTAAAAAACTATAATTTTTAGGGAATTAGATAGAGAGTAAGGTACAAAGATATTTTAAAAGATGTCAATCATTGGAGGAGGAGTTTTGAGACTTATTTCAACTTCTAAAGTCATAATATGTCTAATAATATTCCTAAAAATTCCTCTACAACTCCCTTCTAAATAGCCAATCTACAAACATGAAAGAGAAGTGGCCTAGTTATCTAGGTGAAGCAAGGTTTTAGGTGTCTAATGATTTTAATATTTGAATCATGGTGTGAAACACGTTTCTAATATTTTTACATGTGTATTAATAGGTTCCTAAGGTTTCATATAGGTTTCATGGCCACTCAATCAGCAAATATTATGATAACTAGGACTATTTGGCATACTTCATTAATAAATAAAGTTAAAGGTTGTTGTAGAGAGGATACTAGGGGAGTTAATGTAGGGTTTTCTTAATGAAACTAATGATAAATATGAGCTATATACTCCTCATATCCGTTAAGGAGGAATGGAGGTATATTCTAATCCAAGTCAACATCCACATAGAAGAGTGAGATGTTCAATTCCTTTTGAAGGCCTAATCACAACCATTTGCACTTGTAACTATCATTAGATGGGTGATTTACCATTTTGGGAGTGGTAAAGCCTTATATGAAGATAACTAAAGATGATGAACTCTCCATTACCCAACCTCAATCCTTAAGGGGAACATTGAAAACCACCAATACATGAAGGGAGTTTGGAGGACTATGGTGACTGCTTGTAACTATTGTATGGAGTGGACCATGGTTATTTATGACCTCTCATATGTAACCCCATGCCATATTTCCCTATCTCTCTATCCTCATTTTTTATAAATTTAGGCCTTAAGGCCTTGATTTGTATCCCTCACTTGGTTATGAGGAAAATCTACCTAGTTTTGTACTTTGAAACCTATTAAACTGATGAATAGAATATTATAGCTTCTTCATGATCAATATCTAGTGTATAAATGAATATTTTGATATGAAAATTTGTGGAATCTATCCATTTGTAGGTCCAAGTCTCACCTAGGTGCTAACATGTTTTTTATGTAGGTCATCTTGTGTGTTATGATGTTTATGGTTGAGTTTGAAGTGGAAATCTGACTATAAGTGCCTTAAACTAGGCCTTCCTCTCAATACCCTCATGCTCTAGTCACTCAAACCAAACTCTATATTTAACATTGTTATGTAGAAACCATTATATATAGTGATTCGATTTTATGCATTGTCCATTAGTGTTTTTAGGATCTTAACATGAATAGATGGATAAGAAATATTGGTGCTTCACCACCCTTTAGAGTAGATTTATTTTATGCACTTTCTATCTCTTTTCACCCTAAAAGTAATAGGTCTTATTGAATTAAGCCAAATAGATGCATTAAGGGAGATAACCCCATAATGTAGAGGTTTTTTATAGTTATAAGGTCACCCATAGCCTTTAGGCCATTCCCATGTTAGTCCATGTTTGAAGCAGATTTGAATAATCTCCTTCAAATGGTGTATCTTGGATAGCTAACATTTGGGAGTATAGTTATCAATGTAGCTATATGAAATAAATAAATACCTACTGTGTTAGTGGACATAATATTTTATATCAATTTTATGATATTAGACACATTAAAAGCACTTTCCCTGATTAAAGTGAAACCAATTACTATAGTCCTATAGATGGTTGGTTAATCCATTGCCAAACCATAGATAATTATAGAGGATGTCTCATTAATAGTAGAATATTTAGAATACCAAACTAATTTAATGATACTTAAACCAAAGAGTCAAAAATTATGTTATCCATTGGTCTAAGGGAGACCATGGCTCACCAAAGTTACAACACTCATAAATTGGAGATATTAAGATATGACCATCTCAAATGGATTAAAATCAAATAAAAATTATTTGTATCCACCTATAAAACCATCTCTATATTATGTATATCACTTATGATTAGATGAAATTGAGAAAAAAAACAATTATCTTTCTTATTTATCCATGGTAGTAGTCAAAAGCCATGTGATTGATCGAGAAGAGGATATAACATGTTGCATTCAATAATCTAGTCTAGCTCTATATGTGGCCAATCTGGCTCCAAATTTACCCACTCTAGCTCTAGAGATGCCTAGTCTAGCTCTGGATTTGTCCAGTATGGATCCAAATATGTGTATTTTGGATATAAATATGCCCATTTATAATATAGGAGTTTCTATACCATCCTTGGAAGGATATCGAAACAACCCTGAGGGATATCAAGATGAATACTTTGATCACACACCTTTATAGTAGAGCATTATTAGTTGGGAACACATTAGTACAGAAGCTTTTCATTGTCCCCTAGTAAATGTAATTTCATAAGGAGAATATTTTTTTTAAAACATAACTACATTCCACATGTTAAAACATCATCATTTTACTTTAACTCTCTCATGAGTGAATATAGGAGTTAGTTCAATCTATCCAATAACAAAACAAATAGAAGTCCAACTAAGAATACTGTTAAACATAAATAGTTGGATAGACAATGAGCACAAAACTAAGGTATTTGAGATCTCAAAACTCTATACATAATCATTTTCTTGGGAGTATAGTGACATGAAAAAAGTTCATTCAAATTTATGTATTCATCACATTTATATTGAAAACTCAAACCATTAAGAGAGTCATAGATAAGGATAAATTCAACACTAAGAGATATGGTAAAAAATATAAAAAATACTTTAGGTAGGATTCATCTATCCCATACCAGATAGTCAATAGGTCTCACCACTTGTAATAATACCAAAAAAATATGAAAAATGGTGGATATTAATATATTATAATGATCTCAATAAATCCACCATGAAAGAATACTTGAATTTGACTTTCATAAACCAAGTCTTAGATAACCTAGCTGGGAAAAAGAACTTTTCCTTCTTGTAAAGGTTCAATGGATACAATCAACTACGGGTAGCTCTAGAATACCATGATAAAATAACCTTTAAATGTCCTTGGGTACATTAACATGGAGAGTTTTATCCTTTTTATTATGCAATGCTCTAGCTTATTTTTAAGGAGAAGTCTTAGCTATATTTATTGATATTAAAAATAAGTCTATTGAAGTGTACATTGATGAATTTATAGTGCATGGTGATTATTTTGATCAAGCCTTACACAATCTAGCTAAAGTGTTAACCTGATGTGAAAAACATTAATTTTACCTAATTCATGAGAAATTTATGATGATGGTTGATCAAATAGTAGTCATAGGTCATCACAACTCAGCATAGGGAATACATGTTGACCCTAAAAATATTAAAGTTATCTTTGATCTGTTTTCACTTAAGAACCAAAATAATATGAAAATTTTTTTGGGACATGAATGATAATAAATTCATTTAATAAAATATGTAACATAGATACACCTATGTTTTCCTTGTTCACTAAGGATAGTGAATTTATATGGACTGACAAGTATTAACAAGATTTTGAAATAATAAAATAAAAATAAATTTTTGCTCCAATCTTTAGAGGTCCTAATTGGGATTATCCTTTCCACACACATAAATGACTAGAACAATGTTATGGGGATAGTCCTTGGGTAGAAAGATCAGAAAGGTAACATTTATGCCATTTAGTAAATTATCAATAATTTAACTCATACTAAAATAAATTACACCACTACTAAAAAAGAGTTCCTAGTTGTTATCTATGACATGAACAAGTTTTTTCATTACATCATTGGATATAAAATATTCATTTACATAAAAAATTCATGTATAAGTTATCTAATGAAAAAAATAGTGGTAGGAAGTAGGATCTTTTGATGGTTACTAATCTTGCAAGAATTTGATATCATAATCAGTGGTAAGCCAATAAATGCTAACTAGTTGGTGAGTTTATGTCAAGGTTGAATATTTTAGGAGAATATGAGCTAGTAGAATAAAAATTTATAGATCGATAGTTATTCATAGTTATAACACACACACACACACCATGGTTTGATGATATGATTAATTATATATCCATAGGGAAATTTCCCTATGATTTCATTGATAAATAAATAAAATACTTGGTAAGAAATAATACTAATTATAAATGGATTAAAAGTGTTCTATTTCAATGTGGACCTAATATGGTGTTTTGTAGGTGTGTAATATAAGATAAAATTTATGACATCCTAAGAAATTTTGATGATGAACTAGGAAGATTCCTTTATTTAGATAAAATTAATGTTCACAAGATATTTGGGGTTGGATACTATTGGCCTTCACTTCACATAAATGTGATAAAATATATTTGGAAATGTGATCCTTGATAAAGGATGGCGATACCCACATTTTCTAATGAGATTAGCCTTCATCCTTAAGTGGTTTTAAGACCCTTTGATAAATGGTAGTTAGATTTCATTGGTCCCATTGATCCACCACCTCAAGGAAAGTATTTCATCTTAGTACATAACAATTATGTCACCATGTGAGCATAATTTTAGTATCTACCATATGCTCATGAAGAAATAGTTGTTGATTTCTTGTAATATAGGATCCTTTTAACTTGGGATTTTTTTTAGGGTTTCTCCTAGGTCCCTGATTAATGATGTGTATCACAAATATAAAGCTTGAGCTTGATTGATAGTCAATTAGGCATATATTAGTCATGTAGGATTGAAGGCCCCTTATGTCACTACGTGGAAACTTTATGGGAGCCCATATCATTGAGAAACTTAGACTTGGATCTAATAAATTCCCCTAAGGCCCTGAATGATCAAGATGGTATCACATGGTACCATCCCCAGAGCTTGAAACTCAGGGGTGGTTGGTTATTAGTAGATAAATTCTTGAGATTTTGAGGTTACATGATGATGCCATGTAGAGTCATTAGGGTACTCAAGAGTCTAGGTGATGAATAAAGTTGTGGTAGTGAGACCCTAAAGACCCTAAGCATGTGATGACACCACATGGTGCCATCATGGAGCCTAGGACTAGGTAGGGATTAATGCATAATGAGAGGACTATGGGAGAGATCAAAACCCTTAATTCATCAATATGATGCCACATGGAATCATCTTATGAGCTAGAGGCTGATAGAGTATTGTGATGGTCTTTAGGGATAGTGAAGAGATCATGTAAATTCATGACAACCATGTGGCTAGTAGATCAATAAATAGTAATAAAGGAATCTTGAGGTGTGGTAGATACAATGGCTAAGAGGGGATTAATAGATGGAGATCAATAGTCAAGGAATAGATAAGAGTCCACATGACTAATATGGAGGTTATGGATATAAAAAATAATGATAATCTTTGGAAACTAAATCCTTAAATGTAAAGAAAAGGTCAAGGTAGATGGTGGTAGGTTTCCACATAGATAAATAAGCTTGTTGATAATAATAAGTGGGATCCAATAGACTAAATGGATTGTTAAGAAACCATAAGATCACTGAGAACTAAAATTGATGGCTCATTTGGCTATAAGGGTCATCACAATGTTGTAAATAAAATATGCACTCAATGAAATGGCATAATTCAATATAGAGTGGCTAACAAAATGAATACATGGGATAAATGGAGTAAATAGCTTTAGGAATCGAATGTAAAGAGTGATTAATATCATTGATCAATATGGATGGTTATGTTAAATTTTAAAAATAACACAAGAGATAAAGATATTTACTTAATGAAATAGTTGGAAGATTGTGAAGGATGTGTGGAAATAAATATTTGTCTTAGAAGAGCATGGTGTCTACTACAATATTATGGCCCAACTACTTGTAATATGTCAAAGTCTCAACTAAAATATTCTAATAATCATTGAATATTATTTTAACCTCCATCATTAGTGTGTAAATTTAAATTAATATCTCATTGGAGTGATCCATATATAATATCACAAAATCTTAATAATAATGGCTGGTATTTTAATAGCATATAGACTATGTACATTTATTTTCCTATAATTTTGTGCTTTCTAGAGTATATTTTCCTTTTTTGAGTCAAGTTTTTTTTTTAACTCTAGATTTTTAACTAAGTATCTAATGAGTTCAAATGATCTTCATGATTTATCTTTTTATGTGAATGCTTAGTGAGTTGATAAACTTAGTTTGCACATGTACATGTTGACTAGTTTCCCCTTCTTGACTCTACTAACAATATCTTCATATTTTTGCACCTTCCTTTGCTTAATGGTTGTGCTATGATGGCCATGTAGAGATCAGTTTCTCAAAGGATTTATCTACTTAGGAATAGAATTGGTTTATTATAAATTAAGATCTTTTATCTTTCTCCTTACCAGTTCCTTCTTTTGATGTTTTTAATCAACTTGATAGGTTATAATAGTTGAGTATCTTATGTAGTTTGAATTTCATGCTCATCTTGATTGATAAAATATATGTTTATTATTGTTAATTTATTAAATAATCCATATACATAATAAGTATATCTCTAAATTAGTTTTACTTTCATGTTCAATCCTTATGATGATAAATCTAGGTAATTAGTCTAAAGTAATCAATCACTTGTTTGAAATACTCCAACACCAACAAAATCCCCTTAAATTGGAATGGTCACAACGAACCAATAAGTGAAGATAATTACACCTAGAATAAGTATAAAATAACCTTAGGGAGATTATCCTCTTAGGATTCCCTCTTTTCAAGAGGGGCAAGTTGAAGGCATTCCATGTGATTTTTGGCATGCACCAATAAAATATTTCCAAAACTAAGGAGGATTTTTACTTTTTGGGTAATCAAATTAATTATTTGGGATGGAAAATATGGTTCTCTTAGAGGGGATGCAATGAAAATTTTGAGCCATCTAAATCAAAGGCTGCATAAACCTTAATGGAGGTTCAATTTACAAAAAATTCTCTATGTGTCCATCCAAGTTATGGAAGAAAGGTATGTACAAGGTATAACATCCATTATACATCATGGGTTGGTTCAACTAATATGCAAACACCACATCCTAAAGAAAGTATATGGAGAGGTTAAGTGGGAAACATTTATGAAAAACAAGTTGAATAAATATAAGGTAAGAACTCTTAGACCTTTATACTCCTCTCTTACACCCAAATCTTTCCCAAAGGTGAAAACTACTAGTAAGGGGCCATTTATGGAACTAATGAGGAAGAAAAAATTGAACACAAGAAAATATAAAGTGATCTCCAAAGAGAATCTAAAACCTATTACTCACCAAATACCCATCATGGAAATATCTAATGAGGGGAAAGAATCTATAGAAAAATATTAACTTAGGATTTTAAGGAGAAGTGCAAGAAGGAAGAATCCAATGGAGAAGTCAAGATCATAAAAAATGCTTAAGACTAAAAAAAGACTCATCTTTCTTGAAGAGGATGATGTAAATAAAAGTGTTATAGAGACTCTTGGTATTATCAACCAAGGATAGTTTGTTAAATATCTTAATGAATTATAATAACCTTTAGAAGATGAGTTTATTTAATAACCCTCAATTGGTATTGAGTAATGGCAGCCATGGTAGAAGCATTTTCAATTGAAGAAGCTATAGAATATCCCATTCCATATTATTCATATAAACCACCACTAGACAAATGAAAATCTCTAATTTTAAAGGATGAAGATCATCCTTTCAAAAATATGGGGAAGATAAGTACAATAGGCTATGATTATTTAAAGGGTAGAAGCAACCATGAAACAACAAGAAGAGGACAATCAAGGGAATAATCCATCCAATCTTTACAAAAAGGAGTTAGAAGAAACTAAAATCTATTTTATAAATAAAAACAATGAAATATATTCATTGAACGAGAAAATTTTAGAACCTAAAATAAATTTGAATATGGTGTGAAAAATATATACACATAATATTTTCAAACTTTTATCAATTATTGATGCTCTTTATCTTGAAATAACCCATTAGGTCTCAATATATTTGAGTGGACACCTTAAGGGGTGTACCAAAAAATGGGTGGGAAGACCATTAGTGATTTTTAGGATTGTTGTCTCTTTTTTCACTTGTTATCTATACACTTATCTCTTGAAAACCATTCCCCTAAGCTTATTATTCTCTCTTGTATACTCCTCCAGTTATTTCCTACCTTTCTTCCCCCTTTTCCTAACCTAAAACCCCTTTTGATATTTTATAGTATTAGGTCAACTATGTCAACCTTGTACTCTTATTAGTGAGATTAATTTAGTGTCTAGGTCAGCTCTTGGTTGACCTATCTTGTGACCTAGTGAATTTTTGTCAATATTAGTACTAGGTTGATTGGGTCGACCCTGTTAGCTAATTTTTTTGAAAGGGATTAGGGTTGAATCTGCTTATATATACAAGATCAATTCACCATTAGTTATATAAAATAAGAAGGAAGAGCTATTATTCATTTGCTTATCCACCATTCTAATTGAGTAAACTTAGGGTTCCATACTTTCTTTGGAGATACATATCTTGTTTTATGGATAAATCTTTTGGATGCATTGATAGGTTATAGATCCTAGAGCTAATTTATCCTTGTCATTCTTACATACCATAATAACTCTTATGAATCACCTTGGCCAAGGGAGAGATTGAGGCTCAGTGGGTTTGTCTTCATAGGTAAGTATTCCTAACTTTGTTCCTCCTTTGTAAGAGTAGATAGATATGCATTTATACTTTTATTCCATGCATTAGGATTATGTATACATTAATGTGAGTATATGTATTCTATGCATGTTTAATTTTTTTTATTACACCCATTTTGTGCCATAAGCTTTGGTGAGCACTATATTAGACTTTAATTTACTTGTTATTAGTTTAGTAAATATGAAAATAAAGGCCTTAGTTAGGGTTATTGCTTGACTCTGTTTGACTAGAGGCTTTAGAACCCTCCCTAGTATTATTGTTGTAATAAGAGATCCCCTAATTAGGTCTAGTAGATCCACATATTGGTCATGTTCCCAATTGTCTAATATATCCCCAATTGAAAGTGTAAGTAGGATCAATCTTCTCTGATTTAGAAGTAATTTATAGACTTGATGCATTTTTTATTGTATACATTCTAGTGAACTTGATGTGAATTTAACCCTTGCATGTTTTCTTTCATATCTTTCATTTTTAATCATTTTATTTATTATTTTTATATATTTGTGATACTAGGTCGATAGGGTTGGTATAGTTTCTAACTTCTATGCATTGGTTTAACACATAGTCACATCAAAAATGACTCTATTCTATTTTTGCAAGTTTTCATTAGATACAATCTATTGGGTCGAATAGGTTGACATAGTACTCTTAAAGGATTCTAGAAAACATATAATGTTGACCAAGATGATATAGTCATCTTCTAGACTTCTAAAAAATATACTAGGTCTACCAAGCTAGTATAGTATTCTAGATAACTTCTAGAAAACATACTAGGTTAACTAGATTGGTATAGTCATCTTGATAGGCTTTAGCAAATAAGGAACTATAAAACTATGTCGACCCAGTCAACATATTTGGAAAAATTTGCAAGTAATAATCAAGGCATTCCAATAACAATGTCAAATTCCTCTATATCTTCCAAACCCCCAAGGTTCCTTTCTTTCTTGTACTTTCATTCTATTTATTTATTATAGTTATATTTTTCATAGTTTATAGTCTTTAAAACTTCCCTCATAGAGCAAACTAGGTTGACCTTGTTGACCTAGTTTTATATTCTATCTTCTATCTAAAAGACTAAGTTGACACTATTCTTATATACCCCTAGTACAGTAGTATAATAAAGACACTATCAAATTTATTCTGTAATGTCTTTATACACTATCCTATAAATTGACATTGCACTATGTTTGAAATTAGAATTAACATCTATATGCTAATAATTACTTCACACATCCACTTTCAGTTGTTTGCATAATTAGATTAGATCACATAGTCTAATTAGGTTTTTTTTTCAATATACCATTCAGTTTCACTATTTTTATTTCTTTCACACACTACTAAATCACTTAATTTCAAAATGAATTTAAATAATTGTCTACCTAAGGCCTACCCACTTAGATTTGATCACCAAGGGGGAAGCCAACTTGGTTTTCTAGACAAGTATAAACACATGGTTAACATTATATATTATCAAATAACACAACACCCTTATCACTATAGGATTGTGAAGTGAGGGGGTAGGCCCCAATACCAAGCTAGTACCATTGCCAACATAGTTCCCTTTCAACCTAAACATCTTGAAACCATCATAGATTCATTTATATTTCCATACTTTTAGCCAAATTTTGTATCACATTTAAAATAACACTCTAATAATCTAACAACATTCATGCTGACCACTTAATTAGCATTTAATTTCCAATTTGAATGCTTTCTCTTTGCTCTTTATATGTTGTATTGCAACAAATTTCATTGAATAGCTTTGGTACAAGGTTTTGTGTTGTGTGCCTCAATTGGAGCATCCTCATTGACCCAATTGATTGTGTGTTCACTCTCATTTCTTGATTTCAAAGTACATTGAAAAAATAATTCCCCTATTTTAGTACACTATCATTTTATTTGACATAGTCTCTTACAAACTATCTATTTTCCTTGCCTATAGTATTGCATCAACTTGGTCAAACCAATATTATTTTCTACCTTTTAGGATATAGTACTAAGTCATTTGTGCTAACTCTAAATCCTTATTAGGATGTTCTCTGCCCCAAGCTATAGTTCTAGGTTAACCCTATTGATTTTATATCCTTATTCACTCAGTTTTTAGACCCTCTTTTTAGTAATAAGTTGATGTAGTAAACTCTATAATCTTATCAATCCATTTATATTTCCTTTCCTCATCTCCCTCTTTCATCATGAACTAATTGTTTGAAGACAACACTGAGTTGAATTTAATGGATATGATGAGTCTTACCAACCCTAATAGGTTCTCCCATAAGTAGCTTATGGCTCCTATCTTGGATGAAAGAAATATTCATATATCCACTCACACAACAAACTATTATACCCCTCCTTATTTGATTCACAATCCTCTCTTCTCACTTGAATATTGATCTAGGCAGCAATTTAGGTGACAATTCCACCCCAATTGATGAAGAAACTTCTGAGAGCCATAAATTTTGCACTGTAGCTCCAATTGACTCACCGTTTGAATCATTGGAAAGCTAAGAATGAGGATAACACCGTGAGATGGCATGGATATTTTCTCAATTAAGTTTGACCCCCTAAAACCCAATGGAAGTGCCCCAAATTTCAATTTTAGTAGTGCAGTCTAAAAATAGTAATTTCTCAAGTTCTGTATTGTTTTAAAGCATGAAATTTGAACCAATTAATCTCCCTCAAGATTGGTGACCTTACATATCCTCCCCATACTTTATAAATAGGTATAAATGAAGATGTAACCCAAAATGAAAAATCAGGCATCTCTTCCTAGAGATAAGCATATAGTTGTATTGCGATCTTGAGTAATAATACATCTATTCTCATAGAATTCATTGTTACTCTGTTATTTCTATGTTCTTGAAATATTTATCAACCAAAACTTTTGAGTTCTGGATCAGTGGTATCAGATTAGTTTATCTTGAGAGTGTATGATCCCATGGATGAGGTCAAGCTACAAGAAGCTTGGGTGGGAAACAATAGAGCTTCCAAACTACCCACCTGTTCACTCCAAATGACTTAAAATGGTGGATGACACCAAGAAATCTGATCCTTTCAAAGAATTAGTGAATGAAGCCCTCTAAAAATAATAAGAATAGATGCTGCAATAATTTTTCCTAATTTTTCAACAACTCTCGACAGGAAATTTTGGCTTCTCAGCTACACTTCCTGGCTCCTCATCCATGGAACATCCTTTCAATGCCCCAACACCCTTCAAGGTTCAGGTGAATTTTGATATTGCTAAATTTGAAGGTAAAATCAATGCTAATGCAATAGAAAATTGGTTAGATCAATTATCTTCCTACTTCTCTATAAACAAATTCAGTGATGGAGAAAATATCACTTTTGCTCTTTTGAAAGCATCATTGCCCATGAAATACTAGTAGGAAGTGTACAAAAAGAGGTTCAGTATAGATGACATTGGCCTTGAGGTGGAACCTACCTAGGATGATTTTGTGGAAGCAGTGAAAGAAGAATACTATCCCATTAGAGCATATGATGATCTATACATACATTGGTAACAACTTTGCCAAGGTAAGGACCAATCTGTTCAAGATTACATAGATATTTTTCATTATTTGTTTTCAAGATTGGGCATCCAAGAAAGTGAGAAACATAAGACTCTCAACTATCATGGTGGACTACAATGGTACATATGGGGGCAAATGGAACTCTTTAATTTGAAAACCCTCAGTAAGGCATGCAAATTCATAGTGAAGATTGAACAGAAGCATGGTAGAAAGAATATGAAGACTCATCCCTCAAAATAGAAAAGTGATAAGGAAGGTCAAACACAAGGACAAAATTGGAAGAAAAAGGAGTTTTAAGATAAGAAACCCTAGAAGGGGAAGGCTAGAAAATGGTGTGATTACCACAAAACTAGAACTCACTCCAAAGAAGAATGTCAAGCCATCAAGTCACTACTTTTTGAGTCATAATACTCGGCATGTACTACTCTGTCTCATACACAACCCACAGTCAAAGAGGACGAAGAAGAAATTATAGATGTTGAGCCTAACACCATCATCACTTCATCATAGACCCATGAGGAAAGTCCAGATGACAAAGAAAGATTGTTTCACTCCAAATTATGGTTAAAAGGTAAGCCTTTACAATTCATTATTGATAGTGGGAGTCAAAATAATTTAATCTCTACTAATTTTTTGAAAAGTCTAAATCTATCCATGAAGCCTCATCCAAAACCATACAGTATTGGATGGTTGAGCACAGAGAGAGACCTCCATGTCACCCATCAATGTCTTCTTTCATATGCAATAAAACCTTTCCAAGATGAAGTCTTGTGTGATGTGGTTAATCTAGATGTTTGTGATGTACTCCTTGGTCAACCATTCATGTATGAACGACATGGCATCTATAAATCATGAACCTAAAGAACCACCCTCACTCTTGGATCATGGAGCTATAGGGTACCAGAGGTACCACCTCCCACATCTATCTCCCTGATCAGTGCTAAGAAATGTAAGAGATTGGTGGAGAAGACAAAGCAATTTATTCTCATGGTGGTCAAACCATAGAAACCCAAGAAGGCCAATGTTAGAGTTCTGACTACATAATCAACACAATAAAAAAAGTAGATATGATGAATAATAGGAGAATATAATGACTTATTCAAGTCACCCATAGGAGTTCCACTACATTTCTAGGTAAAATATTCTATCGATTTGATCCTAGGATCACCTTTCCCTAATAGTCTTATGTATCACAGATCAATTTTGGAGAATGATGAGATAAAAATACAAATTCAAGAATTTATCCAAAAAGGTCACATCAGGCCAAGATCTTCACCCTATGGCAGCCCAATTATCTTGGCACCAAATAAATATGGAACATGGAGGCTTTACATTGACTATCGATCCCTAAATAAAATCATTATGAAGAATCACTACCCTCTCCCTAGGATTGATGACTTGCTGGACCAACTCTATGGTGGGAAGTTTTTTACCAAAATTTATCTAAAATCTAGCTATCACCAAATTCCCATCAATCCCATAGATGTCTGGAAGACTACATTCAAATCTAAGGAGGGGCTCTTTGAATGGTTGGTTATGCCTTTTGGCTTAACTTATGCGCATGTAACCTTCATGAGGATGATGGATGACATCCTACAACCCTTCACCAACTCATTTGTGGTTGTCTACCTAGATGACATACTCATCTATAGTAAAACATGGGAGGAACATTTGTAACATGTTCGTAAGGTGCTTCAAACTCTCTAGGAGCAAAATTTGTATGCAAATATTTATAAATGCACATTTAGGATGACAATAATTTAGTACCTCAGGTATGTTGTGAATGAGCAAGGGGTCCATGTTGATCTAGAAAAGATCTGGGTTATTCAAGAATGGCCCACACCATGGACCCTCACAAAACTTCGTAGCTTCTTGGGTCTTACAAATTTCTATCATAAGTTTGTTCTTGGATATTCACATGTTGCTTGGTCACTAACCCAAGTGACTAAAGGAGGAGTTAAATCTACATTTCAATGGGGTGAATTAAAACAAAGGGCATTTGAGAATTTGAAGAATAGTCTTTGCTTAGCCCCTGTTCTTGCCTTTCCAAATTTGCATCAACCTTTTGAGTTGATGATAGATGCATTTGAATATGCCATGGGAGCTATCATCATGCAACATGGCCATCCTATTGCATATCATAGTGAAACTTTCACTGATATAGTCAAGAAATATCTGACATATGATAAGGATCTCTATGCCATTATGCAAGCTTGTAAACAATGGAAACACTACATCTTGAGAAAAGAGACGATCATCTACACTAACCATAGACCATTGGAGTTCATATAGACATAGAGCAAACTATGAAATGAGAGGCACCAAAAGTGGGCCACATATCTTTAGCAATTCCATCTAATAATCAAACACAAAAGGGGAGCTCAAA
Source organism: Torreya grandis (assembly GCA_037957365.1). Classification (NCBI taxonomy): domain Eukaryota; kingdom Viridiplantae; phylum Streptophyta; class Pinopsida; order Cupressales; family Taxaceae; genus Torreya; species Torreya grandis. The sequence continues at coordinate 1,424,030 of JARHVA010004440.1, forward strand.
TATAGATGCAAATTGTCTAAGCCACCCACCAATTAGTATACTCATAATAGTTCTTGACTTGTATGGACATGAGACTGCCACTTGGGGTGCTCTATATGAAGTAGATCCTACCTTTGTTGATACATATCAGGTGCTTCAAAACAGTAAATATGTTTCTAATTTCTATTTGCAGATAATGTCCTCTATCATATGGGGCACATTTGTGTCTAACTACAGAGCAATAGAAGATGATATGGGAAGAACATTTTAGTAGGACAACTGGACACTTTGGTATAGAGAAGACATTAGAAATTCTTTAAAAACACTTCTACTAGCCCCATATGTGAAAGGATGTGGATAGATATCTCAAATCTTGCATCCCATGTGTAATAGCCAAGCCAAAAAATAAGAAGCAGGGATTGTACATGCCATTACCAAAACCAACCAGGCCTTGGGAATCTATCTCAATGGATTTTCTCTCAGGTTTTCCCACTTTAAAACATGGTAAGGACTGTATTTCTGTGGTAGTTGATCATTTTTCAAAAATGGCTATCATGATTGCTTGTAAGAAAAATATATCTACTAAAGAAATTGCTCAACTATATTTTAGTCATGTATGGCTCCATTTTGGTCTCCCCAAGTCCATTGTCTCAGGTCGAGATAATAGGTTCCTAAGCATCTTTTGGTCCACTCTATGGAAGATGATGGATACTAAGCTAATGAAGTCCATAGCCTTAAATCCATAGACTGATGGTCAGACATACGTGGTGAACTACTTGATTGTTCACATGATTCAGATGTATCACTCCAAACATCCATGAACATGGGATGAGGGGCTTCTTTTCATACAACATGGATATAATCAGGCCCTACACAACTCAACCAAGCACAGTCCATTCCAAGTATGCTTCGGGTTCCAACCCATGGCACTAATTGATATAAATATTCCATTCTCCACCATGGAATACACACCTCATGGAACATCTGAGGTATAAAAAGCAACAAATTTCATTGAATAAATGCAACACATCCAACGACAAGTTCATGACATCTTGGAGAAGATGAATCAGAAGTATAAGCAATGCCATGACAAACAAAAGATTACACACCATTTTGCTATCGATGATAAGGGTTGGTTGAAACTTCAAAAGGAATGACTTGTAGGCCCACATAGAAAAATTTGGCCTCTAAAATATGGTCCTTACACCATCACCAGAAAATTTGGAGAAAATGCTTTTGAGTTGAACCTACCAGTCTACCTTGGTCTGCATCTAATATTCAATGTGGAGATCCTCAAACCATAGCATCCACCTCCATTAGACACTTCAGTTGTATCAGAAAAACTCAACATTGATGATATTGGTCCATATAGTTTTGCTTTAGTGGAGGAGGATCAGATTGTGGACACTTGGATGAAGACAACAAGAGGACACTCTATTCCAGTTTATCGAGTGGTCAAAAGGGGCCAGCTTAGCCACCAAGGTGAGAGAATAAAATAAAGAAACAACTAAAACACCTAATGAGGAACATTGATACAATGGGGACCATTACTTTTCAAGGAGGGAGGAATGATCTGGGTAGTAATTTAGGTGACAATTCGGGTGATAGTTCCACCCCAATTAATGATGGAACTTCTGGGAGCCATAACCTTTGCACCGTAGCTCCAATTGACTTGCCATTTGAACCATTAGAAATATAATAATGAGGATAACACCAAGATATGGCATGTGTATTTTATTAATTAATTTTTATAACATAAAACCCAATGGAAGTTCCCCAAATTTCAATTTTAGTAGTGTAGTCTAAAAATAGTAAGATCCTAAAAATAGTAATTCCTCAAGTTTTATATTGTTTTAAAGCATGAAAGTCAAACCAACTAATATCCCTTAATATTTGTGACCTTACACATCCTCCCCCTACTTTCTAAATAGGTATAAATGAATATGTAACTTGAAATGGAAAATTGAACATCTCTTCCTAGAGATAAGCATATAGTTGTATTGTGATCTTGAGTAATAATACATCTCTTCTCAGAGAATTCATTGTTACTGTGTTATTTTTGTGTTCTTGAAATATTTACCAACCAAAAATTTTGAGTTTTGGATCAAATATCAACTTCAATTAGAGTATACCCAAAAAATGGTCTTCTTCATCTTTGAGTTTCCTAAACATTGAGGAAAAGATCCTTCTACCATCCACCAACTCATGATAAGTGGTCAAGCCAAAGATCCTCCTTCACCTTCTCCAACATTCTCACATATATTTTATTTACTTCCTAGCCTCTTCCCTTTATTTTTACTCCTTTCATACCATGATTTCCTATTTGAATTCCTCTACCTCCATGCCTAGTATCTCTACTAACATGGTAGGTTCTACATATATTGGTCCTCTTCCAAGACCCACTCTTCTTAATTCTTCCACTAGTGCATCATTTAGTAACCATGGTACTCATCCCTATAGTGTTGTTTCTTATCATACAATTATTCCATCTTTTTCCACACCATAAAATTATCCCATTAGTGCCTCACTTACCAACATTTCTTCTCAAGTTCCTAATAACACCCATAATGGTACCCAAGCCAATAATTATAATTTGAATGGTTTAAACAATGCAAAAAATGCAAATCGAAACCATCAAATCCTATTAAAAACTCTTAATCAATTAAATTATTTTTAAGCTAACAATGCAAATCAAATGATTCAAATGCAAAATCATCTTATCCATTTTCAAACCCACCCTCAACAGATGCCATGGGGCACTCACAATAAAATGTTTCCCCTACCTCCTCTTAGGGATCCTCATGGTAATATTATTCCTCAAACTCCTTTTATTAATAATAAAATCAATCATATTAAAAATGAGCCTATTACATCTCAAATTGTTAACATTGATATAGGAGGTATCACCCCTACCATTTTTTATAATGAGTCAATTGATCCTACTCTTCATCTAAAAAAATTTAAAAATTTATATAAATATTGGGTCAAATTAAATACCTTTGATACTACCAAATATTAGCCAAAACTCTTGTGGGTGATGATTTAGATTGGTACAAATAGCTTAAAACTCATTTTATTACTAGTTTGGAAGATTTAGTAAATTGTCTAGTCCAAGAGTTTTAAATTAGTGATCTCCCTGAGAATACCTTAGCCCATTTTATAAATTGTAAGCAACGTGAGAATAAAACTACCCAATATTTATTTAAATGATGAGAGACTTTTTCTAACAAATTCAAACATACTATGGTAGATGAAAACCTCTTTCATCTCTTTACCAATGCTCTTTTTCGAAAGATGTAATATCAGGTTAGGACTCTCTCTCCATGTACTTTAGAGGAGGAAATTAACCAAGATAAATTTCAATATTTCCTTATGCATCAATTTTTGCCATCCCAACCTTATATGGGTGCTTGTATATTACTTAAGAACAAGAATAATCATGCTAACAATGATGGCGTCACAAACTCTTATGATATCATTCACACTATTCAAGTTAATTTTCCTAACCAAACTTTAGAACAAGCTTCCCCTCCTAACCACATGAAAAATCCTCATTTATATTCAACTAATAGCATCAATGTTCACAAACCTTTATCCTCATTAATATTATTAAAACATCTACCAAGGCCTCTCCCATGAGAACCTGATCCCACTCATCCTATGAAATCTTGGTATGATCTCAATTAATTTTGTTGGTTTCATGTTAGTTGGGGTCATTATCATGAGACCTATAGGAAAATTTGTAATTTGGATATGGATTTACTTCTTGGTCCTAATTTTGACCAGGATTCTATCATTTGTCAATGCCAACAAGTCTATGACATTACTTTCAAAGCCCATGAAATAATTACTAAATCTTAAGATTTAAATCAAGCTAATGCTCATTTAGCCATCTATAAAGATCCTCTTCCAAATCACAAAGACACCAAAGATAAGCCCACCCCTTCTACCAATAATATTGACAATCTTATTAAACCAACACTTGAAGAGAATGTGGTTAATATGACTAACATGTGAATGGTGGTTACTTTCATTGATCCTCAACCCATCTTCACCACTCCATTATCTCAATATTTTTATGTTATCCAAGATTCTTCTCCATCTCAATTAAATGAGTTTGGGAAAGATGTCCTTATATATTTTGATGAACCTATTCCAAAACCTCCCTTGGATAACACTTCCCATTCTATTTCTACCACCCCTCCATATTCTTTCCTAACACCAATGACACTCAAGATTCTATTAACACTTGTAAAAATTCTAAAACCCAACCTACATCAATTTCTCCATTTTATCATCATAATATACAAACTTTTCATCCTACCAAAATTTTTACCTCTTATCAACATAAGTTCACTTGCTCTTTAGCTCATCCTTCTGAGGACCTCCTTCAACACTTTGCACCTCTTTCCAACAATCTTCTTATGGGTTATGATGAATGGGATCCTATTAAAAAAATCACTAATCTCCCATCCCAAATACCATTTATAGAGCTTATGAGGACCTCTCCACATCATTGTAACTATATTATTCATCTTTTGTTCAAAATGAACATCCCTCATCCTTCTCTAGCAAGACACAAAGTAACCTTATCTAGATCTGAAGATACCATATTGTAATAGTGCAAAGAGATGTCCATACATGTTGATGAAACAATGGAAACTTATTTATACCTTAAATTCCCCATTGATTCCATGATCCGTTATGAAATTTTTCTCCATGTGGATGATCCTCCTCTTTTTATTAGTGTCCAAATTGGTGATATCCAAGTCAAGTATTCCTTGATTTATGAGGGTTCTGGAACTTATGTTTCCTTTCTCAATTTTATCAAAACCCTTGAATATTATGAATTTAATATTAAATCCACATACATCACATGTCAAGGCTATGACTAAAGGTAAATGCCTCTTTAAGGTTGTTTGTGACTACCCATTACCATCCCACCTATTAACGTCCATGTGAAGGTGATGATATTTAACTTTCCTCTATCTTATAGCATTCTATTTGGTAGGCCATGGACTCATTGTATCAAATAATTTTCCTTTTTAGCTTGCCAATGCAGTAAATTTCTTCACAATGGAGCCATTTATAGGATTCAAATGACACCAATCCTTGAAATTTTGAATAATTCCAAGACCGGGGTGTATTCAAGATTCCTACCCTTCAACCCTTGCCAAGTGTTTTATTTCATGAATATTAATGATTTAAATTTCCCATAAATTCCACTCAACGTCATAATGGTCATCCTAAACTCATTAGGAATATTCCCCTAACCTCCTATATTCTAATGATGATGATCCTGATGAGATCAATCTCAAGATTAAAATTTATGATCTCTCACCTCATCTCATGTATTATCTTCACTCTTTTCAACCTCATTCTCATCAACCACCTTGTGATGAAATCCCTATTATCTTAACCAAGACTCAAAATTCCATTCATTACACCACATCAAATGATAATTTTATCCCTACTTTTGTCATTTATCTTTGTACACCTAATTATGATTACGGCTATACCTTAGACGATCCATTCTTAAGAGGTCTAATTCAGGCCCAAGATCCATATAGTATTTGATATTTTTCCTCTTTGATTAAATATTTTCATATATCTTCCCATGGTGTATCTTATATCAATCATAATTTTAGTATTTTTCCTCTTTATCATAGGGTAGAGATGGTGTGAACACATCTAATTTCTAAAGAACCTTATAAGAGTATGTTTATGGATCATGCCATGACTGGGCCCTAACCATTTTATAGGTACTATTATACTTATTCTTGAGATTCCTATAACTCTCCTTTATCCTTTTATAGACCCTACCCATCCTTTAGTAGAGTACAATTCATATCCTATTCCTACACTTGATTTAGCTGAGTCTATTCTTACCTCTGATCCTATCAATCCTATAGTCAATCCTTGTCTAATCTCTCCACTAAGCCCTCCTTATCTTGGTTATGGATTACTCCCTTTACCATAGCTATCTCCTTCATCCACTAAATGGGATGATCAAACTTATTGTGACATTCATAAAGTTGTCAGTCATTAGACTAAAGATTGTTCCTTATACCAAGCTCCTCCCACTTATGTTACACCTCCTCTTATGAGTACACCTCCCAAGACTACTTATAGGTGTGTATATTGCTTCCACAACATAGATAATCATTCATCCACACATTTTCATGAACTATGACAATATATCAATACTTTGTATCCTACTATTCCATAGTCCTCAAATAAGGCTATACCTCCCCCAAAAGTATTACCTAAGTACCTGCTAAGTATAGAGAGGTATATTATCTCTAGCACCAATATGGAAAACATCACACTGATCATTACCACATCCTTTAGTAGAATATTAATGATCATCTCCTAACCATTCATGTAACTTTTACCCTTCCTCCCATAGGTCATTCTTACAAGAAGGCTCCCCCTTCTTCCTCCATGATTCTGCCTCATATGGCTCCATCTCCTCTTGTGGTCACTTATACACCTCATATTCCTCTACCTTTGAATCCTTCACCCATGGATCTTCCTTCACCTATGGATTTTTATCCACCTATGACTCCACTTATGGCTCCTTCCATACCAATGACCCCTTCATGTCCTACAGAGTCCATTCTTATGTATTATCATGAGCATCCCCTTCATGATAGCCCTCATCAACATGATCCTTAAAGCATTCCTACCTTTTTTGTTAAAGATATTCAACATGAAGTATTTTCCTAACTTTCACTGAAGGTTGATGAGACATTAGATATAGTTCAAATTCAAATTCATAGAGACTTCTCAGATGTTATAGATAATGTGTTTGGATAAATATATCAATACTTATGTTCACATGCATGGTATTCTTACTTTTTCATTTGGATTTGAAATTTTCTCCAACTTTATCTTTATCTATTTGTTATATCATTTGACTTTCTATCAAAATTCTTATTTATCTTACATGGTGGCTTTAGTTTTTGCACTTTGTATTTCTTATGATATCATTATGTTATCTTATGATTTTTTTCTTTATCATTGCCATCTTTTTATTCATAAGTTAATTTATTATATCTCCCTTGTTTTATTTTTCATGACTATTTTCTATCTTATCTATATATATAAGGATAATTATTATTGTGACTTGGTTATACAAACCTTGCTCCCTTTAGTCATTCCTTCTTTAATATGTGATCAGTTAACAAAAAATTCATCTCATTATAATCTCATTTTACCAATCCAATTTGGATCTCCCTTGTTTCCCTTTTTCAAATTAATCATAAACATGGTTTATATTTGAGATAACATGTTGGTTCATAGTTAAACCTAAGTTTCCTAGTCATTCTTGTCTTTGGTTACTTAGATTTCCTTCTACCAAGACTAAAGCTCATTCATGTGTATGAATCTATCTCTCATGATTGGTCATTCCAAGTATGTATGGAGGAGGAATATTAAAAAATCCATAAAAAACATTAAAAATCAAAATCAATTGACAAAAGGAAATGATCCAAAAAGCAACATTCAAAATTCTTAAAAGACAAATCACACTATAAGACATGATTCTAAGCACATCTCTTTATTATAATCAAATATAAAACTTTATAGTTGGCCTCAAAATAGAGTCAATGTAAATTGAGGTGTAGTAGGCCAATCTATCAGAAAAGGAGAATAAAACAATCTTTTAGTGATAACTACTTTATCATGTAAGTACCCAATCTTCACAATAGATCAATGGATCTATAAGGGGTCTTGAGGAATGTGTAACAAATAGTGGGAAGGTAGGTCCATTTTAATTTATTTGTTTAAAATTACCTACATGAGCTAATTTAAATATCATATTTATTTGCCTACATAGCTTTGTGTCTATATAGAATAGGTCTCCTTTATACATCGATGGTCACTAGTCACTTAGTGTATTCTCATGTCCTTAGTATGCCTCATGTCTCATAAGGTATTCTCATAAGATTCCTAAGGTATGATTTTTACATTCCCTTTATAACTCCCTATATTCCTAATATTTCTCCTTCACAAATATTGTTTTGTTCATTGATCAATCCCCTAGGGATTCCATCTATGAGTTACATTATAAGACCATGGATATGATTTGGCCTTCTACACAAATTACCAATTTTTCACATTTACAACTCCAAATATCCTATTTTACCATAGTTTAACATTATTTCTACCTCATTGGTGTTCCCTTTGTGAGTTGCAGTGTAAGACCATAGATAGGAGCTAGCCTTCCACAAAATTTTCTAGTATCCAAATCACAAAAAAATTACATGTGTCAAATATGAGATAAGATGTGATTGATTATGAGTTACACATCATCAAAATAATTCCCATCTTGATTTGGTATGATTTATGCTTAATTTATTAATCATTTCACTTTTATCTTCTTATTTTATGATTACATTTAAGAATCCAACCATTTTTCTTAAGTTTTTCATACTTCCCAACTTGAATTAGTGTGTTTAATTTAAGACCAAATCTTAGCCAATATTGTTTATCTTTGATACTTCCCAACATGAGTTTGTATAATTGATTGACTTAATTTATTTTATTTTTATACCATTTCTCTTTTATGTACTTTCTACTTTATTACATTATTTTCATACTTCTCAATGTGATTTAGTGTGAATTTACTTGTTTTAATTTGGTTCCATTATTTTTCATGGTTTAAAAATAACCTATTTACCCTCTTGTTTACCATTATTTGGTTTCTTATACTTAGTCATTTATTGATATTACACATTTCCCAATTTGAAATAGTGTGTAGTATATTTGTTTTTAATTAAATATACTTTACCAAATCTTTTTTGCCTATTTATTTTTAACCATGCATGTGTATTTCATAATGATATAAAAAAAACACAAAAAATATTTCCTATATAATATAAAACAAAAGATAAATACATGTGTTAGAAAGAAATATATCCATGCATCCACAACCAAAACCACAATACAAATACATAAGAACAACATCCAACTATAAAAATAAGATATGTCTCTCTATATGTCATGTGTTCTTGATACAAAATATAAAAATACATCACTCCAACTCTAAGGCTAGGATCTATCATGTTTATCTCATGGCCTAGCCATGCTACCCATAGATGCCTTAGACAATATCCTTTGAATACTATGTTGTAAAGAGGATGTCTGAGATCTTAACTCTATCACCTACCCTTGTAAGTTGGCCACTTGGGCTTATACCTATCTTAGCTACATTTTGGTAGACAAAAGTATAACTCTCTTCTAAGCTAAGGCCTACTAGGCTTAAGCCTCTCCCACTCACACCCCTATTGGTGGATGTATCTCATCTCCACATGCTTATAATCTTCTCATTGGCTCTCCTAAAATTTTGAAATAACTATCCTGAGTTGGGGAAGATGGAACCATAGGATCATCTAATGTGTTAATGTTTTATGGTGTTAACACCTCATTTAGGATATTATGGAGTGCTCCTCACTAGGGATTTTCATCTAGTTTCCTCCTCTTTTATAGGATCTACAAAAATTCAAACTAGATAGATGTTATATCATAGATATATCTTCAATTCTATCTATCTATCTATAATCTATCAATAAAATCCTATATAAATAGTATTTTATTTTCCAAACATAAATAAATTTCAACCATATATTACCTATTTGAATGTCACCTAGCACCATCTCCCCATCTGCATGACTACTAACCATGGTCTTTCCATCAAATAGTCCTTTAAGTACCTCATCCTTGGGATTTCTTCCAACCAATGAAAAGCCTAGGGTCACCACCCTTGCCCACCTCAATCCTACACTTATTGGTGCCTCTATAGACCAACTCTTCCTTGGGTTGAGTGATGGGTCATCCTAGATGACCACCCTTTGTGATCTCTCTCATCACTAACATCTCTATGAATGATGTAATTGAGGTGGTCACCACTCCTCCTAATGTGGTGATGATTATGATTCTTGTAGTACTTTTATATCCACATCCATCTCCTTTTTAACTATTAGCCATCATGCTTGACTTATCCATGGTCTCGCATGCCATGATCTAATCTTTGGTCTCATGACTAGTGTTCCCTCTCCTCCTCTCCCCCTAGGGTCTCTTGCATGTTTAGAATAAAATGTATGAACCACTATAGGATATTTTAGGTGAGGGAGTCCAAATTTCCTTGGTAATCATGCCATTATATACAACTCTATCCACTATGGGTAGTGCCTTATGATCTATGTTTGTGTCAACTCTAGTTCCACCATCCTCCAACTCAAACAAATTATTACAATGTGTTTATATGTCTACCATATAATATATTCTCATGTGATTTTCTATATCACTAGAATGTGGAGCATGACCCACACCACCTGATCCTTCCTCTATCTCTACACTTGAGGCAATTGATCATCAACCACATGGGACAACCTAACTGGTTGGTACATCAAGAACCTCTCACATATCTAGGCAATTTATAATATCACTAGCCCCATGGTCTTCTACCCTCTAGATAAAATACCATACATATCATGAATGAGTTGAACCCAAATTATAGAACCCAAGTCATATAATGATCCCTACTATATACTAGATTAGAATAAAGCTATCACATAGAGTGGTACCTTGTCATCTGAATTATGACACAACACTTATGTTTTCATAAGTCCTATCACCACCTTCTATATATCTAAAATTTGAGATATATAAACATAAAAAATTATCACCCTCAACCCTTGATATAACCTATCCAAGCATGTGGCCTATCAGGCTAATGCTCATCACTTGAATTGCCCATCCGGTATCCCCATGATCACTAGTGTCACTCCTCTCAAAAGTCCAAGTATAACATGGACATCCTCCAATGTGATACCCACCTTGATTGTATCCCCATCCACCAACCACCTAAAGGTATTAGTTAAGATCTCTTAGACCTAGGAATATGACTACAAGATCTGCACTCAGTGACTCTCAACACATCTCCATAATGCCTCCTAAACCTATTATGACTAACCTAGTTTGGTCCTCCACTATCAATCACTATAATATATTTGGTAGCCAAGAATAATCCACTATTTGAAAAAATATATGATGCCCCTAAAATCATTAAATAATAAAATATGTATTAAACCTCCATGTCACTTATAATCAAAAACATTCTTTTAAAAAAAATTAACAAAAATAAACCTAATCTACCTTAATCTATCTATTTTTTGACTAATTTCACCTATTCTTAGCCTACTTGGCCATTCTACTACTACTCAATCAAACTAGGTTTTATATGTAGTATTTTAGCTAATTTCCTATATTTTAGTACTCTACCGATCACTTAATCACATACTAAGTTGACCAAATAGTATTGGGTCAACCCTGTGGACTTAAACAAACTAAGTCAACCCTTTCACTTCCCCCTTAGTACTAAGTTGGTAAAGTTGATTATTTAATTAAGTCAACACAAGGGTAATAAGTCATCACTTTACCTAAACAAACTAAGTCAACCCATACTTACTAAATTGGTAGTGTCAAAAGTTGATTCTTAACCTACTAGGTCAACTAGGTCATCTTAGTTAGTTCAGATTACCAAATCTAAATTACTTGTAATAAATGCCTTTGACATTTATTACTCCAATTCCTTTCAACCCATTTCCCCATTTTTCCCCTAGTGCCCCTAAAAAGTATCTAGGGTTCATTATGGTTTTTATAATGGTCTAAAATTATAATTTTCAATAAAACACTTAATTTCCAATAAAATACTCAAAACAAAATTGAAATTCTCAATTGCCTACCTATGTTATACCCATTGTGGCCATTAATCATCCTCCTCATCTCAATTATCATCTCCTCACCATCATGCCTCTTTTATCTTTCATTTGGTCTCCCAAAGCTTTATTTTTCCCTTCATATAAGTCAAATAATAGCAAATGACTTTCTTTTCACCCTATTTAAAGTTTCTATTCACAATTCTTTACCTTTCAAAATTTACCATCAGATTTCTTATTTTTATCATATCTTTTTTTTAATCACTCACTTTTTGAACAATAAAAAATTATGGAATCATGATGTCATAGAGAATATTTTCCACTGCTATATGCCACATTCCAAAAATTTCTATTTTTCCTCTTTTTTGCACTAATCTCTATAGGTTTGCCTAATGTTACTCACATTAGACGCCTCCACTTCTCTCATAGTCTCCTTATTTATCTACAACACTAATTTAAGTGAATGGGGCATATATATAGACACACACACATGCACGCACGCGTACACACACACACACACACACACACACACACACACGTACAATATTTTCAAACTTTTATCAATTACTGATGCTCTTTATCTTATATTAACCCATCTAGTCTCAATCTCTTTGAGTACATGCCTTAAGGGGTGCACTATGAAAGAGGTGAGTAGACCATTGGTTATTCATAAGATTGTTGTCCTTTTTTCCACTTATTATCTACATAATTATCTCATAAAACCCATTACCCTAAACTTTTTTATTCTCTCTTGTATTTTCTTCTAGTCATTTCCTACCTTCCACCCCCTTTTCCTAACCTAAAACCCCTTTTGAAAATTTATAGTACTGGATCAGCTAGGTTGACCTTGTACACAAACACACACACACACACACACACACACACACACACACACACACACGTACAATATTTTCAAACTTTTATCAATTACTGATGCTCTTTATCTTATATTAACCCATCTAGTCTCAATCTCTTTGAGTACATGCCTTAAGGGGTGCACTAGGAAAGAGGTGAGTAGACCATTGGTTATTCATAGGATTGTTGTCCTTTTTTCCACTTATTATCTACATACTTATCTCATAAAACCCATTACCCTAAACTTTTTTATTCTCTCTTGTATATTCTTCTAGTCATTTCCTACCTTCCACCCCCTTTTCCTAACCTAAAACCCCTTTTGAAAATTTATAGTACTGGATCAGCTAGGTTGACCTTGTACACACACACACACACACACACACACACACACACACACGTACAATATTTTCAAACTTTTATCAATTACTGATGCTCTTTATCTTATATTAACCCATCTAGTCTCAATCTCTTTGAGTACGTGCCTTAAGGGGTGCACTAGGAAAGAGGTGAGTAGACCATTGGTTATTCATAGGATTGTTGTCCTTTTTTCCACTTATTATCTACATACTTATCTCATAAAACCCATTACCCTAAACTTTTTTATTCTCTCTTGTATATTATTCTAGTCATTTCCTACCTTCCACCCCCTTTTCCTAACCTAAAACCCCTTTTGAAAATTTATAGTACTGGATCAGCTAGGTTGACCTTGTACTCTTATTGGTGAAATTCATTTAAGGTGTAGGTCAACTCTTGGCCTGACCTAAATTGTGACCTAGTGAATTTTTGTCAATATGAGGACTAGGTCCATTAGGTCAACCCTATTGGCTGAAATTTTTGAAAGGGATTAGGCTTCAATCCACCTATATATACAAGATAATTTTTCTATTATTTAGATAAGAGAAGAATAAGTAAGAGCTATTGCATATTTTTTTATCCACCATTCTAATTGAGGAACAAGCTTAGGGTTCCACACTTTATTTAAGGATATAGAACTTAACTTATGGAGAAGTATTTTGTATGCATTGATAGGTTGTGTATGATAGGGATAATTTATCCTTATCATCCTTACATACCATAACAACCTCTTTCAAATAACCTTGGCCAAGGGAGAGATTAAACCTCAGTGGGTCCATCTTCAAAGTTAGGTATTCCTAACATTATTCCTCCTTTGTAAGTGTAGATAGATATGCATTTATAATTATCCTCTATGCATTATGATTCCATATACATTAATGTGAGTATATGTCTTATTTGCATGTTTAATTTTATTTTTTAATACCCCCACTTTATGCCACAAGCTTTATTGAGCACTATATTATACTTTATTTTACTTTTTATGAGTTTAGTGAATATGAAAACATAGGGTTTAGTTAGGGTTATTGCTTGATTTTGGTTGATTAAAGGCTTTGGAACCCTCCCTAGTATTATTTTTGCAATAAGAGATCTCCTAATTAGGTCTAGTATAGCCATATATTGGTCATGTTACCTATTATATAATGTATCCCCAATTGGAAGTGTAAGTAAGATCTATCTTCTCTGATTTCATATTGATTTATATACTTAATGAATTTTTAATTGCATACATAAAACACTATTTTTTATGATGACATCATGGCCACTTGGGCATAAACTTTTCAAAACCTAAAAGGGGTGAAGGTATATAATAATAAGTTGAAGAGGAATATTGAAGAGGAAATTAAAAAAAAAGATAAAGTGGAATCCATGCTACAAATATCTTGAGAATTGGGTGAAAAACTCTTGGCTTGTAGAAGACATGACTTAGGGTATGGTTTCCTTCTTCAAGAATAGTTATATAGATGGAAATTATTGAGAATTTACTATGGTCTCCCTTATGAATTAGAGGATTATAATGATTTTATGAAATCCTATCACACTATCACCCCAAACCAAAAAATATTTTGTGTGAGTTATATTTGTGTAAATTTATCTTAGGACACAATCCCTCCTTACTAATTAACCTATTTTTATGAGAATTATAGATTATAGATTTCATCTCCACCCTAAAAATTAGATTTCCTGGAGTGAGATAGATAGATAATATGTTTTAGAAGTAAAAAATATTGGGATCTAAATGAGGCCTAAATTCCCTAATCTAGATAAGTTGCTCATAATTTTATAAATTATTTTATATGTCCCCATGATTAGTGTATATTTTTTAATTATCCCAAGGAAATGCATTTCTAATTTTAAGGAGTGTGATCAAAATCATTTTAGTATTGTATTTTCTACTTATGATGAGAGGTTGGATACATTGAGTATTTCTTTAAAGAGAATGGAGTTAATTTCTCCTAAAAATCTCAAATGGTGTCTCAGGAGATTTTAGAGTTATCATAGAACTGATACAAAATATTGAAAACACATATGAGTAGGAATGGATTGCATGTGATATAGGCCACTATTAATTATCATCCCTATTTCCTCATGGAAAAATATAGTAGCTCATGTAGAATAATAGTTTGAAAGGTGGAAGACCAATACTAGAGAATACAAATGATACATAAAAATAACACTTCATTGGGATACATATTATGACACTTCTAACCTTAGAAATAAATTAGGAGATATTGTATCTCGTAGGGAACAAAATATACCTTAGATTAAAAGAGGAATTACAAGAATTAAAGTGTCGGGGAAATAATGATCCCATTAAATGGATCATTATATCTAAGTATTGGAATAATTTTATATAAATAACCTTCCTCTTTAATTGGATTTATATGTGCTTTATATAACTTATTACTAATTCAAACTATAAAATGAGTACTTTGCCTTGATTATTTTGTGTAAGTTAATGTTGCCTATTTCAATCACTTTGTTCTAACATTTTCCATGAAAATCCTCTAGTTTTGTGTATATATGTCATCCAAATTTACCATAAGAAAATATTGTGTTTTGGAAATCTAATGGACTTAATAATATCAACTTAGACTAATATTGATTATTTCTAGCCTAGATTTAGAGATCACTAGGTTGGCTTCAATGTCCATTAGTCTAGGTCTGGAGATCACCAGTATGGATCTTGAGGTGCCTAGTTTGGCTTTTGAAATGATTAAATTGGTTCTAAAGTAATGTTATGAGCTTGAAAAAAGACATTTTTAAGACTTTTCATACTTTTGTAAACCATATCTACTTTATCAAAATCATCCTAATATATTTTCTAAATATTTATAAAAGTTATGTATAAACTTTCCAAAAGTAGTATGTCTATTTATAGCCATAAGTATTTATATTAGTTTTGTTAAAATAAATTATAAGTACTATAGTAATATTTGTTGATATAATATATATGGTTTCAACTACAATAATAATTTATAACTAACATCAAACAAAGGTAGCACATGATAACCAATGCCAACACTCTTCCACCAATTTATCCTTTGAAAAATGTAAAGGATATTATATTTATGTTTTAAATAAATAAGATCCTAGTTAGTTATGATATTTTTAGGAGGTTAGTCTATTTTTATCATCTATTATATAAGTGTTGTCACATATAGGCAATGTCTTCTTGGTGATATAGGGAGGTAGAATAGAACATAAGGGGTACATAGCTTGTAAATGATTGAATCATGGAACTAAGTTTTTTTTATAGAATTGTATTCATTTAAATAATTAATTTCATGGTATTTATATAAGTCTAGTGTGATATAATCCTATTCCAAAGGAGAGAAAGGGTCCACTCAACCAAGCAATCAGGTTCTAAATTTGATATTTATATGTATATTTTGTATTGTTGTGTTTTAAAGAATGTCATTCAATCTTTTATGAAAAGTGTTGTGTTTTATGTCTCTCATACAATACTATGTGTTAGTGTGGGTGTTCTATGAAAAAATATTTTTTTCCAAACCATTTCTATTTCAAAGAAAATAGATGAACTATGCATTTTCATTCAAATTACATTTATACAAATAGACTAGAAGTGTGTTTATTTCCAAATAGTTTCAATTGCATCAATTATGTTTCTTTTCAAAACATTTTCAATTCAGCAATAGTGTTTTTTTTCACAAGTTACAGATAAGTTTTCAATTAAATAAAGTATATTAATCCTTATGAGTAAATGATCCACAACTCCCCCTAAATAGACAATTATTAGTCACTATATTACATACCTTACTATTGACTTCCATTGGACATTGACCTTGGTTCGATATGACATCAACTCCACTCATTTGATTAAATGAAGAGGTCTTAATAAATCTCATCACTAGGTAGTTTGGAATTATATATGTGGTGCCCAAACAACTATGGAATTGACATGCACATAAAGAGTAGGCCATCTTATATGGAATTGAGGTTAACTTACTATTGAAAAGTTATCTCTAATACCAATGGATGAGGTATATCACCCAACTATCATTGTAGATAGTGAAAATGTGGTTTATACCATAGAGTACACATAGTGGTGGGCTCAATCATGTTATGCCAAAATTTTCCATGTTTTTATAGAGTTGGTTGATGAAGGTCCTAATACATAACCTATAATTACCATGTGTAGGAAAAAAGAGGAGGAAAAAGAGGCTAGGAAGCTTAATTTCATGTTTTTTGTCAAGGTACATAACATATTATATTACAATATTTAATAAATTTATCACATTTGGATTATTATTCACCAACATTTTTAAAATTTCAAATGTTATGTAGGTGATGAGTACTAGAATATGATTATTAAGGTGTTTATTCTAGTACTTACTCAACACATCCTTTATGATGCAAAATATGGTGGCTTATTGAATATTGTTAGTATTAACACATGTATGGCTTAGGTACTAGTAGCTAAACCCTATATCTGATATCATTTGTTAGGATTTAAAAAATAATCCTAAACATATTGAAGAATTAATTTATAAATAAAATAAAATAAAAAAACATAAACACAATAAGAGAGAACATATTACACAAGATATACATGAAAACCCTTGAAAAAATAGTATTGGAAAAACTAGAGGGCAATGGTATCTTCCAGACTTCATATTGCATCAACAAATCCTCTATTACAATAGCATCCTCTCAGTAGCTCCTTTCTAGTACTAATAACCAATCACTTAGATGAGCCAAACTTACAACCAATCCTTCCAGGGTCTAACCTCTAAGCTAAAACATAGAAATCCATATAATGTTAACATCATAACATCCAGTATTATCTCTAAACATCAAACTGCATCTCTATGAGTTGAGCTAACATGCTTCAAAGCTCTAAGTCTCCAACAAGGTGATCTAAGATATCATATCCTTCTAGGCTCTAGCCTCTAACCTCAAGGATCTCCATTATTACATACAACCATCTAGGTGATCCAAGATAACAACCAAGCATTTTAGAATCTAACCATTAAGCATGAATGATGCTTATAACACAATCATCTAAGTGAGCTAAGATTAAAATCCTTCTAAGCTCCCAACCTTAATAAATTATCCAAGAGTAATCCTTTAAAGGGTAGGATAAAAAATAAATGATAACATAATGTTTTATAATATTTTACAATGAGATAGAGAGGGAGGGAGAGAGAAACACATGGTGGGCCAACAAATTTTACACACTCCATGTAGGGTGAACAATGATCATCAATACATTTGTATCTACATACCAAGATTTAACAAAGTATATTATTACTTTAGATAAGATCATGGGACACCTCTATGTGGCTCTAAAACATGTGGCCCACTTTTAAAAGTGATTCCAGACACCAATTGTGTTCATATTGTATTCATCTCCAAGGGTCCAAAAATTAGATTCTCTACTTTATAAAAGATCCAAGATACCTTGTGTGACTCCTAAAATTTCACCCCCCTCACACATGTGAGGAAAATAAGAAATAATGTTATTTTTGTCTTCTTCATATATGTGGACACACAAGTCCAAAAGGTGTTCTAATCACCTTTTGATTTTCTCACACATGTGAATCATGGGTCCCCTTAGAAAATTTCCCCATCACCAACCCTTGACCATTTTCACCACATGAAAAACCATATGTGACTACTAAGGATAAAACCATGTCCCTTAGTGGAATGTTATGACCCACTCCCCATCACATCATCTTGAACACACTTGGGACCCTCCATGGCCTATGCCACATCACATTCTTTCTATATCACTTACATTCTACATTACCAACATGCCACAACATCTACATCACCTATAGACCACACCACCATGCAATACCTGTATACCACATGCTACATCACCAACATGCCATGTCACCATGAATAGTGTCCATGAATATTTGCTTTGCACCCAGAAAATATTGTTGATGTAATTTTAGGTGTACATACATCACTTCTTGACCATGTGGTGTATGCCACAACTTATTATATTATTATTATAAGTGTGCATGATGAACACAAGTGAGACATCACAAATTAGAGTATTTACCTATCTATCCATTAAATGATTCCTCTACCTTTACGTATAGACCCAGGTCAAACTATCATTTTTAGTATGTTTGACTTGAAGTTAATCACATGAAAGTAGTGCCAAGGAATTTTTATCTATAGGAAAGGATAAATATATATGAATTAGGTATATATTATGCTATTTTCAAGATAATAGTGAGCCTTCCTATTCTATATCCCATATACATATGGATCGATATGGTGAGGACCAACATGTGCCCATAATTGATTGATTTACATGTACTTGAAAGATTATAATTGATACTTTCATGATAAAAATTTTCATTATATCTTATATATGATACATTTTATTATGATTTATATGCAATCATAAGTGTTAATCTCATATGAACACTTATGATTGCATTTTAATTAGATAATTCTATTAAAAATTCTATTGGAGAGAAGCTTCAACACTATAGTGGAATTAACTAAACAAACCCAACATAACACCTACAAAACACTGGCCCTATAATGTGAGAGGTAAGTCCCTCATGCTAAATCAAAGCTCATAGTGAAATATCAATTCTCAAAGGCTTTGAAGAATAACATTGTATGTTTTTTCATCTCTCATAACATAATTCTTTCAATAATGCATGTAGTCATACTTTGCCAATGCTAAAAGATAGACATTATTTATTTTATTTTGTTTTATGTAGAGTAATTTTAGTTGATATTTTCTTAAGTTATTAATTTTTAAATTTTGTCTTAGAATCCATACATTTTCACATTGAGATATAATTTCACTCTTAGGAGGAGTTTCTTTTTATAATTTTCTATCTCTCTTTGACATTAAAGCAAACCACCTTGTAAATAAAATGAAATATTATTATTAATATTATTTAATTATTCATCCATTTTGTTATAAATTATGCCAATTTAGTTAAAAATAACATTGAAATTATCAATCAAAGAGGTGGATTATTGGATTGGTAACTTCCGATATGTCTCTTGTGTGTGCGCTCCCAAAGAATTTGAAATTGGCTATAGTGAATCTGGTAGGCGGTGTGGCTATGGCCACCATTACGGGTGGGGTTTTTCCTGCTAGTGAGGGGAGGGACTAGAAAGATATTTCTTTTGTGGGGACTAGAGATATAATGGCTCTGCATCTAGCCTACGCTCTTGGTTTAGGGTATGGACCAGGGGAGAACCTTTGCAGATGTGGCAGCCTTCAAAGTAGATATACATGATGCATTACCCCACGCCACATTGGGGCAAACCCACGTATCACCTGTAAGTGCTTTAAAACCTATGAAGGTAACTCTAGACCCTGATTTAGTGGAAAGCATTGGCCAATCGGAAGAACGATTTTCCTCTTGTGTCACCATTTTTCATTTCTATGGTTTTTGGCCTTCTCTTGTAGATCTACAGGACTGGATTTCAAAGAACTAGCTACAAATAAAAGATGGTCAGATCCATCTTTGTGCCAGGGGCTTTTTTATAGTAATATTTAAAAGTCTGGAAGATAGAAAATCTATTTTGTGTCATAATAATTTTTCTTGGCAGGGCAGATTTCCTCTTATGGCCAAACTTTGGCCTAAATATTTTAATCCCCTCTCAGAATCCTTTAATAAGCTCCCTATATGGGTGCAACTCCCTTATCTTCCGCTACACCTATGGTAAGAGGTAGTTTTTAAAACCATTGGAAATGCTATAGGGGAATTTTTATATGAAGAAGATAGTCTGACTCTTAACCATTCGATTTGTGCAAAATTTTTGGTAGATCTGGATGTTTCTAAAGGCCTTCCTAAGGTGATTTGCCTTGAATCCCCAAGGGGTACTTGGACACAAACTTTGGATTATGAGGGGATCCCTTTTCGGTGTAGGAAATGCCACCAAACGGGACATATTGCTACTTGTTGTGTTGCTGGGAAATCTCATCCCAGATGTTCACCTTCTTGGTGGCCAAAGGGTTCCTCTAAACATAATTTTGACAAACAAAATTTGGAAGCAACTTCAGAATCTGAGACTAAGAACGAGGAAAGTTCACAATCTGAATCGAAAGATGAAGAGGAATCATTGGTGAATCATTCTAATGAAGCCCCTGTGGTGGCTGTGGTTAGTGATACTGTTGAGATAGAGGAGGAGGTGGTGATATCATCCCTTGTTCTGGAGGATCTCTAAAAGATCCAGATTGTGTTTAATTCTCACAAGGATTTTATGCCCTATGGAACCCAAAGTTCATTGTCTTCTGAGGCATGGGTTGCTGAGGCAGCCAAGGTGGAGGACAGATGGACAACAGTTAGGAGAAATAAGTCTAAGCCTTCGGTCCCTCCTCTTGATATGAATCTTCAGTCATGAAAAAAAAATCTAAACTTAAAAGATTCATCTTAAGGTCCCTTTTGCTGACTGGTTTTTTTAGAGGCAGTAAACTGGTCGGGTTTACTGGTTACTGGACTGGAAGGCTATTCAGCTAGCTATTCCAGTTGGTTAACTTTTAGTTTAGTGTTTGACAGCTACTTTTTATGGTCATATTTGTTGGTTACAGGTCCATGTAAAACCTGGTTTGGGTTCTGTTCTGTAATCAGGTTCTTTTGTTAACCTGGTTGTGCTTTAAGGTTTATCTTTCCCCTTGTGTAGGGTTTCGGGGTCCCTTCAAAACTTGTTTTTACCTTAATCTAAAACATTGAAATTATCAAAGAGTGAATGCATAAATGATCAATGTTGCCTAAAAATAAGCCAAACCACAAATGTGAGATACAAGTTGTTAAGTGGGGAAATTGAATCAATTGAAGAGAACCCCAAATTTATTAATAAGGATTAAAAGACATGATTCTCAAATTAAAATATTAGTATAATAAAATATAAAGTGAAATATGAATGGGCTTAAAGCCATAAACAAGTGTCTCAAGATTAAATTATGGTGAAGAATCAAAGAGAAGAGAGATAATTAAATAGAGATATAAAACAAGAGGGTTTACTATGAAAACTTCATGATATAATTATGAAACCTTATTATTGTGTGCATAGTGTCACTAATCTCCATGAGGTGAGGGTGAAATGTGTGAAAAGTGTGGGAGAATTTGCATGTGACATGTAACTCTAATATTCCCTAAAAAAAGGAAAAAAAGGTGTGACACTTCATAAATCCATAACATGTGGATTTTTTATCATAATAAATGCATAAATAAATAGTATTAGGTTAATAAATTAAACCAAATAAATATTACTCTCTAACACGTGCTTCAATAATGATTGACTAAATATTGTATTGAGTTTTGAAATAGTGGGCTTCATGTAAAATGATGTCTCCACTATCTTAAGACAAAAATAATCTTGTATGATAATATTCCCTATTAATTATTCATAGGTGATTGTATGTTGTATATTACTCTCATCATAGACAAATTCCCTAAGAAATAAATTATGCATGAATTCTATTGTACCTTCTTATCCACAATAATTTATTTTCAATGTTCACCTTCTATGAGAGCTCAAATGACCATTGTTTCATTTTCAAGAACTTCTTAAGATCCACAAACTTTATTTTATTTTTAAATAAAATAATATGGAAAATTTAAAATTTTGGGAGTGTTGTTAGATTTTGAAATGTAATGACACCCTTATCCACAATATCTTTGATTTTATTTTTAAATGCCTATTAATACAATGATAGTTACAATATGATATTTACCCCACTCTATTAAATGATGTACATGTTGATGTTTATTAAAATAAAATGTGGTCATCTTATTATGAAGGAATTATTAAAATATCATTTGGTACACCCTTGAGTCTATGAAATCAGATGGATTGATCTAAAATTGTTTAAATAAGACTCATGTGAGTCAAATTAATAATTTTATTAATTTTATAATCCTTATTAGTTGGAGATTTAATTTATATATTTGAGATTGGATTTGAGGCACAAGTGTTTTCATGTATAATATCACACTCATAAGCATAAAAACCAAATTAGAGTCACTCATATTAATGATAAGTATATAAAGTGTTTTCCCCTTAAATGGATGTAAAATATCTTATTAAAGATGAATTAATTTTTCAAATCACTTTTTTGGTAGGGGGTACATAGGTTAATAAGAAAACATCTAGAAGTATATTAGGGTTAGGTAAATTATGGTATACTTGATATCTATACAGTCTATTCAGTTTGCCATCTTGCACTAAACTATAGACAAACTCATAGACCAGGTTAGGAATAACATGATCAAGTGCACAAAGGATGTGGGTATCTATAAAGGGGATAACCAAAATAAAGTGAATAGTTTAAGGAAATAAAATAATTCATAAATAATAATAAAGTGATCTATCTAAACAAGTAAACACTACTAGGAAAGGAAAATTATTTAGAAACATGCAACTTCAGGAAATGAAAGATAATTTTAGTAAGAAAGAATTTTGAGAGAGAGAGAGAGAGAGAGAGAGAGAGAGAGAGAGAGAGAGAGAGAGAGAGAGAGAGAGAGAGAGAGAGAGAGAGAGAGAGAGATAATGTATAACATTTAAGAATCTAATGATAATGATTTTTCAAAATTAAACTAACCCTAACTTGTAATATCTAACCATATAAAATATACTATAGTAAACTAGAAAAATAGTTTCACCTTGCATAACAAGATACCCTTAGGTCATGCTCAAACACAATTCAAGAATTCTACCAACTGTGAGTCCATGTTTGGTCTAATTTGGAGGAATATTAATTTTAATTGTAGATATCTATCTATTCAAATATTAAAAAAACAATAAAAATTAATTATCAATAATAAATGGATGTATAGGCCAATACAAGTGCATAAATCAGGTGCAATGCCAATTGAAAGAGTCAAGAGCAAGAAACAATGAAGGCAATAATAACTAAGAGTAACAATGGTGAATCTAGTCTATCTAGTAATTAATAGTGTGTATTTATATCAAATATGAAGGATAAACCATGTAACATGTGGTAGAGGAGCTCAAGATAGGTGAAGAATTTCTAGGAATCAAGAATAACTTAAGAGAGATGAAGAGTTGTTAAGATGTCCATATGAGAGATAAGAAGATCCAATAATATCCAAGAGGAATCTAGGATATTAAGAGGAAATCAAAAAATAAGATAAATAAATAAGTTAATGACAAAAATTTAGATAATGAGGCATGTTTGGACCTCATAAAGGGAAATTAAGAGGAAGAACCTTCCAAAACTAATCATTTTTTATTGTTATGCAGCAACCAAATGAAAAAATGGGTAAATTTAAATGAGTTTAGGCCTAAGATACAGGTTATAAAACCATAAACCATTGCCTAGGCTAATAGGCCACATATTTTTGGCCCCAAATTCATGGGTTGGGCTAAAATGCGCCAAAAAAAGTCTAAAACAACTTTAGAATTGGCCCTATAGAGCATGACAAGGCCCAATAAGGCCTTAGGAAGTTTTACAAAGTCTAATAAAGGGTGAAAGGCCTAAAAGGGTGCTCAAAGGATGGGTAAAAACTCATAGTGACTGGTAGAATGCACAATGAGCAGATATGTAATCATTAAGAGGAGTGGGGTCATGGGAAGTATGAATACATATGCCCCTAAGGTATAATTAGTTTGTATTTGAATGAAAAAGTGTTTTTTTAGTACCTATAAGACACACAAAATCAAAGAAAATAAAGAAACAAAATGGTAAAAGAGAACATTACCTACACTTACCACATAGGGATGGTCATAAATTGAGTCGATGGTGCAATCTATGAGTAGAAGTTCAAGTGTTCCACAATATAAATCTAAATCTAGATCTAGATCCATCTCCTACATATAAGGTAAACAAATGATATCAAATCAAATCATACAATACAAAATGACATTCACTAGAGTGCCATCTCTAGTATTCTCCATGTGAGAAATATGGGTAACCTAGATGTCCTCAAAGGAGGAGAGTAAATTATGTACTACCTTGATGAGGGGAGAAACTCATAACTAAGGATGTTCTATAAACTCATGAGCTAATACATGATTAAAATCAATTCAAATAAAAACTACATGTAGCACATGCCTAACACATGATCATTAGTCAAATCATTGATAATTGTGTGATACTTAGATTCATTATTCATCTCACTGGTAATGAAGTAACTAGATGCAAAAAGTTTATAGTCCCATGGGTCATAAATAATACAAGTAGTAAACATGGGTCTTGGGTTGCCTCAACTATTGCCATTAGTGTGAATCACCACTACGAGGTGCACCATGATGGGGGTTTGGGATGTAAGAGGACATTACATAAGTATTTTCTTGACATAGAGTAGGTCAAGGAAATTTCACAATGGATACAAAGAACACATTCAAGTTGAGGGGTGAATACCAATGCTTACTATGAGATGAGGTGATGAATGGTGTTAGGATGTCCATGAAGTGATGAATACCAACTATAGAATACTATATCAAGTCCTAGATAAACCACAACCATGAACCTATATACCTATATAAACCATAGTGAAAAAGGAAGAGGGAGTCAATAGGGATCAACTATGAATGAGCATAGAAACTACTAATAGAAACAAATAGAGAGATCAACTTCTACCCCAAGGTGTATCTATAAAGGAGTACATGGGCTTGATAGGACAGAGGACTCAGGGGTATAAGAGACTATAATAGTCCTAAAATAAGTCTAAGGAGTCCTTAAATATATAAATTTACAATGCCATTACATCCAAAATGAGACATAACCCATAAGATGTAGGTTTTTCAATTTCATGAGTGATAAAAAAATGAAACAAAATATGGGAGAAGGTAAAAAGAAGGCCTCTAACCTAGGATATGGCATTCTTGTTCAAACTAATATCTTAAGGGTCTAATAGGCCATACAATTTGTGTCTTGATACACTACTAGGTTGTGGGTTTTTGGGAAAATCCACATCCTAGCTCTCAAGGACCTAAAAATGGCCCAGAAAGGGCCAAAAGAGGCCAAGAAGCCAACCAACCAAGGGGAGAGGTTAAATAATATGTGAATACCTATATTTCACTTGGTTTTTTCACACTAACACCATAACTTAATCACATGACTAAAAACATGAAGAGGATTTAGAGTGATAGATGAAAGATAGGCATCTTAACTATCATAGCCATAATCATTATGTGAGGGTCAATCGAGAGAGAGTGTCTCAATGCCATATAAAGTGAGATGAAAGTAAGGGTGGTAAGAGGCCCCTGAAATATGAATACTATCCATGAAATGCGATTTCAAGTTTGGATCAACCATAACCACTAACCCACACCACCTACAAGAATATTGGAGGAGAGAGGGAGTCAGTAGAGGACTAACGACAAGTAAGAAGTATCACTACCAACTAAAAGAAGTAAAAGGATCTAATTCTATCTTAAGGTGCATAAAAGGAGGAGTACACAAGCCATACAATTTCAAAGAGCCATAAGGTTTGATAGTAGATGCCATGAGAGGGTTAATCCACTAAATAAAGGTTTGGGGAGGGTGTTTTAGAAAGATTTGAGGCTCACCAAAGCACCACATACCTAGGCCTAGGACTACCCTTGAGGGTAAACCACCACTTCACCCTAACCATAGGTTTTCCCTTGAGGTAGGCCATTGCTTATCCTATGAAGAGGTTAAACAATAGGGTAAAGGTATGAAGAATTAGATGAAGCATCCATATCCTTAGGCTCACTAGTCATGACACAAAACATAAGGGTTCCAAAGGTGGGATCATTTTTAATGAATGAGACCTCTGAACCCAAACAAGTGAGAGGATGGTAGCATGAGTGATGGATGGGCACAAGCTTAATGTAAGGTCTCCTCTCATTGACTAGGTTACGCGATACAATGTGGATGTAATATCACTCAAGATCCACCTTGGTATCTTGAGACACCTCATTAAGAGAGGCATTATGAGTGTAAATGCCATGATGGGATAATCATGACAAAAGGGGAGGAGGATCAACATATAGGGGTACATATTAGAAGATGTCTCCAAATAATGAAGATCTAGTTAGGTACCTAAAATAAGGATTAATAAGGGGTTGCATAATAGGTGTTTAAGGAGTGAACACTAGTCAATACTAAATGGGGTAGAACCATCCATCCTTGAGAAAATAAGATTCAGAGGTGGGAGATCTTGATGAACCCATAAGGCCCCATGAAGAGATAGTCAAATCCTGATTAGAGGGATTGTTATTAGCATGGAGATATTCCTAAGGATCTAGGTCTACATCTAAGGTGTGAACCTTACCTTCATGCATAAACTGGACCATATGAAACATTGATGATGCAATGTCTTGTATGGTAGCAATCTAAAGATGGCCAAGAATCATGTTTTATGATAGATATATGTATAACACACAAAATTCAATCCTAACAGTCTTGGGTCCAAACTTGAATTAAATATTCACATTATCCATTGGTGTAACTCTATCATTGTTGAAGCCAACACACTTGTGGTGAGAGTCATAAATTTTTTTATGGATAATACCCAACTCATTGAACACATAAAATGGATTGATGTTCAACACAAAACCTTCATCGATGATGAATCTCTTAATATGGCCATTATCCATAAAGGTCACAATGTAGAGTGGGAACTTATGCCTCTTTGCTATAATGGAAGGGTCTAGTAAACAGGTAGGGTCAAAAGATAGGATAGGTGGTTGAGGGAAGTTGAGTATGTCTAATTTTAATAATACCTTAGTATCATCCCATAGTGGTGCCTATTGGGAGACCCATAATTCAAAAAACTCTAAAATGAAAATCATCAGACTCATAAACTTGAAAATTTCACATTAAAATTATTTATAACCCTCCACTACATTGATTTACATGAAATAAGATTAGATGAAGTTAGGGTAATTTATAAAGGAGGTATAAGACATTTTAGTAATTAAACTTTTAAAATTCATATAAATTAAACCATAAGTTAAAATTACACCATAAATTTTATTAATTTCCTGTTTAACCCTATTCAAAGTTGTAAAAATTATACAAATGCCTCTAGATTTTGTAGGCTTCACAAAATCAATTAAATTTGAATTTTTTGGAAAGAGATAACCTTTATTTTGATATAAATGTAAATTTATATATAAATAAATGTCCCACCATAATTTACATTTCAATTTTTTACATAATTTAATAATTTCATTACTTTATAGTCTGATTTAATTAATTTAAAGAATATGAAAGAGAATGAGAATAATCATGCTATTTTACAATGTATGTTACAATTTAATTCCATTATACACATATTTTAAAATTAATAATAACAATAAAATGGATATCAAATAGCCAATATAAATTTTAAAATTCAATACAAGATTGTTGAATAAGTTGGTCTTTAAATGAGCTCCACAAGCAACCATAAGGATAACCAATGGAGAGGTTTTCCTCCCATCCATTTTCCATAATAATACATCTTCCTTGAGTACATATGCATATAATATTCCCAAATCCAATCATATTCACATCATTTGTGTAAGGTGTAATAGATCGATAAGACAAGGTTTAGATGATAGCTAATACGATAAGGTTCACTCACTAGGCAACAAATCTGAGAGGTTTATAAGGTCATTTATATATAAAAAGATTCCATACCCCAAAATAATGATATAATAAAAATTAATCAACATTTAAAATACTAAAAATATCACAATGTAGTCATAAACACATTTCCAACATAGCAGCCCTATCGAAGGAGAAAAAAGCATGGGGATGTCTCATTTTTTTACCATCTCTTGGCCATGGAAGATAATTAATAATTTTGAACATGCCAATTTAAAATGTATGAGGGAATAGGAACCTGGTTCCACTAGACACTACCATTACACAAATAAAAACATGTAACAAGGCATATGAACTTGGTTGCACCATCCACTACCACTTCATGAAATAACACAAGGAAAGTAAATTCAAACTCATTTGGGCAACATAAAAACATAAAATTTAAATAATAAATGGAAATTATAAATATCTAATGAAATAATGAGTGATTGAACATCTCCAAGGCCCAAGTGGGAAATAAAAACAACATGGTGTCCATAGGCACAACTTTGGCAAGCAATGGTAAAACAAGGGTAGGCCAAGTAGCCCTATGCCTCTTGAAATAAGAAAAAATGTAAGGGATAAGATTCTCAATTTTTAGTAAATAATAAAACATGAAATAAAATATCACATGTAAGCCTACCTCAGTTATCCTTTGGTATATACATAATACTCCTCCATAAGTGGAAGGCTAAGTTCTCCTCACCAAGGTTCTTTCCTTCTCTACTTGGCTTCTTCTTTATTCTCTAGCTCTCCTCCTATTTCTAATTTTCAAAATGGAAATTTTTTCATCTCAAATAGTGATTCCCTTCCTCAAATAGGCTTATCATTCAAATATAAATTCTAATTGGAATGTGACATGTTTCCATTCCCATCCCTTGTCCCAAGGTCAAAATTTTCCCCTAGTAATAAATTCACTTACAATCCCATGTGGGAGAATAAGTCCATACATTATTAATGATCCCATTATCCCATGACATAAATATCATATGGTCTAGTCCAATAGTTTAATATACACTCAAAACAATGTCTCAATCCATCATATAGTCAACAAGGGCCTTAAATTCACCTCTAATCACTTATGGAACACTCAAATCCACTTGCAATGTTTGTTGAATGTGTCCATCTAAGTTTTTGGGTCAATGTAACCTTTGACGTGGATTAAAATTACACTTTAAGAATGAAACACAAATTAAAGGTAAAACTAAGGTTTATAATAAGAGGTATGGATAATATCCAAGGGGTTAAATAGTGCTATGAAGGTTAAGGAAGTCCATAACTTATGAATAGGTCCACATACAACATAATGAATGATCAAATACTCATGCCACCACTCTAAAAATGATGTGATAATGATTGACATAGTCATAATTCCCTTATTAGCCTCCCATATGACCTACCCAACATTGAAAACTTAAAATTCCATAGGCTAGATAGTCAAAGTAGTTGAATAAAAAAAATAATACAAGTAACTCCAATCATACAAACCACATAAAAATATATACAAGGCATAACATCTAAATAATTAAGTTAAATATATATATATATATATATATATATATATATATATATATATATATATATATATATATATATATATATATATATATATATATACATATATATATATATACATATATATATATATATATATATACATATATATATATATATATATATACATATATATATACATATATATATACATATACATATATATATACATATACATATATATATACATATATATATATATATATATATATATATATATATATATATATATATATATATATATATATATATATATATATATATGCATTTCATCAATATCATGATGAATATAATAATCATCTAATAAAAGCATATAACTTTTCTTTATAGACATCCAATTTCTAACACCATTTTATTGAAATTGTCAATCTTACTCAAAATTTGTGAAAATGCATAATTTGGGCCAAAATCACTTAAACCCGCTAAATGGTTCAAGCCTGTCATATACAAGTGTTGATTTAGGATAATGTATCCTTAAAATGGGTAATTAATTTTATGTTATTATTAAATTTTATCAAATCTTTTTGAGTCAAAATTGCTAAAATACAATTTGATGCTTTGAACCACTGAATTCTTCTAACTTGGAAAAACACGACACATGTATGTGTTATTTCATGTTGACAATGTCCTAAATGGGATATTGGTTTGCATGAAATTAACATATTATTATAATTCCACTCTAGTAAAAGTACAACCCATTAATATGACATTTTGACCAGTTTGATTAATAGTGTACAACCAATTTCCAAAGAATTGCATAAATTTTGTTTAATCTCACTTAGGTAAACTAATCCAAATTAAGAACTTAAGTGGAAAATCCATGAAAACTATTGAATTTATTTTAATTGTATTCTTAATATATATATCATCAAATGAAATCATTTTTTGGGTGGCATCCATAATTCATAAATGCAGTAAATATTAGGTTCAAGGCTTCCCATGTCTCTTTAATGCCCCTTCATTCCAAATATCTATGAGGGTATTTATGGATTAATTATACAAAATTGGATTAATTCATGGCCAACCATCTTGATCTCAATATGGATGGTCATGGTTTATTATTATCAATCTCAAAAATCTATAAAGGGGAGGCCCAAGACCACCATTTTTAAGCTTCATTTGAGTAAACTTATTATGCAAAATTATTTCCATAACCTTGCTTTGCATAGTGTTATTATGATTAATTTATAATAGGATATATTCAAAATAAGCATAAAATTGATTAAAATATCATGAGCCTAGTTTCATTGGTGCATAAGAGAGGATGGTGCACTATTACTAAAGACTTGAACAACAAATCAAAGGAAAATCATGTTTTGAGTCACATTTGGATGATGGGATGCTCTTGGTAAGGTATTGTGTATGTGCTTTATTTCAATAACTTTTAATTTACATTTTCCAAACCCCATCAAAGTATTTGGCTTATCTATTTATTTTCGTATGCATTTTCTTGAGTTTCCTTGACTAATTCTTGATCTAAATCACTTTGGATTCCATCTCTACATCCTATCATGCATGGTGGGATAGTGAATCCCATTCAAACAAGGAGAACAACCTGAAATCTTTAGATTTGATAAAAAGTCCTTAAAAATCCATAAAAATAAAATTTTAACATTTTTTCCCCAT
This sequence comes from Torreya grandis, assembly GCA_037957365.1. Lineage (NCBI taxonomy): Eukaryota > Viridiplantae > Streptophyta > Pinopsida > Cupressales > Taxaceae > Torreya > Torreya grandis. The sequence goes on from JARHVA010004440.1 coordinate 1,455,635, forward strand.
GTTTTTGTGCTTTTATTGACATACAGTTTACACAGTGACTGGTGTCAGTTTTATATAATAGACATTGCTCCTATCTAACTGGAACTAGTTCTAGTGTAGGGCAGAACACGATAAAAAAAATTGGGTTTTTGAGATTTCTTAAATATTTTGAGTTGTTATTATGGTTTTTTAAGTCTTTGTCTAATCATTTTATTGTTGATATCAAAGTTTCTTTTGGATATTTTATACTAACTTGGGATAATAGAAGTTTTTTGACAAAATGTTTTTTCTTCAGGGTTCACAAGTAACTGACATCAATTTTTATCAATCAATATCAATTTTTTTATAACCATTATCAATCTTATTGTAATTATCATTGGTCACTATTAATTGATGTCAATATATATGTAATAAAAAAAAGAATCCAAGAGTAAGTTTTCAAATCCTACTTGTTTCATTGAAAATTATGCTTCAAAGAAGAAGGAAACCCTCTAAAAATTGTAGGGCATGCATTGGAAAAAAGAAAAAGTTTGACATTAATTAATTCTTTAACTTTTCATTTGGTGCTTAAAAATGAATTTAGATGGTTTATACTTAGATTGTTTTGTGAATGTTTTTCAAAGTTTACAACTAAGGCCAAGGGGCCAAAAACTTCACAAACATCTCAAATTGGTGCTTAAAATAAACATTCACTTAAATTACAAATTGTTTGAAGTGTTTTGTTTATGCTAAATCATTTTATACTTGTCTATTTTATGGAAATGAAGAATTCATGTATACTCTCCCCCCATCCCCTTTAAGGAACTTGGGTGACCAAGAATGCTTCTTCATTGCAATCATGCCTTGCCTAAGGCATGAAAATAATGTTATTAAGGCTCTCCCTAAAACATGTATGATTTGGGTGATCTAAAAACAACATCTAAAGTATTTTCACTTGGTTATTTATTTTATGTAACTTCTCTTATGAGTGGGAGTTCATAGCCTCCTCTTGAGTTCTTTAAGGAAGATTTGACCCAGGGTTTCATCTCTCATCATTATTTCATCCTTGATCCATGGTGGGGTACATAAATTATGGTACATATACTTTGATTTCTAGGTGGTTGAGCAGCTAACCTCTCCAATCATAATAAAAACCCAAGTTATGGTTGGTTAACTAGGGGATTTCACTAAGTAGTACATAGCTGGAATCACTATGCAAATGAATAGACCCTTACATAGTAAGTTACCCAATATGAAATAAATTTATGTGAGGCATATCTAGTGTTAATCACACTTGGGACCATCTAGGTGATCAAAAATTTAGTTTTAGAACAACCCCACTTGTTATGGACATATTATTGATGCAGGGTGAGAAGCCCAAATTTCCATGTTACTGTATAATCTCTTGGGAGAAGGGGGTGTAAAAACCCTACTACTTCATGTACTTTTATTTTTGGATTAAAACTTAAAATCCTCCCAAGAGAATTTATATATACAAAATTTATTGATATGAAGCAACATTGTTAGTTTAGGGATTTGGACATTATACTTAGTTATATTTGTCTTTTCCTTTAATTGCTTGGTCTTGATTGAGTATAAAACTTGTTTTTAAACCAAAACATCAACCAAACACATTTTTTATCCACCATTTTGTTTGAATAAGGAAGTGTTATTATGACTAAATCAAAATCATCTTTTTCCTTGTTCAAATACTCATTTAAAATATTGTTTTTGTATTATCTAAACATTATTGGTATGTTATCTATTTGAGTCTAAACCATCTTCCAAAGTCTCCAAGTCCTTCAATTTTAATTAAATTTTATAATGTCACCTTTATAAGTTATATGGCCAAGGTGTTAATTGGTTTTCCATTTGCACTTGGTTTGAGTTAACTTGGGTACAATTTTCTATTTGGGTCGAAGGCCATTTTATAGACTTATCATCATTTGATCATTATGAACTTGGGTTATCTATGGAACCATTCAAGATCTAAGTTCTAGAACCCATTTTATAATTCCTATTACCATGTGGAAACATTGTGCTACCCATTTGGTTTCATACTTTAGGAATTCTTGCATGTTTTCACATCTTGAGTTTCTTAGTTTTCATTGTTACTTTCCTCATTAGAAAGAATCTCTTCTAATTTTCTAATATAAACTCATAAAAGTTGAACTAGATTTTATGGCATACTAGTTTACACTTTAAGTTTCAAAGTTATCATACCCTCTTCTAATTTAATGATTTAAATCTACCAAAGTTGAGTAAATTTACGAGCCAATTCTTCTAATTGTATGGTACTATGTCACCTTATTTTTATTATAGTCTCTTTGTACCTTATCACTTGTTTAGATAAAATAAAAGCACACACTATTAAAAGTTTGTAAGACATTTCTTAAATAGTAGCAAACATAGAAAATAAACCTTTTTAGACATGACTCAAAAGTACACTCATAGTGGGGTACTTTATGGTCCTATCTGTAAGGAAGAGAAATTTTATGATGGAAAAGACAATTCTATGGTATTTGAGGATATTCCCATGACTATAAGATCTGAGGAAGACTATTTTAAGCATCAAACCTAGAGGACAAGGATGAAACATTCCTAAGGTTAATTGAATAAGGTGTTAAATTGCCATCAAACTCTCCTATGGAATAAAATTACATACCATGGTTAGGGTATAATAACAACATTGAGAATAATCCCTCACTCATATTGAAAAATCAATCATTGTTTATTCTAGGAAAGGAAAGGAACTACTTGTAGAGTCAACACCTAATGATCAAGATGTTTTCACCAAGATAAAAAAGATAAGTCAAAGATATGCAGACCAACTTATCATGGACTTGAAGTACTCTTTAGTTGTTACTTCAATACACAACAATGTATCCTAAGAACAAGGGAATGTGGTAGAACCCACATAACACACTTTAGTTGAAAATGCACCTATGATGGATCATTATGTCTTAATTAAACAACCCAAGTCTCAAGAGGTTCCATAACGTGCTTCACTAGAAACAACATACATTTTTTAATCATCAATAACATCTTATTTATTCACAAAATCAAGGACCAAAACATTCATTACTTATTGAAGAAATTGTTCAGAAGAATTTGGTTAGTTCATCTCAATCAACACGTACTTTAGTGAATAGACCATGAACTACCCAAAATCAACAAAACACTTATTATTCAAGACTACCAACCTTAGGGAATGTTTATCAACCCATAAATCAATGGCTCACTTACTTGACTCAAGGAGTGAAAAAAAATAAAGATACATATTATAGTGTGTATATCCATAGAAAATCCATGAAATAGGGGAACATACTACCCCAATAGAATTATATTCCACCTACCAATGCACCTAACATGGAAGAGTGGAATTTAGTGAAATAAATTATATCATGATTGGTGAAAATAAATAGAATCAAGAAGTATAAATTTGATGAGATATTTCCATATCTATTTTATTTGATTTTCATTTTGAGGCACCCATATTTGAAAAATATAAAGGAAAGGGTGACCCTCATGAACTCATTCAGGCATTTTTCTGTTATGCCAAGAGGTAGCTTATAACAACATTTATTTACTTCATTTATTTCTATGAATTTTAGGGAGACAAGATTTAGACTATATTCTTAGGTTACCCAAGGTATAAGTTGTAGATTAGAATGATTTCTCTAAAGAAATTGTCAACCACTTATCTTAAAATATTGAACATGAATTAACCATTATTGACTTGTGCAAAGCCAAATATTAAGATGGAGATAGATTCATAGCATATCTACAGTGTTGGAGAGCATTATCTTGACACTTTTAACATAATTTTTTATACAAATATCTTGTTGAAATTTTTGTACAAAACTTACACCCTAAAGTGGTACGCAATCTATGACTTGCATGTGCAAACACATTTGAAGAAATTATAGATAAGGGTGTGCAGATTGAGAAGGCACGTATCACTAAAGGCCTTGTCAAGATTTATTCATAAGGTCAAACTTCAAATCATACCCAATATCATAGTCAAATTATTGTAACATATAAACCCAAGGGGTTTAATAAGAATAAGAACATGGTCATAAACAGATTAACTAAATCAAGACATTTAGTAATGATGTAGGCTTCACCAAATCCAAATGTTTAATTATCTCCTCATAATCCACCAAACACTTTTCAAAGAGTCCCTCGATAAAGGGTATTTAATAATAACTTCATAATATTTAGTAAACTAGGAGATCCTATTGAGGCAGTATTCCAAAAGATTGTAGTAGCTGATTTGATTATATGGTCTATACTAAGGCCATTTCTTGAAGATCAATCCAAACCTAATTGGTATCAATAAAAGTAATTTTGTAACTTTAATCATGTTTTTGGTCATGCTGCTTACCATTCTATTCAACTATGGCACCTCATTAAATATGATAGAGAGTGGTGAAGTTGAAATCAAACTTGCTCCATAAGACACTAATCAAGATATGGGAATCTACAGAGATCCATTTCCTTGACATAATCAACAACCACCAAGGAACAATCAAAACCAAAGATAGAATCAAATGCAAAACAAGAACCAAGGTCAAAATCATAATTAGCATGATCATAATAAATATCATAATACCCATGATAATAACTTGGGTTATAATAACATGCCTTACAATTACAAAAATACTATGAGACAGTTCTACAAACCACATTACCACTATTACTATTAAAACACATGAACCATGCTTTACTTATCAAAGTATTAGACCCATTATTATAGGGTCAACACACTCTCTATTAATTAATTCCATATCAATTTCTTTCAATGTTGTTTCACCTTTATTTTCATAGTTTACCATTTCTATATCCCATCCTTCCTCTAATTATAATGGCTCCTCATTGACTAAAAAATGCTCAAATGTAACTAGATACCCATGAGTCACCCTCCAAGGCCCTTTTCCTTTTTCTTCTAATTATAATGGATCCTTACACATCTAGACTATGTAATTACAACTAGATGCGCATGAGTTACTCTTTAGGGCCCTTTGTCCTCTTCTACCACCGAACCCAATGTGAACATTATGCCTATAGATCCAAATCCAAATATTATGCTAGCCAAAGGTAAAATGTCTTATCCTCTTATTAAAAATCCTTATAGTCTATTAGACCAACTAAGTAAAAGCACTACATAAATTTATATTTTAGATCTCTTACATACGTCTGAAGTCCATAGAACTATTTTAAATAACTTTTTATAAAAATCTATTATTTCCCAAGATATTAATCCTAAACAATTCCAAACACTTGTAGGGAATTTTTATTCAATTTGATAGGTCATATTTGATCAAAATGACATGTCCACTCTTGGTCTTAGCCATAATAACCCATTATATATTGAGATCATCATTGAAAACCATAAGATCAAGTGGGTTCTTATAGACAATGGTTTAGGTCTAAACATAGTGTCCCTCAAATTGGTACAAAAATTGGGTTATAATGAAAAGGACATTAAACTATATAAATCATCATAAAGGTATATGACAACATTGAGAAAGGATATTCCAATACTATTTATTTTCCAATCATTATTGGGTCTATGTCCCATCACACTTTGTTACATATTGTAATTATTGAGTTGATTTATAATATACTTATTGGTCATCCTTATATCCATTAATTATAAGCCATTCCATCCACTTTTCATCAGTGCCTTAAGTTTCCCCATGATGGGATCAAGGTCACTATTCCTTCTGATATACAGGCTTATCAATATTGTAAACATCTAAAGGCTGAATATCATAGTTATAACTATTATCCTAGTTATGAATTCATTGCACAAAAGAATAAGGAAATAGTTTCACATCCACAAAAATCTAATTATATCAATACTAATGACCTTAAATCCATTTTAACTAATTCATTTCCTGAAACTCTTATAAAATATGTTGTTATATAAGACATGGCCATTTCCACGTACCATCTTAAGGATGCCTTCTATGTTACTAAGTTTCCAAAGTCTCCCAAAACATTTGGTAAACCCAAACCTTCCAAAATTCCTAACAGACCCAACATGATTTGGTAATAGAAGAAATAAATAAAGAAACCACTAATGGTATTTGTACTTGCTACTTCACCAAAACATGATTGAGAGGCTTTCACTAAAGGAGATTAATTATATTCTGATGACATTATTGATTATTTTTAGAATCCAAAATATCCTATCCCTATTCAAATCATGGATAATTTTGATTATACAAGAAAAGGCCTTAGCCTATGAGCATAAGGAATCTTGGAACCTTTATTAGTTGAAAATATTAATTTGAATCAAGGTTTTGGATTTATAATGCCTGGGGTAAACTCATGACTTTCTATAGTGATTCTTCTGAATTGACTATTAGAGTTATAGTCACTGAGAGGGGGGGGGGTGAATCAGTGATGAAAGATATTTGAAAAATAAATTTTAATCCTTTCAAACTCTTAATAAATGACCACAATCATTCGTAAAGCATACACGATGTTCATAGTAATGAATAAGAAAGATGATTGAAGATCACACACATAACACAAGATCTATGTGGGAAACCCTCTTGGGGAATAAAATAAACTCTCAAGACTAAAAACACATGGACTACTTCTCCTATAAGATGATCACAAAAATGAGACATTTTAGTGAAGCACCCACTTCATAAGGAACACCCACCCCTAAGTATGAACAAGCACTAGCTTGTTCTAGATGTTGAGTACCCACACAACACCTTATGAAAACAATAACTCTAGAACTCTAATTGCCTTTCAATCAGATGGGAAAATAATGTATTATAACACCTCTCTTTCAACTCATCACACACACTCAAACTTGATCATACAAGTAATGCATCCAAACACCCCTTTTGGATCATTCTAAGCTTCTTATATCATCCTCAATCTACTCTATACTTCAGTCCATCCACTGAGCACACTATATATGATCTCTTTCCTTCATCTCTATCTTTTGCTCTCTCAATTCATTCACATCAAGTCTAGAAACCATTTCCTTGGTCTCTACTCTTTATAGAGTCTTCTTGAATAACAACTTCTAGGTTGGCCATAATACTTGCCTTAACCTTTAAGATTTATAACATGCTAACACATAACACAATACCATAATCATAGGTCGGCCATAGAATCCATGGGTCACACTTAAGTAGCTACACCTTTCAATTAGGCCTTAGTAGCACTTATAGCTCTCATGGAGACCTATTACTTCTTTAGCACTTTATCAAGAAAAATAAGAATGCAAGATAGATTTCAAATATATGGGTCCACTCCATATGACCTCTAAGACATCTTCAAGTGATTAATCCCACCAAAACACTCTTCTACTAAATTACAATTTACTCAAATAATAGTGTGTACATAGAAACACCATGAAATAACAAATAGTCAAATTTTAAGCATAATATATATGCTTTTACAAATATTCAAACCTTATAATAATTTTTTTTAGATGCACCTTGAAGTCCTCTTCAACTTTGATTTTTAAACCACCATGAAATTCATCTTAAATCAAAAGATATAGCTCAAACACTGTAGATTGGTTTTCCCTCATTAATTTGAAAATTCAAATTCCAATAGTCATTGTGTTAATGTTAAACATTAGACACTTTGACATCATCTCATGCTCCCTAACAACTTTGAACAAATATTCACCATTGATCTCCTCAAGAGTATCCTAATATTTACCTTACAACACTCACCATTGATATTCAATAAAAGCTTACATAATTATGCCACTTGGCAGATTTGCATGCCTTTTATGTACCCTATAACTAGTCACTAATGAACTTCTTCCACTTGACAACTCTGCATGCATTCTAAACACATTGACTATTTGACTCCAACCAACTTCCTCCACTTGGTAGCCCTACATGCAATCTTGACTAATTGACATTGAATTGTGCCATTGGATCCTTATCCAGTCAGATTAAATGATCATCATTAGATCTGTGATCCAATTAAATGTTCACCATAGATATTCGATACCAAAAATTTGGCTAAGTATGGGAACTTGGTAAACTCTGTTTGAGAATCCAACTTTGCACCTTAATAACTTTTTTTCTGCTCCATAGCAAGACCTAAAATCTAAACCATATGATCAAATTTCATAGGGAAATCCATCCATGTATCAAACTTATCTTGAAACCTTCATACATGTGAATATTATTTCATCAAATTTCTTATGCAACCTTATCTATCAAAATGACTACTTAAACCTAGACACTCAAATGACTATTTTGATGATTTTTTTCACTTCCATAAGCACTATAAGCACTCATAACACCCCATAGGGTCTTTGTAACATGTCTATATCATAAATATCATCCATTAATTACCTCATCAAGTCAAACACTCTCCAAACCATCAATCTAATCACTTTGTCATTAATGCATTAGTACCACATACTCTATTTAACATCAATGACAACCAAACATCAATGACCATGCTCAACAATTTCCCCCTTTGTTATTTATGGTAAAACACCCTCATAATTAATTATTAATCATTTAAACTCCTTCATTCTAATCTTTCTCCCCTTTGACATTAGTGACAAAGGGTCTCTTCCTCAATATGCCAAAAATCATTCCTTAACATCACATATATACAAATACTATTTAGGATGCTCAGGATACTTACAAACCTTTAAGCATATGAATCAATCATTCCCACTTTGACTTGTACAAATCTAAAATTGGACTTATTTGATCATTTGACCTAAAAAACTACTCACAAAGCTTAAAAATCTCCTCCCAACATCATGCTCCATCTTATGTCATCTGTTCTTTGACATACACCAATCTAAACTTGGGATTTTTGGATCTTTAGACCTATCTATGTACAAAAATCATAATCTCTCTTTGATCATGTATGAATATTCAATACCTTATCAAAATACATTAGTTAGTTTGATCAAGTCATCATGTTAATATTCTTGAGTTCACAACTATAGCAGACATCTTCACACTTCTATTAAGACTGAAGCATCTTCACATATGCTCCGCCTTACATCATGCACATATTATTCAATACAATCAAGATAACTAAGTTATCTCTCCATTATACAAACACATCTTGCATATTATCAAATTGAAAAGAACATACCTTTGTACTAATTGGCAATTTGATCATTACTTTGAGCACACACACTTGCTTCCACACATGAAAGATGTCTCCTAATAAGCATAAGTAGAAACACCTAATTTTCATAAACGGAATAAAGATCCAAAAACTTAGGATAATCCCATATATCCATTCTCTCACTTGACTTGTAGACCTTCCTCATCTTTAGATTGAATTTGAATGATTTCTCAACCTTATTCTTTTCTTTTATCTCAAGATCCTGCTTGATTGCCTTATCCATTTGGGTAGATAAGGCTTGTTTTTTCATACTTGAACTTATTATTTATTATATTATTACAAATAATCCAATTTGAGCCTATTTTTCATTTACCTACTTAGGCCTCCATTCACTATGATTCCTTCTCTTCATGACAAGATTACCAATTTTTGAAGTAGAATATTGATCATTCTTGTAGAACCTTGTTATGTGACCTCTCTCCTAACATTTTAATCAAATGAGGTTTTTTAGATTATATATACCTTGTGATTGATATATATGATGATTTCTTGGAGTTTCATGAATTCATTCATGTACTTGATAATTTGGTCTCCTGATGAAGATATTACAAAACTTTGCAATATGACCAAACCCTTGACACTTGTAGCAAAAGATGTTATTCTTTCCTTGTGAACCTATTGATTGTCTTGAGTGATGATGTTAATAATCATTTCCATTTTATTTATAATACTTCCATGAAAATTAATTCCTTGATAATCTTGTACAATCTTTTGACCTATGACCAAATTGATTACAAGAGTAATAATGACCATTGAAATTTTCATGCCTTATAGCATTTGGTTTTTTTATCTAATTTGTCTTCATTATATCAATAGCTTCACTCCTTGACTAATGATTGATCTTAAAATCCTTTATCCTTTTTTTACTTACATTCTTTTTTTATTGTTTTTATCCAAGACCATATCTATCACTATCATGCTTTTGACTACTCATAATATTGTTAAAATCATGTGAGATTGTTTCATACTTCATAAATGAATTCACCTTACAAGATGTCTTGTCTAACTCAGATTTTAAAGACTCAATTTAAATCACATACCTTAATCACTCATATTCTTTGGCTTTTAGGCTTTTAGATATAGTTTCTAATTTACTAATAATATGCTTGACATTATCTTCATGTTTTATGGTGTCATCATTCATTCTTTCTTCAAATACATTGAATTTCTCTTCATAGTCCTTGATTTGTGACATCATCTTCTTCTTACTTTTCTTTTCAATTTTTAGATCTTCAAGATCATTCATAGATTCATTCTTATTATCTAACTCATCATCTATATTTTTTCTCATATATTTATTTAATTTCATCTACAAAGACTCTATCTCTATTTGATACATGATACACTCTTCATCCTTACTCTTTAATTCTTCATTAAGAATCCAAACCTGAGTTTCAAGTTATTATGTGATGTCATCATGATCCCTCACTTCATTACTTAGCCTTCCATCAAAAAGTCCATTTTTTTCCTCATAGGATTCGATTAATGAGTCTTGTTTTCTGTTCTTTCTTTGTATTAATTTTTTTTCTTCTATAGTATCTAGATATTTATCTTCAAGAGTGACTTTCTCATCTTCTTCCTCTGATCTATCTTTGCCAAATAAATCTCTACATAAATAACATTTACCTTCATCATCACTAAAAGCCACGAACAATGTCTCCATGTCATTATTATGAAAAGAATCATCACTATAAGATGTGTTTACTTCTTCTTCTAAAGATGAGTTATTATCTTCTTCATGGTAAAGGCTCCTACTACCTTTGTATGATTCCTTCTTTCCATTTTTATTACTAAATAACTTTCTATTATTTCTAGGACCCTCATATTTCTTGTGTTCATCCTCATGACATTCTTTATAATCTTATTTATGTTCAAACTTGTCTCTATTTAGACATCTAGCTACAGAATGACCAACTTTACCATATGAAAAATATTTGAAAAGATTTTTTCCTTCATACTTACCTAATCCTACATTCAATTTTATTGCAATCATGGCTTTAAGTTGATCTTCATTAAGATCAAAGTCTTGAAGATTTAACTTTTTATTCTTGTCTTGGGTCTTCTTGATTACCTTGAAGGTTGATTCCTTCTTAGGAGGTTTGTCCTCATCCACTCTCATCTCATAGGTAGTATGGATGCCATGTAGTTCATCCATCTTCAACTGAGTGAGATCATGAGTTTCTTCTACATTATAAATTTTTGAAACAAAATTCAGTGTAAGAGTCCTCAATACCTTTTGTTTTATAGTAGCTTCATCAATCACCTCTCTAAGACCTATGATCATGTTTACTACCTCATAAAACCCTAAAAGATAGGATGCCTTAGTATTTTAATCCTTAATTTTGAGACCTTCAAATTACCTTTATTAGTTTTTTAATTTATCAAGTTTTACTTTAGAATCTCCTTCATAGATAGTCTATAATTTGACCCAAATTTCCTTAACAAACTTGTAATGGTTCACTTTGGTGAACTGAGCCTCAAATAGACCACAAATGATATCATTCATATCTTTTGAATTATTCTCACTCAAATTTTTATTAGTAGTACTAGTTAGAGGAGTAGTTGGTGTAACATAGCCATCTGTGATAGATTTCCAAATATCAGACCCTAGAGGCATGATGTATGTCCTCATCCTTATACTCTAGAAAGCATAATTTGACCCATTGAAAAATGATGCTTGTTTCTTAGACAAACATGCATCTATTAACTTGTCATATTATACCTTGGATTACCTTCAAGTGGTTAAATTTGTATTGAAGGTCTTGCTCTAATACCAATTATTGGAGGTACAATCAGTAAGAGGGGGGATGAATTAGTGATGCAAGATATTTCAAACTTCAGTTGTAATCATTTAAAACTCTTAATAAATGACCAAAATAATTTATAAATCATACAATATGTTCATAAAAGTGAATAATAAATATGATGCAATATCACACACACAATACAATATCTACATGGGAAAAACTCTTGGGGAGTAAAACCCACTCTCAAGCCTCTAAACACATGGACTACTTGTCCTATAATATGATCATGAATATGAGAACTTTTAGTGAATCATGCACCTCACAAGGATCACCCATCCCTAAGTATGAACTAGCACCCACGTGTATAAATGTTGAACACCCACACAACATATTATAAAAATAATAACTCCAAAAATATGATCATCTTTCAATTTGATAGAGAAAAAATGTATAACACCTCTCTTTCAACTCATCACACACATTAAAAAATTCTCATATAAGAAATTTATCCAAACACCCCATTTGGATAAATCTAGTCTTCTTCTCTCATCCTTAATTTGATATATACTTCATTCCATCCACCAAGCACACTATCTCTAATCTCTTTCCTTTGTATCTATCTTCTACTCTCTAAATTCATTCACATCAAGTCTAGAAACCATTACCTTGGTCTCCACTCTTTATAGATTCTTATTGAATAATAAATTATAGGTTACCCATAACACTTGCCTTAACCCTTAATACTTTTATCAGGCTAACACATAGCTCAATACCATCTTCATAGGTTGGCCATATCATCCATGGGTCACACTTAAGTAATTATGACTTTTAATTAGGCCTTAGTATCCCTTATAGGACTCATCAAGACCTATTACCCCTTTATCACTTCATCAAAAAAATTAATAAGACAAGATAAATTTAAAATACATGGGTCCACTCCATACATCCTTTAAGACATCTTCATGTGATTACTCTTACCAAAACACTCTTCTACTAAATCACAATTTACTCAAAAAATATTTTGTACACATTAACATCATGAACACATAAATAGTCAAATTTGAATCTTAATATATACACTTTTACAAAAATTCAAATCTTTTAATAAATTTTCATGGATGTCCCTTAAAGTCCTCTTCAACTTTTCTTTTTACAGCACCATGAAATTTTTCTTGGCTCAAAAGATATAGCTCAAACACTACAAACTAATTTTCCCTCATTAATTTGAAAATTCAAAAACCAATAGTTACTATGTTAATGAAAAACATCAGACACTTTGACATTATCTGATGCTCCTTGACAACTTTAAACAAATACACACCATTGATCTCCTTAGAAGTAGCTTGGTCTTTACCTTATAATGCTCACCATTGATCTTTGATCAAAACTTCCATGATTATTCCATTGGCAGCTCTGCATGCCTTCTATGCACCTTACATCCAGTCACTAATGAACTTATATCACTTGGCATCTCTACGTGCCTTTTGAGCACATTGAATATTTGAATCTAATGAAATTCTACCAATTTATAGCCCTGCATGCAATCTTGACTATTTGACTTTAAACTACGCCATTGGATATTTATCTAATAATATTAAATGCTTACCATTATATCTATGATTTGATTAAATTCTCACCATAGATCTTTGATACCACAAATTTGGCTAAGTATGGGAACATGATAAACTCTATCTGAGTAGCCCACTTTTCACCTTAATAAATTTTGATATGCTCCAGGTCTAGACCTAAAATTTTAACCATATGATCACTTTTCATAATATAATCCATTCATGTATCAAACTACTCCTAAAACCTTCATGTGTGTGAAATGTGATGTCATCAAACTACTTACTTAGCCTTATATGTCAAGATGACTACTTGAACCTAGGCACTCAAATGACTATTCTAATGAACTCCATTCACCTCCATAAGCACTCTAAGTACTCATAACACACCATAGGGTATTTAAAACATGTACATACCATTAATATCATCTATTAATATCCTCACTAAGTCAAACACTCTCTAAAATATCAATTTAATCACTTTGTCATTAATGCACTAGTACTAGATGCTCTCTTTGACATCAAAGACAACCAAGCATGAATGACTATGCTCAACATTGACAAGAGATAAGACTCTTGGTAGTGATGTAACATCCCATTATATCCTTTTTGATGATATTTTTGACATGGATTTATTTGATTCAAATTCCATTATGACCATAACACCTCATTGTTCCCTATACCTTTTCCATCCTGAACTCATTGATTAGGACCAAAAAAATATAATCATTCACCTTGATGAATTGTAAAATGAGGAATCAATTATAAAATATATGGGTCTCAAATATATATGGCCAATTGGTGATCATAATCAAGGATTTAAATTTTTTTGGATCCTTCTAGCTACTTTAGATAGCAAGAAAACTTTTATGGTCATACAAAAGATAAAACATCAATATATTTAGGTGAAAACCTCTTTGAGGCACTCATTGGTTAGTGAAAAAGTAAAGATAAATATGAGCCCTTAAGTGAAAACCTATTTTAGGCACTCTTGGATGGAAAGTTTTTTCATCCCCAAAGGATGCACAAGGTCCATCAAATTTTATCTCCATAGCCAATACTAGCACCACATTAAAACACGAAGTATTTGAGAATCTTGCTCTTGAATTTATTGAGATTTTTACTAGCTAGACATTACCTAATTTGGTGGATTAAAATTCATCACATTATCTAGATATTTGGGAAGAACAACAAGAAACCATAGCATAACACAATGATCATGATCACATATTGCATATTATTCTTGAAGATGTCTTAATACTTATTATAGAAAAAAATATTGAAGTGAGCCTAGGAACATATGATGATCCTAAAATTATTAACCTTGGAGCTTCTCTTACTGATGAAGAGTGAGAACACATTATATCCATTTTGAAGGATTTTATTGATATTTTTGCATGGGCATATTCTGACATGCCATGTTTCAACCCTCACATAGTTGTGTATTGCCTTGTTATTGATCTAGATGATAATTTAGTCAAATAAAAATTGAGGAAGGTGTATTCACACATCACTCTTTTACTAAAAGTTAAATTGGAGAAGTTATTAGAACCAAGCATCATTAGACCATCAGACTATTTTTTTTAAATAAAAAGGGTAAAAATATATTAATAAAAGAACAAGAGCATTATAAGAAGAATGGGGGACCAAAATACCCAAAGGAAAACAACAAGCACAAAAAAACTAGGGATGAACCCACCTATATGTTGATATGAGCCTTCCTATCTTCTTCCAAAATACATTCCAGATTAAAGTGAAGCTCTGAGGAGAGAGACTCCCAATCCTCAGAATTACCACCATCTAAATGCTCAAACACCAATTTTGCCAAACAATCCACTGCTCTATTCCATTCACAGGGAATATAAACAAACCTAATTGTATCCATGAGTGAGCTAATCCTCAAAATCTACTGCACAATCCCAGCCAATTGCCAATTGACATCCAACACTTTCCTCTTAACAAACAGGTTGATCACGACTTGAGAATCTGATTCGTAAATGATCCTACGCCAACCCAACACTTGAGCCTTCTCAAGAGCATAGAGAATAGCCTATCCTTCCATCATGTTGTTGGCTTACATCCTCTCATGGACCACAAAGAGAAAAATCACTTTACCTTCAGAGTCTATACCTATCCCACCAGTACCCACAAGGCTAGGATTACCCCTGGAAGAGCCATCTGTATTGATCTTGAGAAACCCATTGGGAGGGTATTGCCACTGACCATCCCTATGAATCTTCTCTTTACCTTGTCAACCTCTCCTAACCCAAGCCAAATTACCTAAAAATTGCTGGACTCTTAGGCGTGCCACCACCTCAATGTCCTATTTGGATAAAGGGAGACAAACCTCACTCTTGGCTTGCACAGTCTCCTAAATCATCCCTATGACTTTCTGCCATACTTATTGCACCATAATCCTCTCATTCAAGAATATCCACCTATTTCTCTCCAACCAGAGATGCCACAGCAAAAAGATGGCCCCCCTAACCAAACATCCTATAGAAAATTTGTCCTTGAGGGGGGTTCTCCCATGACACTCCAAAAATTAACCAAAGATGAAACATGGAGACAGGGGTGCTGCCACATGTCCCACCAATAATGCCAGATTTGAAAAGCAAAGGAACAAAAAAAAAAGGTGAGTAGAATCCTACTCAGCTGCTCCACACATAACACAAATGGATGGGCCTTGGAAGCCTCTTTTTCAGAGATTGTCCCAGGTCAAGCACCTATTCCAAGCTAACAACCAAACAAAGCAGTTGTATTTTGGCCATGAGAATTTATTCTAGACCTGTCGCCACCATTTCACTTCTCCCCTACCCAATCTCTGAGATAATAAATCTTGATATTTAGAAGCAACTATGTAATTTCTTTTAGGATTGGGAGACCAAGCAAGCTCATATTCCTCTTGGAGGGAGCTACATCAGCATTTGGAAAGGAGGTTCAGTAGCTCATCATGCTCCTCCTGCATTCCAACAACTGGCTAACCTCAGGCACTTTCCATTTTACCACCTCTAGCTATTTTCAAGAAATGTATGATTTAAAGTCACTCACCTGAGACCAACCATCATCAAGGAATCTCTAGCAAAGGTTTGACAAATTATGGAACTGAGAAATAATGAGAGGGTCACTGTCCCAAGAATCAGTCCAAAAGAGAGCCTTGGATCCCCACTTACAAATCTATAATAAGCCTTCCTTAATAAGAGCAGCCCCTTTTTTTAGAGTCCTCTATATCACTGAGCCTTTCCCAATGAGTGGATAATAAGGAATATCACTCTGAGTGGCCCCCAAATAGTACTTCTGAGAGAGAATTCTAGCCCAGGCCTTGTCTTGTTCATTACACCAGTGCCATTAAAGCTTAGCTACCAAAGCAACTCCATTTAAGTCCATCAACCTTAGGCCAAGTGCCCCATATTGTTTGGGGCTACAAACCATCTCCCATATAACTAAGCTCCATTTCAAGGTCATCAAAGTACCAGTCCATAAAAATTGCCTAGTAACCAAGTCAAATTCCTTAACAATTCCCATCGAGGCAACCTGAAGCATACATCTATAAATTGGCTAAGCCTACACCACAAATTGAATTAATTGAACATAGCCCACAAAAGAAAGCCACCTGTGAGTCTAATGATTCACATTCGCCTAAAATTTATCCAAAATATTCTGCCAAGATTCTTTGCATATATGGCCAGCTATAATAGGAATACCCAAATAAATCAAGGGGAGAGTCCCAATCTAGAAATGCATAGTCTGAGTAATTCACTACTATATGGGAGTTGGTGTATTAAAGAAGAATATGGATGAATTATTTTCATTAACCTTTTACCCTGAGGTCATTAGATAAAAATCCAACACCTTGCACAAATTGGCAGCTTCACTCATTGTGGCCATGCCCATCAGAACAGTGCCATCAGCAAATTACAAGTGAGACTATGCCAAAAGTTCACCCCCCATCACCAGCCTTGAATATGCCCATCCTCTATGTTCCTTCTGATCATCCTCCCCAAGCCTTTATCAAGAAGAAGAAAGAGATACGAAGACAAGAGATCTCCTTGTTGTAGCCCCCTAGAGGCACCAAATAACTCCATATGTTCCCCATTGATAAACACCAAAAAGGAAACTAAGGAAATGTAGATCATGACCCATTAGGTCCATTCATTCACAAAACCAAAATATTTAAGAACCTTCCATAGGAATGACCATCTGATCCTATCAAAAGCCTTGGCCATATCCAGCTTAATAAACATTGCCTTCTCCTTAGAGCTGGCCATGGAGTGAATGGACTCAACTGTTATGACAATACCATCAAGAATTTGCCTGTCTTCCACAAAACCACTATGTTCTTCAAAAATCACATCACTAAGCCCAATTCTTAACCTTTCTACAATTATTTTAGATATGATTTTATAAATAACATTACAAATAGGTATAGGGTGAAATTGACTTAGCCTATCAGCTCCTTCGCATTTCGATATGAGGGTGAGATAAGTCACATTTGAAGACTTAAGCATTTTCTTATTCCACTGAGATTCTTGAACAATAGATAAAAGATCCAATTTGATAATATCCCATAATTCTTGATAGAATTTAGCTGAGAAGCTGTCAAGACTAGCCACTTTCCTCTTTTTCATTTGGGAAATAGTTGCCTCAAGCTCCCCAAGTGTGATATCCTTCACACGTCACCAGGGGTGAAATGTAGTAGAGAACCTGTGCTTCTTTTGATAATTCCTCATTCACATCTTCCCTAAAAAGAGTAGACAAATACTGCACCACCTCCTTTGACATTGTAGAAAAGGAATTAAGCCACTCACCTCTTTCATTGACTAGGACCGAGATATAGTTGCCATGCCTCCTGGCTTTGGACGATTGGAAGAAAAAAGAATAATTTCTATCACCTTCTTGAAGCCATTCTCTCTTAGCTTTCTGCTTCCAAACCATTTCCTCCCATATCTCACATTCCTCTAGGTCTTTCACAGCTTGAGCTTCATCTTGAAGTAAGATTTTAGTCAATCCTTCCTCCCTAATTGTTCTCATGATACCATCAAACTTAGCCTGTGCATTAGCCTTAACATGAAAAATATTCCCAAAGCTTTGATGATTCCACTATTTAAGCTTATACTTCACAAACTACAATGATTTAGCAAAAATATACATCATCGTACCATGGGTAGGCCTGCCCCACCTCCACCAGTTGGCCACACATTCAAACAATGACTGATCTCACAGCCACATGAGTTGGAATCTGAAGGAAGGAGAGCGAGGCTGGTACTTTGAAACACTATTCAGCTTAATAGGCCAATGATTTGATCCTCTCCAATCCAAAATTTTAGACCCTGTAAACCACATACCCCCAACCCAGTAGTTAGAAACCAAAAAATGATCTAGTCTCTTAGTAATGCAATGTTGGCCAGTCCTCTGATTTTTCCAAGTAAACTCTCTGTTATTGGGATGAATGTCAACTAAATTCAAAACTTCAATGTAATTTCTCATAAGCAAAGTAAAGGGGTCAAGATTTGTCATACCACCACATTTTTTAGTCAAATCCAAAATAGCGTTAAAATCTCCAACCATAATCCAAGGTTGGAAGGGAGCCAAGCTGCAGATAAAACTAATGTGGCCCCATAGGGATTGTTTACCCCACAAGTTAGTAGGGGAATAGACATTGGATAGAAGAATAACTTCCTCTGTCTTAAAGCTAGAAGCCATCATAGTCAAGGAAAACTTAAAGGACAACCATCCTATGAGGCTGATCTTATGGGGGTTCCAAAGGCAAGCTAATCCTCCTAAAGATCTAGTAGCCCCAATGCATTGACAGTCCCCTTGTCTCCACAACTTAGGCACTAATCTAGACATAGCATCTACTGAAAGCTTAGTCTCCTACAAAAAAAAGACATCAGGTCTTTGACTTCTAATCATGTTCTGAACATCATTTTTTCTAGGGCTATTGTTCAAACCCCTTACATTCTAGGATAGTATAATCATTTCAAAGGATTTAAAAAGTGAGCATCTAGAGTCTTCCCTGACCTCAACTCCACCAAAGTCTCTCCCATTAGTTTCATCTTTTCTAGGTCTTTTTTCCTACCAAGCTTTAATAATTTCTCCCCTTCGCCCTTCTTAAGGTCTTTTTGCAAAAGTCCCAAGTGAGGAGAAGATTTACTACTCCTTGCTACTCCTAATTCTCTAGATTTCCATGTTAAATATAAATTCCCATCTTCTTTAGAGGGAATAGCTGAGGAAGTCAAAACATCTGATATCAACATATACTGGTCCATATCCATGTGCCCATCCCCAACATCTTGTGATTCAGTTAAATCAACTGAAACATTATTCTCCTGGGCTGGGCCCTCAATCTGCTAATCCAAAATCATCAACCCTGGGTTCACCTCCTATTGGTTAAGGTCATCTAGAATTTCAAATCTATTAAGCGAGTCATCTGCCTGCCTTTCCTTTAAAGACCATTTTGACCCCTGCTTCTATTTTACCCTTTAATCAGGATAAAACCATTGGTTTCTGGCACCTCACTTGGAATCGGGCCCTTCCCTTTGTCAGTTCTAGGCAAATTATGAGTAGGTTGAGTAGGCTAAGACTTAAAGGTTTTAGATTTGGGATACCATCATTCAAAGTGACCATAAGAATGGCAAAGATGATAGCAAAAGGGAAGAGCTTCATAATCCAATTGTTGTACCTAGGAAAAGGGTCCCGCACTCATTTCAATAGCATCAAGTATTGGCTTACTAAGATCAATTTCAACACAAATGCAGGCATAAGTCATTACCTTTTCCCCAAGGATTGACATTGATGAACTGACTAGCCTTCCCAAGAGGGATGCAAGAAATTGCAAGGTATCTTCACGACAACATTCCACCAAAAAGTGAGGTAGCTACACCCACACCGGAACATGGTTTGGCAATTCCTTTGAAGGTATAAAACTATCATGCTACAGCTTGATAAACAGCCCCACCTGATTGTGAAAGTATGGACCTCCAGCAAAGACTCTACTACAGTCAATCAAGTAGGTAAAAGTGACCATAAAATAACTATTAGCTAACATTGTGACATCCATTTATCCTTCCAGAGCCCATGTCTTCTGAGCCCATGCTTCCAAGAATTGGAACAAAGTCCTAAGCCCTAAAAACTTGCAATATAGAGAATGATTTGTTTAATATTTGATATCCTTAGCAATCATGTCTATAGGTATGACCAATTTGGGCCTCTCTTTGCATCTTTCCAGGCATCCATTGACCTTGGGAAGTCTCATGTCAGTTGGCTCTTCAGCATCACATGGACCTAGAAATAGTGGGGGGAAAACCATTCTAGCACTCCTCAAGGTCTAGGCTAACTACTACACTCCCTGGGCTGACTGCTACACTCCCTGGGCTTGTTGCTACAATCCTAATGCCACCCTATAGCTGTGACTTGTGCTCTCCCCCTTCACTCCTTCCTTCCCATGTGCACCTTCCTTCTCTCTTTCTGCCATTTTCATCACAGTCCTAGACCATCAGACTATTCCTAAAGGATATCAAACATAGTTATAATCAATAAAAATCCATAAGGTATATGTCTTTGTACTAATTTCAAAGATATTAACAAGGCATGACCTAAAGATGATTTTCCTTTTTCCAACATTGACATGATTTTCAATTATAATGTTGGGTATGAGATGATCTCCCTCATGGATGGATTTTTTGGATATAATCAGATCAAGATAGCTCAAGAAGACCAACACAAGATTGCATTCACCACCCTGTGGGGAAAATTTTATTAAGTCATGCCATTTGGATTAAAGAATGATGGATCCACTTATCAGTGTGCCATGATTATCATCTTCCATGACATGATGCATGATATTGTTGAGGACTATGCTAATGACATTCTCACTAAATCATGAACACATGATGGACATCCTAACTTTTTATAGAGAATATTTGAGAGACTTTATGAGTATAAGATCCACTTGAATCCTAAGAAGTGTGTCTTTGTCATCACTTTATAAAAAATTTAGGTTTTGCTTTATTGAAAAGAGGGATTGAATTTGACCCTATCAAGGTCAAAACCATTGTTTAAATGCCTCCATATTCAAATATAAATTATATTTGAACCCTTTAATGAATGATTTAATCTATCTATAGGTTCAATTCTCAATTGGCAGATAAGTGCCACCTATTTACACATATCTTGATGAAAGGGGTCACATTTTAATGGGATCAAGATTTTCAATTGGAATTTACAAAACTCATATCATAACATAACATAACATAACATAACATAATTGGCCAACCCAACATTTTTGAGACTATCAACACCTAGACAACCATTGCTTTTGTACATTTTAGTGACTGAGCATATAATGGGGGTAATTTTAGCCCAACATGATGATCAAGGTAAAGAACATGTAGTTTATTATTTAAGTCACACACTGGTGGCTTATGAACACAATTGTAAACCTATTTAGAAGGCATGTTTATCCATGGTGTTTGCTTCCCAAAACTTATGGCATTGCATGCTAAACATTAAAAACAATTATTATTACTAAGGTGGATCCTCTCAAATTTTTATTGGCCAAAGAAACTCTAATAGGCCACATCATCAAATGGGTCATGTTCTAAAGTGAGTTTGATGTTGAGTATTAGAATCATAAATATATCAAGGGGTAATTTATTGCTAATCAACTTGTAGAGGCCCCTATTATAGACACTTAACCACTCAGATTTAACTTTCCACATGATTCTATCATGACAATAGAAGAAGTACAACATGAACCTAAACAATAAAAACTATATTTTTATGGTTCCTTCACTTCTTGTGGATTTTAATCCAGCATATTTTTTATTACACCATAAGGGGATTTGATTCCCAAAGTGTTTCATATCAATTTTCATTATACCAACAATATGTAAGAGTATGAGGCACTTATTGTAGGACTTTGTTTGGAAATACAATGAGATATCCAACGTTTAATGGTCTATGTTGATTCCTAATTGATTATAAATCAAACCATATATCAGTATCAAATGAGAAATGAGAAGCTTGTACCCTATAAGCTCATTGTGGATAATATGAAGACTCATTTTAAATATCAATAATATGAACCAGTATTATGGGCCAATAATAAATTTGCTAATGAAATGACAATAATTAGGTCCATGATATAGATTTAAAGTAGTGCTAAGGAGTATCATTTTCTCATTAAAAATATTCTATAACTTGCTCATGTTTTTCTAGATTTAGAAAGGGTGTGTGCCATTGTTGGTCCCTATCCCCCACTTAAACTACATTATTTTTAAGACTTATATTTATTTTCATGATCACGGTTTTCCACCTGACATTTCTAACAATCATCAAAAACTTTTCCTTCACCACATAGCCCATTATACTCTCCTTGAAGACACACTTTATCATAAAAGCTATGATGGAATGCTACTTCATTATCTATCTTTAAGAGAATCCAAGTTAGTGGTTAAGGAGGTTCACAAAGGAATGTATGGGTCCCACACCAAAGATGTAGTTTCAACTAAAAATATCCTTAGAATAGGGTACTATTGACACAAAATGGAGATAGATGCTTGAAATTATGTAAGGAAGTGAGTACCTTATCAACAACATGAAAATTTTATCCACACACCTTCTTTACCACTATAGTTGATTACTACACCATGGTCATTTTCTACTTGGGGCCTCGATCTCATCAAGAAAATAAACCCAATATATTTATAAGGACATAAACATATTTTAACTACTACCAAGTATTTTAATAAGTGGATTGAGGCCATTCCTCTCATTTACAATACCGATAGGTAGATTTCCAAATTTATACATTACCATATCATCTATCGATATGGAATCCTAACATGCATTATATCTAATAATGTTGGATCATTTGTAAATAGAGATGTTAAAGATTTCTATGCAAAATTCAAAATCAAGCACAAGAAATCTACACCGTATAACCTACAAGTCAACAGATAAGCCAATACATCAAACAAAAACATTGTGTCCATACTTAAGAATATTGGCAATGATATTGGCCATAATTGGCACTTGAAAATTTTTATTTCTCTTTAGGCTTATCTCACTAGTCATTAAACCCCCATAGGAGCCACTTCATACTCCCTTGTTTATGACATAGAAGCTAGTATCTTGATTGAGATTCATTTGCCTTCATTATAGTTTTCTTTGGAGAATATTGATGATGATGAAGATTATAGAGTCTCAAGGTTATAATAACTTGAAATTCTTGATGTTAATCATTTGTATACCTAGAAAACTTGTAAGCCTATTAGAATAGATTGTGATGAAACTACAAGGAGCACATTCTACCTTGGGAGTTTGAAATTGGTGATTTGGTCTTGAAAGAGAACCAGAATAAAACAAATTATGAACGTAAGAAGGGTAAGTTCCAACCCAATTGGCTACGGCCATATGTTATCACATCAAACTATGGATTAAGGCATACCATCTAACTACATTAGGTGGTGAATAACTTCTAGATCTCATCAACATTATACATCTCAAATGGTTGTATGCTTGACACCTTTTAAACCATTGTCTATAAGACCCCTTATTTAGAGGCAACTTGTGTTGAAGTTATTTTATCCTACCATTATATCCTAAACCATCCTATCTTGGATCATATTCATTTTAACCTACCCTGGACCATTCTCATGAGAACCATATTCTTTTATAACTCTATACATTTAAAGATTTGGACCATTGTGACTATAGATCATTTATATTCCATCTTGACTCTTTTTATCCCACCTTGGACCATCTTCTTTTTGACCATATTAATTATGGGTAATTATATTTAGAAACATATTATTTTCATACCTTAGACCAAAAAAAAGCTAGACATATTTTATCCCTTGACCAATTATTATCTTGATAATGACTCATAGGCATTATGGATATATTCAATGCTAGTTCTACAAAGTAGCTTAGCTTGGATAGTATTTTTGTAGCTTCTTCTTATAGACAAGTAAACATAGATACATCAGCTCTTGGTTTTTTCCTATTTAATGGTTCTTTAGATCGATGTCACATTACATACTATTATAATATTATCTTTATGTTTTTTAGTAGGTATTATTTCCTTCACAAGATCTTGTTCTCACCCATTTGTGAGCAGGACCATTGTAGTCAATTTAGCTATTAATTGAACTCTTATTTGTGGATGTGCATCTCCTCAACTATGTAGTTCCCTATAATTTTTTTTAATATTCCATTCCTATTGCTAATTATAAAAACACAAAAACATTAGAAAATGGTTGACAAAAGCAACAAAAAAACATTGTCTTGTACTTTTATTTATTTTGATTGTCATGCTCTTGCCATTTTTCAAGCACTAATTTGAATGATCTTATCATTTTACACGTTAATTTTTCCTTATTTACTCTACAAATTATTCATGTTTTTTTATCATCACTTTTCTTCTATCCCATTTCTTTGGAGAACTACATTTGTCCTGAAGTTCATGTTGGACCTTGTGCCCATTAAACTATGTAGGTGGCATCCACTTGTCTCATACATCTAGAGTTAGCTCAACTATCCCCTTCCTTTTCTTCTTCCCCCCCACCCCCCCTCATTTTATTCTATGTTGTTTCCATATCATTTGGAGGAAACTTTTTGTCCTTTTTCTTGATACACTATTTTATAAATTAATGCCTCTACTCCACATACATGAATAATTGTTTTTAAAATTGTACTAACTTTATGACTCACTCTTATTTGTGTATGTTTATTTGATTTTTATTAGTGTTTTCTTGTATCTTCATTTATTTCTTTCTCTTCCTTTATTGTTTCTTCTTGTTTCTTTTTGGTCTTATGCATTCCTATTTTGTCTTGTTCTTTTTTTTTCTTTTTCCATGTACATCTTGATAGTATACATGGATCTTAATTATTCATAAATTGATTTCATGTTGTTTACTAAGTTGTTATTTATTTGATTTTTATACATTATTGTTCCTACTTAAGTATTTATTGCTCATATATTGATTTTATCATAGGTTACATTTATGTATTATTTTTCTTTGTATTTGTTTTTATTTAAATGTAAATAGGTTTAACTTTGGTATTGGTAAATTTTATTATTATCCTTAGTTATAAATATTCACATTTGAATCAGCTTAGTTCAATTGAAATGCAAAGTAATTATAGGTTATTCATACTTATGATGCCTAATTTAATTTTTCTATAGAAAGCACCAAGTTCTTTGGATCCAAGTCTCAAAATCAATGCAGCTCTAAAGATCATCTCTCAAGTGCACCAATGAAACTAGATATTGTTGGCTAATTTTGGCCCACATATGAAACTGCCTAGATGCAATGTAGTATCTAAGAGGTCTTGATGTAGATAAAGAAGCATAGTTCCTAATTGGACAAAAGATGAAAGATATTGAGCAAAGTTTTGGATGGAATGAGTAGACCAAAAGGATCATGCAACTTGAAAGGCTTTTGAAACACTTTAAGTTAACTTAAAGTGTAAATTGGAAATTTCTAAAGGATAGATCCAGAGTTGAAAAGAACCTATGGGGTTTCAAGAGTGATTTTAATGAGTATGTAAGTTCATGGTATTCATATAGTTCTTCATTATGTTCATTTATACATTTTTGATCAAGTGGAAAAAATTATGAGTAGGTAGTTTGCTGTCATTATCATTGCCATGTGTGGATGAATCAAGGATAATTGGTCATATAATTATGATTGCTTTAGTCCCAAGTTACTATGTAATAAATTTTAGCATGTGTCTAAGTTCAATAAAATTTATTGAGTGCCAAAGTTGGCTTCTTAGACCAAATTCATTAAGTATTCATACTTTGCCAATTTATAAAGGAGCTCAAATACAGTTGAGTTGGTAGTTTAATGATGTTATATACTACACTGTGGGAGCCTCAAGAAAAAATTATCACATGGGTATATTCATATTTATACCAAGTTGATATGTGATAATTTTTAGGTCATGTGATGAAGTGTAATAAAAGATATACATGTGCAAAGTTAGTCTCCCATGTAGTTTGACTATGTTTTCCCATACTTAACCAAATAAACAAGACCATCATTAGGGCATGATGTAGAATTAAATAGGTGATCTCACTTAAAATTTTTGTAAATAAACTTAGAAATCTCCTAAAACTAGTGGATTAAGTGGGCACAATCCTTTTAATATCAAGGACATCTCCAACAAATTTGGTCCCTACATGATTTTTGTGTTTCAAGATATAAATCTTAAAAGTTGGTCAAATAATGGGACACATTCCTACAGACATTAAATTTAAGACACTAAAAAATCAATTAGATATTAAATTTTATAGTTTATGAGATGTCAAGTATGTCTGTGTGAATGTCAAATGATGGTCATGCAGATGTCAATTTCAAGACCTAATAAATATTTTTTTGTTTTCAAACTAAAGTAGATCTAATGATTGGTACTCATTCATACCAAGTGATATTGATGAAATGAGATAATTTAAAAGGTCAAGGATATTGAGAATCCATAATGTGGCATAAGTGTGTAAATAATATTGACTAGCAATAAATATTGAAGGTAAAAATAGAGCTACTAAGTGACACTAGCTCATATGAGGTTAAAAATTCAACGGAAAAATTAATGGAGTGAGACAGGTTAAATTTTCAAATAGTTTGAGTCTTGATTAATATCCAATAATCTAAGGATTGAGCTCTAGATATTTTGATGAAGGTTGATAGGTTATTATTCAACTTGAGTAAGGTAAAATACAAAGGAATTGAGTCCAGACATGATCTGAGTTAAACTAGATGGACATTTAAAGGATCGAGATCCACCATTAGAGAGTATCAAAGATAGAATAAGTCTTTTGGACCTAATATATAGATCAAAATTTGATGACTACTTGTTAAAAGAAGACCTATGCATACATATATCTCTTGGTTTTCCCAAGGTTCAAAGGCAAAATAGGTTTATTTAAACCTAAATACAGTCCAAGAGGTAGGTTATGCAATCTATAAGTTTTCATCAATATAATATCTATATGAAAACCAATAACTTCGATTGATTTTCAATCTATAGTTAATATATGTCTAAGTTGGATTAGGTGTAGATATAAATAATATATGGAAGATTGTTTTATTTTTCAAAATGGATACATCTTCAACAAGTAAGTACAAACCACAACTCAAGTAGAATTAGGCATTGTTCTATCAGATCCATGAACATGAATATTTTTATCCTCATAATGAGACCAAGTGGAAGATGACAAGTGAAGGGTGGTGTGAAAAATCAAAGCAAATGAGGATATGGTGGTTGGAGAGGCATTTATAATATTCAATTTTTATTAGAGCCCTTGGAAATATTTTCTCCTTAAAGGAATCATGACTCATCATGCAAAATAAGCACTTGTTTTTTAGTGGATGTCTCAACCAATGAGAATAACTTGAAGACTGCTAGAGAAAATGTAGGCTAACTAATTGATGATGGATTAGTCATGATTAGAATGAAAGGTGATAGTTCATTTAATGATCATGGATAATTTACTCCCCCCTTCTCTCTCTTCCCCTTCTCTATATTATCTATTCATTCCACTGTAAAGCACTCTCTATCTTTGATATTCTCACAAGGACTCTTTGATTTTGAGGAGTGGTAAACTCTATGAGATATTGAAAAATATGCTCATATTGATTAGGCTTGACCCTATCAAAATTTTTTAAGAAATACCTCTTGATGAAATATAGGACTTTATTTACTTATATTTTTCCTTGAATTTGTGTTTGATGAGCTATGCACTATGATATTATGTGAAAGAGAATCTTCTTCATCCATGGTTCTTCTTTTTATCCTTGTTTAGGGAGTTTTCAATGTTTTTTTCAAGTTTGTATTAGTGTTCTTTCTACCATTAACATGATCTTTCAGTGATTCTTATAACTCCTCTTTGTTTGCTTTCATTACTTCCTCAACCTCTTCCATGAAACACTTATGCAATCAGCTTGATCTTGATATTATGTGAGCTAGTATTATCCTCTATAGATCTAATGTGAGTTCAAGATTATAAGAATTACCCATTTTTATTTGGTGCATCATGTATTTAACTTTATTAAGATCCCTTTTACCTTTCTAGAATTTTTCCCTATGAAGAATTAGTTTAACATTAGTTTTAGGTGAGAATCAAAGTGGAAGCCAACCTACTCTAGATGTTCATCCCCACCATAGGTGACCCACATCCTAGGGTTATTCCCATAGTTATAATCAAGTTAGAAAGGTCCTAAAGAACACTCTTTCAAAGGGTAAAAATCTAAGAAGGAAAAGTTTATGGCACACCTAGTTAGATTAAGGTCCAAAGTAGTAAAAGGGTTTTTGGTGTTGTTCTTCTACATATTAGTCTTTAGAGGCATTTTATAAACATCAGTGGTGAATCCAAATCAAAATTAGTTAGTATAAGTATCCCAGGTACCTAATCACCATCATTTGGTATGTATCATCACTCTTTTGATCAAAATGTTTATTCTCTACCTTAGCATCACACTTATCAAGAATATAATGTTTATGTATTCCCCCTAAGTGGCCCTCAAGAAGCCTATCAACCTTACCATGGCCTTTTTCCTCCTCGTAACTCTATATATGACCAAAGTTATTATCCTTTGCAGTCAAATTATTACCCTAATTTCCCTTGTCAAGACTAGGCTTATCCTGTTACATCTATGTCAAGAATCAAGCACACATTATCATTTTATGTTGAGTTGATAAAGTAGATTGGTAGGGATTTAGATTTTTCTCCAATCATCCCTATCCATGTTATATAAGAAGCAAGGAGTGATATTTAATTTCTCAAGGATATATGGTCAGCTTATGAGGGTGAAAGGTGGTCATATTATGATAATGAGGACATAATGATAATGATAAATATCATCAAAAATGTAGATATTGTGTTGATGTATAATGAGATTAATAGGATCATTTATATCAATAAAATGTTTCCTCTCCTTTTTAAGAGCTAATCACTTTTCCCTCTCCTACCCCAACACCCATTCCCACTCAAGAGCATGAAGCCCTTCAATCATGGATCTTCTCTAATACATTTTACCTTGGCTATATCATGCCATCACTTATGAGACCACCCTATCCTATAAAGGAACAAAGAAGGAGGAGGTGATGGTTGAGGTAGTCCAAAAAACATTCATGGAGGAGGAGTTAGTTGTGCCAAAAGTAAATCAAATAACCATAGTTCATATCAATGAGTTGATGTATAATAGTTATAAGACTTTCTCTACTTTCCTCAAGATCCATCAAGGAATCCATTCAAAATCCCTAGCTATAATGAAACTTTTCTAAGTTGCAAGTAAGGTGGACTTATTCACCTTCCCTCCATCTCCATCTTGGAGAAATAACTCATTTTACAAATAATAGAGGAGAATCTTGTAGTTAAAGTTGAGATTGAAGAGGATAATTTAAGTTTCTATGATGAATAGATCATGATAGACAATCCACTTTATTTAAAAGGGGAAGAATTAGGTTTTGATCAGACTTCTTGGCAAGGCTTTAATGAGCTAGATCCTAAAGGTAGTATTGATGCCTTAATAATATTTGAAGGGGTATGCACCCATAGTGTAGTTGAGAGTAATGGAGATTTTGACTAGTCCCAAGATCTTCCATTTGGTGTGACTACAAATGAAGATAAGGAAGAATTAGAGGAAATAGAGGATCATGATGAGGTATGGTAGTAGATGTAAAATAACTTCATGGATCAGTTAGAGATTCTAAACTAACCTATTCCTCCTCCAAATATTGAATATGAACTTGATAATTAGGTTGAAAAAATTGACCAATATCAAGATGAATTATCTTTTGAAGGTAGTACCAATGTCTTCAAGACTGAAGAAGAATGGTTAGATTCATAGCCATAGGAACATGACATGTTGGGCCTTACATGGATTAATGAACTAACATATGGCTCCTTTCAAAGTAAGTAGATCAAAGATGGTGATGATGTTAGCATTGTCTCAAATGACCAAGAGGAAGTTACCTTTAGGGATGACTTAGAGATTTTCTATGTAAGCCTAGATATTCAACCAAGAACCAATTTAATGGAAACATCACATGTTCTACTCAATTGAGAGCACAAAATTGAGTGATCAAATAAGGAGGTTACAAGAGACACTAAAGTCCAACATGAACCAAGTTTGGAGGACATGGACTAGTATGTCTACATTGAAAACATGTTTATTCCATTCCATCCATTAGATATCACATCAAAAGAATTGGCCATAAAGCTGTTTGGTTCATTGATTCTAGTACTTCCAGAGTAAGGTATTTTTCATATTGGGTTGTTACAAGTGAATGATATTCATAGTTTTCCATTTGAACTAGGAGGGTGGGTATTTGTAAAATATATCCCTATACATATTATAATAGTATTCATTCTTTTCTCTTAGTGTCTTTGTGCACATTTGTTTAGTAGGTTAGTTGTTTTTTCTTCTTACAAGTGCCTATGTCCACTTTCATTTACTTTTATTATTTTTATTTTGTCCTTATTTCTTCAAAAGGATTTATCTAGAATGGTTCAGCCTTGTATCTAATTTTAGACAAACTCAATTTCATTGGTAGGATAATCCATACCTAGTAGACTAGACAAGGCAAATTGGTCTGGGTTCTCAAGTATAGCAGGCATGTTTCCCTATGAGTCATAAAAAATGTTGTCCAATTATAGCCCACATATGAAACTGCCTAGATGTAGTGTAGTGTCTAAGAGGTCTTGATGTAAAGAAACAAGTAGAGTTCCTGATTGGTCAAATAATCAAAGAGCTTGAGAAAAGTTTTGGATGGAATGACTGGATGAAAAGGATGATGCAAATTAAAAAGTTTTTGAAACACTTTAAGCTAACTTAAAGTCTAAATTGTAAATTTATAAAAGGAAAGTCCAAATTTTTAGAGACCCTATGGGGTGTTAAGAGTGCTTAGAATGAGTATGGAAATGTATGGTATTCATTTGGTTCTTTATTGTGTTCATCTAGTCATTTTAGGATTAGTGGCAGAAATTATGAGTAGGTAGTTTCTTTACATTATCATTTCCACATGTGGATGCGTCAGGGAGAATAGGTCATATGGTTATGATCAAATTAGTCCCAAGTTACTATGTACTAAATTTTAGGACATGATTTTAAGTGTAAAATTTTTTATTGAGGTCCAAAGTTAGCATCTCAAACAAAATTTGCTAAGTTTCCATACATAGCCAATTTACAAAGGAACTCAAATAGAGATGAGTGGGTAGTTTGATGATGCTATATCTCACACATGTGGTAACTCAATATAAAATGATCATATGGGTCTATTTAACTTTGTACCTAGTTGATATGTGCTAAGTTTTAGGTCATGCAATGAATTTCAACAAAATATATACATGTGCAAATTTAGGCTCCCATGTAGTTTGACAATGTTCTCCCATACTTTACCAAATGAATTAGACCATAATTATGGCATCATGTATAATTACATAGGTGATCTCACTTGAAATTTTTTTAAACACACTTAAAAATCTCCTAGAACTTATGGATCAAGTGAGCATAATCCTTTTAATATTAGGAACATCCAGCAAATTTGGTCCCTCCATGATTTTTGTGCTTCAAGATATAAATCTTTAAAGTTGGTCAAATAATGGGATACATTCATGCAAACATTAGATTTAAGCCATTGAAAAAATACATTAGATCTTAAATTTGATGGTCTATAGGACATCAAATACATCCACGTGCACATCAAATAATGATCACACATATGTTAATTTTAAGACTTTGTAAATAACCATTTATTTTCAAACTAAGGCATATCCAATGTTTGGAAATCTTTCATACTAAGCGAGATCAACATAACAAGATGATTCAAAAGGTCAAATATCTCAAGAAGCTACTATATGCAATTAGAAATGCATCATGTCTATGAATTAATCTTAGATCAGATAAGATAGATCACCTACACTTCTAATTGGGGATACACTTGTTAAATGGGAGTATGACCAATATGGGGTTCTCCTAGACCTGATTGGGACATCACTTATATCACTTATCACAACACATCATGATAGGAAGGGTTACAAATCCTATAGTCTAACACAACTAAACAAAAACCCTAATAGAGTCCTAAAGTTTAAAATGTTCACTCTATTTTAATAATAAGAAAGAAAAATCTAATCTAGTGCACACCAAGCTTATGGCACAAAAAGGAGGTTAAAAATAATAAAACAAACATGTATAGGGAACTTCAATTAAAGTAAGTATGAGTAACACCCTAATACATAAAATATAAAAGATAGTATTATTTGAGCCAACAATTATGCTACTTCTATCTACTTAAATATGATGTCCCTTACTTAGGGGCTCCTTTTTTTTAACAAAAGATCTGATACCACTGTAATGTCCCATTCTTAGGGGCTCCTTTTTTGAAAAAAATCTCTGATACCACTATAATATCCCTTTGGATACCAAAACAAAAGCTTTGATACCACTGTAATATCCCCTTCAAATAGGGAATATAGAAATATAAAAGCTCTGAACAAAGATATGATTTTGCAAAATAAATTCAAATAAACAATAAATTACAGTAAATATCTTAACTGCCAAATCACTAATCTTATTATTCATCTAGTTGATTACAAATAAGTCCTCTATCATGCATATCAAATAATATTACAAATACTATCTTCACACCCTAATCTTTTGCAAATCTGGAAACAACCCCTAAATCTAGATGGCTCTGGTTTCTGTGTCGACACACAGTCACCGTCATCAATCATTATCGGTCAGCTTCTCTGCTGATGTCAGTCTTCAGTCAGCTGATGTTGGTCACTGGGATGTCGATGTCAGCCTCTGAGTTGCCTGTGGCTCTGTACGACCTAATGTAGAACTGTACAGACTTGCACGGATTGGTACAAATTCTATACAAAAGCAAGATAATATGTTGTAGCCTCTATGCTGGATACCAGATCTCAAGGAATATGGACCTAATACATCAAAGCTTAATTTGGACAATTACTAAAAGCAAAACCTAATGAAATAAATACCTAGAATACTGTGATAACTTCTGTATGAAGTTATCTCTCAAACCTGTAAACCTCTGTGATAAATTTTGTATGAAGCTATCTCTCAATTTGGCAATAAATCGGCTGATCTCTCACAACCTCTGAATTGCACACACTAAAGAGTTGACGTTCTCCAATGCAAATGGAATCTTAGAACCCTTGGCTCAGTCTTCACAGAAGAATTCTTCAATATCAAAAATCAATAATCAAATCATATTTAATAATTAATAATGGCCTCCATGAGAAACCCTTATACCCTCAAAAAGATGTGCTTGCCCTAATTAGGGTTTCTTAAATTAGAATTAGGGTTTCTTAATTAAAAATAGGCTAAATAATTAATATTCAATTAAATCAATCAAATATTAATATCTCCCTCAATACATGTCGGATCCTTGAACCGTTCGAAGCTAGTGAATCAGGGAGTGATTCTGCACATGACCATACCAAAATAAGGGCGCTCCACTACATGTCAAAAATCCCTAAATAATAGGAGCTCAGGCTAAATGTGTTTGAAAGAGCCTGAATGAAAGCCAACTATAGGAATTTTGCTAATCAAAGCCAAGCCAAGCTCCATCATGACCCTCTATCCATCCTAGCAGCCTACGAGGGTCACATAATAGGCTAATCATCAAGTCTGTCGATGTCCACTAAAAAAGGGGACATGACATTAAAGAGAGGAGAATAAAGTTAGAATATACTAACCTAAATTTGTACCTCAATATATCCCTTGGCCAAAGGGGCTTTGTAAGAGATTATTGTGGTTTTTAAGGATCACTAAGAAAGATAAAAAACATCCAAGACTTATCCACAAGACTAGATTCTCCAAATAATAAACGTAAGCTAAATCTCCTCAACTAGAATGGTGGAAGCGTAGATTGTGAATAAGCACGAGAAAATAATAAATCTTGATTACACATATGAATAATGATCGAAATGATCTTGTATTTATAGGTGGATCTTTCCCTAAATTCTTATAGAAACATAAGATATATAGGGTGAAACCAATCGACCTAGTGTGTTTTTAGGGATAATTTACTGGGTTTGATCTAGGTTGACCAAAGGGATAACAAGATAAAAAATTAAAGGAATTCCCCTAAATTGTAATGGGTCGACCTAGTATAGCTGACTATCTAAAAGGAGTTTAAGACAAGAAAAGGATGAATGAAGGAGGAAAAGACTATAGGAATACTCAAAGAAGGAGAAATAACTTAGAAATGGTTTTGGGAGTTGGTTGGATTTGTAATAATGTGTAAATAAGGGAAAATAATATTATGAAGCACTAAATTTCTACCAACCCCTTTCTCCATGCACCCCATAGGGAATGCACTTAGAGAGATTGAGTCTCGATGGGTTCCTACAATATGTAAAGCATCAATAATCAATAAAAGTGAAAAATATTATGTGTATACATATGCCCCACTCAAAACTCATCACATGTCACTAAGGTGTAATAGGAGATGGTGCTTTGAGAAAGAACATAATAACACACAACACTAATGCTAAAAAATTTGCATTATTTTAAAGAAAAAATAACTAAAAGTAAATGATTAAAAGGGAAAATAATATAAAAATTAAATTTGATGCATATCTTGACTTACCTTTATTGTAGGATGGTTTTATATTATGTTGTTAGTTTTGATTGTGGATGGCATAGAGACAACTTTTGACAAACCTAAGAATGTAAAACTAAAGAGAAAAAACAAACAAATACAAGAAAAGCCAAGATAACTAGTGTTATGAAGATGGGATTTACTTGGAAAATTTGGCAAGCTAGGATGACAAATGATATGTTAGATAAAATGACCAAATCAAACAAAAAGAGTAAATAGGGTAACCAAAAAGCCAAGTCTATTAAAGACCAAAAATCTCAAACAAGCAATCCTTAAGTAAGAAAGGCAAACTAACCAAATCAAACCAAGGATACATGTCAAATGGGATGGTAAGATAAATAAATCAATGATAAAAAGACAAAAAAAAGTAAAACAACATTGATGAGTGAGAAGTAACAATCTACATCTCACTCAACAATGGAAAAAGATGCATAAAATGAAAAATAATATTGATGAGCGAGGAGTAACAAGTCAACCTCACTTAATAATGGAAAAAAGGGTAGGAACATAGGTTTTCATAATAGAAGGACAATGAAATCATGACAAATTGTAAAAGGAAAGTAAAGTAGTTATAGTAATGTAAATCATGGTATAAAGAAAGAAAGAATAAATCCATAGTTTCTGAAACATGTTTTTCTCTAAGGATAGATAAAACTAAAAAATATTAATGCTAGCATGTTTTTAAGAGATGAAGAAGAAGGAATTAAAAAATAAGGGAAAATATATTTGGAATCAGAATTTGTCTATCAAGGGGGGAAAATGAAATGGGTGGAGGGGAGAATGAAGGAAAAACTAAGGTAGAGGAACTCTTTATCGAAGTCAAGACACTAAAATTATGTTTGTCAAAAGAAAAAGATTTTAAACATTAATAACTATGAAGAACTTATCTTAGCCACACAAGTCTTAGGTCAACAAATGGAGTATATAGATCATCCCATGAAGGTTATATGCATGAAAATTAAAATGGACCTACCTTCTCATGATGCGTTCCCCATTCTTTAGGACCTCTTACAGAGTCATTGGGATACTTCAATGATTGGGTAATTGTGTGATAAATTAGTTATCATCATAGAGTTTTTTTTTGAAATCCCCTATTCCAATCTACTAGCCTACCACACCCAAATGACTTCAACTCTATGTGAAGATGACTATGGAGTTTGAGGTTTAATTGGAGATAGGATATGTGCTTGAAATCATGTCTTTTGGTGTGAATTTGACTTTTGAGATTTTTATGTTGTCTTTTATATATCATTGCCTTTTGTTTCAAATGATTTGACTTTTAACTTTCTTGATGGATTTTTCTAGATTCGATTCCTCTTCCACATGGATTTGGTAAACCAAACATGGGTACTAAAGATGATTTTCATTTGAGTACTTGGGATAAGGTTGCTAAGAGAAATAACTTAAAAGAGCATGGGGTCTAAGAGTCTCATAAATATAGGTGAAATAAAAGTGGTATCTTGACCTTGACCTTGTTTTATCTAATGTGAAGATGAAATAAAGGGGAAATAAAGAGGAATGACATATGGAACAATTTGAATTTCTTAAAATCACAAGAAAGTGACAAAGGGAAAAGAGAGGTACAATGATAGTCAAGTGTGATTCCTTATCATAAGAAAAGAGGGAAATGGAAGAAAACATGCTAACATAGATTATTGTGCATATTTCATCTATCAAAAAAAACAAAATCTAAAGTAGAAAATCAAGGATAAAAAACATGAAAAGATGGTAATTTTATGAGGAGGGTCAAGTCATATCCATGTTCTTATAAATCAACTCATAAAATATAAACCCACAAGGGTGATGACAAGTAAGAGAAAATCAAGGTGAGGGAGCCTTCTTATAAATCAACTCACAAAAGAAAAACCCAAAGGATGTCAAAACAACATTGGCAAGAAACAAAAATGAAATAAAAATAAAAATAAAATGGTGGTTTTGTGATAAATGCCAAGTACTATCCATGGTATTACAAATTAACTCACAAAATAAAAACCCAAGGGGTGCCAAAAACAAGAGAAAATTCTAGATGATAAGGAAGACTATGGTACATCAAAAAACCAAAAGAACAAAAGGCAGGACTAAATGTTTGTGAAAGGAAGGTGACTAATGTAGAGGGAGAGACCCATG
The DNA here is from genome assembly GCA_037957365.1 of Torreya grandis. Classification (NCBI taxonomy): domain Eukaryota; kingdom Viridiplantae; phylum Streptophyta; class Pinopsida; order Cupressales; family Taxaceae; genus Torreya; species Torreya grandis. The sequence goes on from JARHVA010004440.1 coordinate 1,492,827, forward strand.
ATTAAGTAACCTAAATTATATATATATATATCATGATAAGAAGTAAATGTTTAGGCAAAGTACTTTTTAAGGAATTAAGCAATGGTGGGTTCTTTGAAAACATAGCCTTCATTGGTTTGAAGATAGTAAGTGCTTAGACCAAGAATGTCTTTAAATAAATATGAGCCCCACCATTTTTGGGTGTATTTACCTTATTTATCATGGGTATAATCTAATTTAATGACAAGATTGCAAACATTAAAAGTGTGTACTTTAACATGGTTATTATGTTGTCAAGCAATGTAAGCCTTGTATTGGTGGTTTTATTCTAAGGTAGAAAGATGAAATTCATCAAGAAGATTAAGGGAATGAAGGTAATATTCATGTAATTATTCATAGGGAATAATACTATCAAGATATATATGAATAGAGGGAAGTTCAACTTCTAAAGGAAGAACCGACTCAGAACCATAGACTAACAAAAATGTAGTTGCCCTAGTGGTAGTGTGTATGCTAGTCCTATAGGCTCAAAGTATAAGGTAAAGATGAATATGCTAATCAATTCAAATTTCATGAATTATCTTGTGAATAATTTTATTGGTGGACTTAGTTTGACCATTACATTGTGGATGATAAGGTGTGGAAAATTTGTGATTGATATTGAATTTGTCGCAAAGTTGTTTAACATATTTATTTTTGAAATTACCACCATTATAAAAAATGATCATATGAGGAACACCATAGCATAAAATAATTTAGTTAATAATAAATTTTGAAATGGTAGGACTAATGACATTAATGAGGGGCATGGATTCGATCCATTTGGTAAAATATTCAGTAGTGATGATGATAAAATCATGCCCATCTTGGAAGTGAGGAATTTTACCAATGAGATAAAATCCATATGTGGAAAATAGCCATAGAAACTTGAAAATTTGAAGCTCAAAAGTAGGATAATGGATAAGATCATGGTGAAGCTGATAAGGAGTACACTTTTTATCATATTCAATTGCATCATTTTCAAGAGTAGGCTAAAAGTAACCCATATGTAGGAATTTTTGTGATGTAGCATGTCTGCTATAGTGACCACTATAAATGCCCCCATGTGCTTGTCAAATAAAAATAGGAACCTCATATTGCATAACACAATGAAGCAAGGTATCTTAAGCACTGTGATAGTAAAGGATGTTTTATAAAAATACATATTTGAGAGATTGTTTAGGAATGCATGTCTTTTCATGAGAGTCTAAATTAGAAGGATAAGTTTGGTGTTCTTAGAATTAAATGATGTATTTATACCAAAGGCTTTATCTATTGGCAATAGCCTCAATATGACAGATAAGCTAATCCAGTGGTTGTGTTGAAGATGGAGATTTTATTATTTTTATAAGGAAAAAGGGATCATAAAGAACTTGATGTGGATGAAATAAATAAGTTGAAGAGGCAAGATAATTAGTAATGGAATTTTGATCTCTGGGAATAAGTTCAATAGTGAAAGAGATAAAATCCTTAACAAAATTAGTTACAATTTGATGATAGGTAATGAGGTTTTCACTTTTACATTGATAGTCATGATGAAATTGATGGTAAATGAGTTGAGAATCACCCAAAGCATGAACGTATTTAATGTTTAGATCAAGATAATATCTCATGCCTAATATAAAAGCTTCATACTTAGCTATATTTTTGGTGACATCAAAGGTGAAATGAAAATCTAAAGGAATTATTTAATTGAGAGGACTTATGAAAATAAAATCTACCTTAGCTCCTTAAAGGCATTTATAACCATCAAAGTGAAGGGTAAAAGTATCTTCATGCAAGTCAATATTAATTTTGAGGAGATCCTTGATAACTAACTTTGGTTTAGTAGTACCAAAGGGAGAAGAAGATTCATTAAGATTATTGGCTTCAAGATCAGTTGTGAAGCTATGAAAGTAATCTTTAAGAGAGATATATTGGTTAAGACCTTCAATATAAAGGATATTATTATTTATGAAATCATATTGAAGGGTAGAAGTGGTTGGAATAGGAGTTATAGTAAGTTGGTCAGATATGACTTGCCTTTTAACAACTTTTTGAGTGATGATGAAAAAATAAAATTCCATAAAGAGGACCATCCATTTACCAATTCTATCTCCAGGAAGAAAATCTTTAGAGAAGAAATAATGAAGGGGGTCAGAAAGAACAAGAACATAGCTAGTTTGGTAAATCCTATAGTGATGAATATTTTTAGCCATAAAATATATGGCAAGGTAGTCACACTCAATTTTGGTATACTATGTTTCATAATAGATGAGCCTCGACTAATGTAGTAGATAGCATACTCTCTTCCCATTTCAGCTTGTTGGGAAAGTGTTTCCCCAACTAAAATAGGTGTGGAATAAGTATATAGAATCAAAGGTTTATCATTGGAAGGAAGACAAAGTGTAGGTAGATGAAGAAATGACTCTTTCATGTTATCAAAGGATTTTTGACATGGATCCATCCATTATAAAGTAGTACCTTTCTTGAGTAGGGAATTGATGGAGTGAATTCGATATACCATTTTTGGGATTAATCATCTAATTACCTCAAGCTTACCTAAATAAGTATGAATGTCAGGAATAGAATGAGAAATAGGCATGTTAATCATAGCACTAATTTTTGTAGGATCAACATCAATGCCATGGAAAGAGACTAATAATCCTAATAATTTTCTAGATGTGACTCCAAATACATATTTTTGAAGATTAAGTCTAACTTTATATTTAAGAAGATGGTCAAAAATGATAGCAAGATCAGAAAGACAATTCTTATGATGCTTGGATTTAGTAATAAGATCATCCACATCGGTTTCACCAATGTTTTTAATGATATCATGTAAGATGTGAGTCATTGCACATTGGTAAGTGACATTGACATTATTAAGACCAAAGGGAATTTTGACATAGAAATAGGTGCCCCATTCCTTGGTCAAATTAGTCTTATGTTGGTGCTCAAGAGTGATATGAATTTGATTGTATCTCGATAATCCATCCATAAGAGAAAATTTCATAACCATCCATGGAATTGATGATGGCATCTATTGAAGGTAAAGAGAAGTTTTCCTTGGGACAAGAAAGATTAAGATTACAAAAATAAATAAAAATGTGAATAACCATAGTGACTTTATTTCAAATGAGAAAAATGTTAGACACCCTTTCAGAATAATCCACTAGTTTCATAAATTTAACATTGAGTAATTTGATTATTTCCTTATGACATAAGGTTGAAACTTCATGCATAAGTTTTCTTTGCTTTTGATGCACAAGCTTGGCATCAGGATAAGTAATGATATTATGTACTACTATACTAGGGTTAATTTCAGGTGTGTCTTCATAGGACCAAGTGAAATCTTCATGATATTTTCCAAAGAATAATCTAAACTTATCATATTCTATAGGTGAAATCTCTTGAGCAACTATAATCAATCAAGGACAAGATGGAGTACCATATTTGATGCCAGTGGTTTTTTAATAAGTATGGTATTACCATCTTGAAAGTGATATGGTGCATTAGTCAAAGCTGAAATTGGATTTGTTTTAGGATCAATTCTAGCAATGAAGTTGTTGAAAAAAATATTTTTAGTTTTATATTTTCCAATTTTATGATGTTTTAAAGAAAGTTGAGGTTCTTGGGCATGAGGTAACTCAAGAATAGATTTGCCACTAGGCATGGTAAGAAGAGGACCATAATATTTGACATCTATTTCAAGATCTAAAATTTTATTTCCATGGTTATCATACTCAAAATCAATCTTATGGACATCAGTTACCTTGTCATCAAGCATAATTTTAGGAAAAAAATAAGTAGATGAATAGAAGAGATGGGTATATTGATGGATTCAGTGACGAGAGAAGGATTGGATGTAATGATTGGATCCTAAGGTGTAGGATCTTTTGGATATTTAGAAGGCATGATTTGGTCTACCACCCAAGGAGTATAAATAAGAAGAGGATTGGTGGGAGGCACATGACCCTCAAGATCTAAGGTATGATCTACAAAAATGGTATGCACATCTTGATTAAAATCATTAATTTGGGATAATTTTTTTGGTAATGCTGAACATCCAAATCTCTAGATTGAGCTTGGGCCATGATATAGTTGTCATTGTATGTTGGAAAAATCACACAATATTGATAATTAGGGGGAGTTTTAGAAGGTGAAATCCCAATATTTCTAAATGTACGAGGATAAATGATGAGAGGATCTTGAAATAATTTAGCCACTTGAAAATATTTACAAGTGAAGGCATCTTCTAGTAAATGAGGCTCTTGAGCATTACATAAAGGGTAAAATTTAGTAATCTCATAAATAAGAGGAACAATATGGTCTCTTGGTAATAGAGAAGGAGGAAGCCATTATGAAATATATGGAGGTAATTTGGTAGTATTGCAAGTGTGTTGTAATTCATTGGTCTCATCATTATCATAGTCCATAAGAGTAACTTGCAGATTAAGACTCATGTTGATTAACTTAGGTAAAGGAGCATTATTAATCTTAGGATTTGTAGGAATATGATATTAAGGTTTAAGATTAGGAAGCTAGATACTCCATAGATTGGGAATAACTTCATGCTTGTACCATTTCCCATTATGTAAGAATTTAATACATTGACTACTAGAAGAAGCAATGGCCCTCACTCAATGTGTCAAAGGAGAACCAAGAAGGATGTTGTAAGATAAAGGTAGATCAAGGAACATAATCTTGGTTTGAACAATATTAGGTCATATGGTTAATGGAAGCTAGATACAACCAAGTGGTTTTTGATTAGTATTGTCAAAACCATAGCAAGTAAGACGAGTTTGCTTGAGATGATCCTTGTTATAACTAAGTTGTTTTATGAGCCAAAAAGATGTCACATTAATACTAAATCCCTCATAAACTAAGGATTTTTAGATAGGAGTGGTATTAATGGCTATTTTAATAAAGAGTGGTAGATTATTAGCATTAAAAAAATATCATCATTAATCATGTCTTCTTCAATAAACTTAATAGAAGGCTTGGAATAAGGACACGAGGTTTCAATGGTGTTGACATTAGTAGGTTGAGAGTCAATAGAAGGTGGTTCTTCATAAATAGAGGATGGATATTAAATTTCTTGAATTTGTTGCATAATGAATTTATGATGATAGGATGAAGTGCAAACCAACTCCATAAGAGGAATCTTACAAGGCATAGAGTTGAGTCTTCAAGAAAATTCCAATGAGATTTAGAAGAACCAACACGTGTTTTAGAAGGTAAATTAGTTTTGGAAGGTATAGATGTGGTTGTAAGATCTAAAGGAGGAATTTGTACCTTAGGTTCTTCCAAATCAATATTGTGGTGGTAGTATCTTTAATAAGTTGATATTCTAAAGATAGATTTTTAGGCTTGGTAACAGGATCTTTGTGAGTTGGTTTATGATGGTAATTGACCTAGGTAGTGTTGTCATATTGATAGTTATTATAATATTGGTCATAATTTGCATTGATGTAAAAAACATATTTTATATTAGCTTGATTATTAGAAGAATATTTTTGGTTATTGGAGGTAGAATATTTGAAAGTTTGTCACTTTTGGGAGGTAGCAGTGTATTCTTGATGATGAAGTTTGATCATAGCTTCATGATTAAATGAATGACCAAGCATATAAGAAACACAAAATTTATTGATCCCTATACAATATTCATTAGAATGCCCAATATCAACATGGAACCATAAAAATATATTAGGGTCATACAACTTAAGAGGAGCATTGGGATAGATGAAAGGTTTCAAGGGTGGTAAAAATTGTTTAATTTACTGAACCAAAGAGGTGTATGAGAAGGTGAAAGAATATTTGTTTTGTAAAATCCTTGTTTAGTTTGTGAAGTATTACTAGTGATAGCATTATATGTTTGGAATATCTTTTAAGAAGTTTAGGATTAGGTTTGAATTTTTTCATGAGAAATTCCTGACACTTAGCTCGATCAAGAGCTTCACTAAGTGTTTGAGGAGCAAAGGTTCAAACCTTATATTGAAAATTAGTATTTAAAGATGTAATAAAGAGTTTAAATAAGTTAACATCACTCATGTTATGATCAGTTTTATGAGCTAAATATTTACATCTTTTAATAAAATCATGAGCTAATTTAATTGGAGATTGCTTAGCATTGATGAAATGGCTAAGACAATTTTTGGGAAGATCATTATGTTGAAACTCTTTAACCAAAGTATTAACCAAATATTTAAGTCAATTATCTTTTCTTATCCATAATGGTATCAGGTACTTAGCCAAAATATACCATTAACCATGATTTATACTTGACTAGAGTATCAAGTCAGCTCCCCCCTTGGTGATGAAATCCACGTAGGTTGGCCTAGGGTAGAATTTTTTTTAAGTATTTATTTATGTTATGTGATTTTGTTATGTGTGCATAAAATATAAATAGTGAAACTAAGTGATTAATTTAAAATATCCTAATTAAAATATGAGAACTATTATAAGCATGCAAACTTTTTTATTATTTTTTAAAATAATGGAGTTTTATTCTTAATTAAATAAAAAGGTTTGGAGTAAAGTAAATCATTAAATAATGTGAAATAATTAAGGCACTGATTTATGTAAATAGATTGTATTTTTTCCTTTTCTAAAAATATTAATAAATAAGATAAATATGACTTACCTTATTCTAAGTTGTCCAATCTGAGACAAGGTCTGAGAATTTAGGTATAGGACTGAGATAGTGTTGGAAATAGGTTTTGAAATTAATTTTTTAATTGGAAAAGAGTGATAAAAGTGGAACACCCTACTATTTGGTGTTGTATTCCTTTTCCAATAATGTTGTCTAGGTGATCTAAGTTTTTTGGGTTCTACTCGACATGTCTATGTTACCTTGTTAGTGAAATATTGAAGCCTAGAAGTCTACACAACTCAATGTGCATCTATTTTAATATGCAAAGCCCTAAGAGCTCTTTTTGATTGAACTTTAATGGAAACTTAGGAAAGAGAGAGAAGGGGTTAGTGTGTAAAGTATATGCTAGACACACTTCACACCTTGTGTATGGGCATAATGTCTACATACCAATACTATGAGGAGGGATCAAGCTAATGTAGTTCTCCCATTGAAGTGCTTGGTGAAATTTTTATGTATAAAAATGTAACTAGATGTAAAACTATGTGTACTTGGAATGATGGAGGACTGGTTTACATTTTTGCATAAGCTTGGAATAATATTGGAAGGCTATATGTATAGAATAAAGAAAAGTTCTTGAATGTACATGCTTGTATTCTTGCTTCTCTCTTATAAATGAGTGCCAACCCTTCTAATTGGACTTTAAATGTGCTTTTATAGGGGATTTAATGAATTCACATTAAGATGACATGAATTAGGATAAAGATCTAGGATAAAATAACTATTAGAACCTATTTTGTACTTGGACAATAGTGCCAAAAATAAGACACCCTAGGTTTCATCACTCCTATCCAAGTTGGGCACTATTATTTAGAGGGAATGAGACATAGGGGATGGATATAGGCCTAAAAAAGTTGCCTAGGTTTGTAAGGGTTAAATCTAAAAGGTTTTGGATGATTTTGAATCATTGAAAGAAAAGCCTAAAAGGGTTGTGAAATCAATTAGGAGTACCTATGGATTAGGTGTCTATAGTCATGCTCAAGTAACTAAATTTTGCATTGTATATGAATAAATTTTCCCCGCCCTTTATTCTAGTGATGTAGCAAAGTGAAATAATAGGATAAAGGAAACAAAATATAAAGTGTACCTAAACTTACCTATAAATGTGAAGCCCATGAAGCTTGGGTGATGCTAAGTAATGCTAGATAGTGCAAAGAGAGCACATTGTGCAAGTGTGAATCTATGAAATGAAACAAAGAGTAAATTAGTTAATATATGTGATATAAAATAAGAACATACAAAATCTAAGTAAAATAAAAAGGAAGAGAAAGGAATGAATATACCTCACTAGGTATGTGAACCAATACAAAACCTATTATGATCTTGAGTAAGGCTAAGTAATGCTAGATTGTATTGGATGATGTTGTACCAAAATTTATATCGTGAATGGAACTGAGTGCTTAATTCCTTAGAAAGTGGCTCTAGAATACAAATGTTGAACCTTTGGCTTCATCATCTCCTACTAAGTGAAGCTAATGAATCATGTGTGTGACAATTTATCTCTAGGTTATGTGTCTAATCCTTCTAAATAGGTGGCTCAAGAATACAAAGGCTAGCTAGACCTTTGGCTCCATCATTTCCCTATGAAGTGAAGCTATGGAGTGATATAAATATATAATAGATGTCATATGAGATGGTTCATGGAGACCATTTATGTTCTAAAAATCTAACAATGTGGCATGGATAGTTGAATGTATGCTAGAAACTAGGCCACTCTTGGCCATTTTGAAATATGGAGATTAGGATTGTATGAAAGCTACTCCAAAAATGATACACTAGGTTCATGTGAAATCCAACTTAGGAACTTAGGTACTTAGTAAGTTAAAACTTTTATGAAATTTCAACTTTAAAAAGAAGACAACCACCTATAGATGAAGTAAGGCACATAACTATTGAGAATGCCTGGGTAATAAAGTAAACTCAAAAACAAAATAAGACCAATGTGTCATGCACATTGCCCCTAATCACTGGTGTCTAGAACATAGATTCTAATTTGAAAGTTATGTCAACTACATAATATAAAATTAGAAGTGAGAGTCATTATGCTATGCATGATACCCCCTATATCTATATTCCCTTAGAAAACTATACTAAAATTGCTGATTTTGACTAATCTAGATGTGCAAAAACTATATTTGAGTTGAAATTTTTGCCTATTATTGGAAAACATAGGTGTTTTTATACCCATAGAATATTGAAAAAATGAATACACCCTTGTGTTTGGTATTTATATCCATTTTTGGCACTTTTTTCCTATGTTGAAAGTAGTTATTGATATAGAATTGTCACTATTTTTTTGTTCTATTTTGACTAGTTTGACCTCTAGATTTAGAACTGGGTGATCTGAATGCTACATTTTTTACTACTAGAAGATTTGATATTTTTTGATAAAACCCCTATTTATTTCCCCCTCTTCTAAGGGTAGGAATGATTAAATTTACAATGACTACCTTCAAAAGAAATGAATCTTGTAAGTGTATTATTTTGCATAGATACATGCCATATCAATGATATTTGACAAGACATCTCTAGATATAGAAATTTTTGAATTGAGAGATTGTTAGATCAATAGGGATATGCCTAGATAGATATAAAAATGTAAAAGCATGTGCAATGTACTAAACTAGAACTAAAAAATTTAGATGTTAGTTAGAGGGATGGAGCATGATGTCCATCATGGCATCCAAGAAATCATGATGAATGCATGATATGGACAAGTAATCAAGCAAAAACATACAAATTTAGAAGCATACAAGGTTCAACAAGGGGCCACATAAATAAGTGACATAGGCACATGTCACTCAAACTATAAATCAAGCATACAAGGCATATTCAAATGCCATATACACATGTTATTTGAAATAAACAAAGATTGACATGAGGGGCACAAGCACATAGAATATTACAATCAAGGGACATTGTAAAATATCCAAAGGTACATATACATAAATAGAAGCAAGGGACATTGGCAAATGTCCTAAGGCACACATAAAAAACAAAACCTAAAACTAGAAATGCAATAATATATATAGATATTCAAAGCAAGAAAGGAAAACATGTAAAAATTTGAAAGGTAAAATCACATCTAGCTAATCAAATAAAGTGTGAAAGTGTGCAAGACATGTTTAGTACAAGACTAGTTATATGCTAAGATAACACACAAGTGATATATACTATTGAAATGTCAATGTAATAATTTATGTAGGCTAGTAAGTAATTTACATAATCATGGTAACTAAGAGTGTGTAGTGTAAAAATGACATAACCTAGATGGTGTAGTCATGTAGAAGATGCCCCCAGTAGGAATATGTATCAATGTGCATTTCGAATGTAGAGTTAGGATGCCCCCTCAATGGGTAGAATGAAGTAATCAAGGAACTAGAAATCATTGTACACACTCGAAGAAGATCAAGTGAAGCATAGAAATGTAGATAATTGAAAAACAATAGCATAAAACAATAAATGTTAGTCATTAAAAATGTAAGACATGGATGATGCATACAATCTAAATATTTTTGGTGTTTTTGAAATTTTGTATTGTTTTTATTTTTTTATATAATCTATGTAAAATCAAGCAGAAGAGATTATGCACAAGTAGGATAGGATAGGATGATACTAACCAATGAGTCTCATGCGAGACTCCCTATTATGGTGTCATGTATCAAGGAGTGGAATCATGCATGAATGTGAAGCATGATGAAGATGATGAGACTATGGCTCTAAAATATAAATATGTTGTAGATGTTATAAAATATCTAAAGTAGAAATTTAATTTAGGGTCCTGATGTAACTCTTAGAAGTGGATGTAACTGTAGGGCTCTTAAGGACCCATCTTAAAGTAGGATAAGATCTATGAATATGTGTTTTATGTGTAGACAGATCTCAATGAAACTGCTCTAGGTGTAAAAACTATAGTTGGAAGTTATATATAATCCTAAACTATGGTGGTGTATGAAACCTATATACTAGTAATGGATGTGTCAATTGTGTCTGAATCTATACCAAAGGAAGAACTATCATTAGTGGGGAAACTAAAAATGGTAGAGAATCTAGAACTGGTGACCACAAAGTAGATGGATTTTAAGTGGGGAGTGGTAACTAGTATAAAACTCCACCAGCTATAATAACCTAATTAGAGTGAATGAATTTCATGCATATATGAGCTATAGATGGTACTACCCAGTTTTTTAATATCTATGGGTGACCAAGTAACATATAAAAATCTCCTGAACTAAGAACTATATTAAAATGTGTGGTCACATGTGTTGGACCAATCTGTAAGGGAATTATAATCTCACCTAATGAACTCTATATGTGCCCATTGAATCCACTGATAACTATATTTGTTAGAGTGATATCTTTCTCTGATTAGCCTAAATGCTATAATAATGAAATGATGCACATGTTGAAATTAGAACCATTATTGATTAGAACACTATGAATGCATTGATTATGAATATGTGCTATGATAAAGAGTGCATTATAATCTAAATTATCCTTAGTAATCTCCTAATATGAGAAGGATATTGAAGGTCTAGTTGGAACCATAGATTCACACACACATATCATACCGCTCAAAGGATGTAATTAAATTAAAGGTGTCTGGTATGTAACTAATGGAGGATGTGCATGGTATGTGTGGTGAACACCTAATGTGTCCCCTTTATCTTGCTTAGAATGCTATGGAAATGGATTTGAGAATATTTTCAAAGCTTTATCCTATGTTTATTTTACTTATGAAGGCTCAATTGAGTGCCAAGATCAAATAGGTTGTCATCTATCAAGTCCTATATCTTATGTCTCAAACTGTTGCATCTATTTGTAGTGTGTCCTAGTTCCCTATGAAAATCACAAAATGCTTGTTGATTATATCCTTATGGAAGGGTATTTTCTAGGTTAACTTAATAAGAGGGAGAGTAATGATGTTACAATCCAAAATTTATGATAAAACCTTGGCTGAAGGAATTGAAAGATGTGATAAAGTACATTGAGGGGGTAAGGATAAAACTATATGTTGAGGAGGCTCTGAAGCTACATTTACTATAGGTTGATAATACCCTTTTGTATTATTGAATTTGACCTTGTATAAGACTTTGTTGTAACTCTTCTTATTTGTGTCTAGAATGCTTGTATACTTTAGTTTTCCCATTGAAATTAGTTTCACTTCTCTTTCCTTTAGTGTATGACACAATTCAATAAAGGAAGAGAATCACTTGAACGCAATTGATTCATGAAGTGCTAGTAGAATACTCTATTTGAAGAGGTATTATAACTCTTGGTCTACCATGGGACTAGTCATCTTAGCCAAGATGGTCTTATACCAAAGAACATAGTTCATGAGATGCTCATTTGGTTCTTTTTGTTAAAAAATATGAGCATATGAAACCTTATCACCAATTTTGAAATTGAAATGTGCTAGGACCATATCAGATAAAGGATCGAATGCATTAATTGACTGATTTGGTAGACTATAAAACCACTATAAAGCATAATCCTTTAGGCTTCATTAAAATATCTTGGTAAGTATCCAATCATTGGGTACATAGTCCAAGCATGTTACATGAAAATCTCTCAAGTGTGTCTCTAGATCACCTTTGCAATCATAAAGAGTAATCTTGGGTTGAACAAATCATTGTGGCAAGGGTGTAGAAGAAATGTGATGTGCCAATGGTGTATGTAAAAGATAAAAATAATCCAAAGCTTGTGTAAGTCTAGTGGTACCTCGCTTAAGATGTATCACCTTGGATTGAAGATATTTTATCTCTTACACAAGGGCTACCACATCAGAAGAGAGGGATGTACTAGCTGTAACTGGTGGCATAGAGGCAGGTTGGGCTACTATAGGGGTTATTAAGACATAGTTGCCCTCATAGTGTCATTTTCAACTAGTTTCTCTATGGTTTGAGAAGATTGAACACTGTTCACTTTTTGTTGTTCCTCTTTCAGAATTCTAAGTATGTCATCTTGCATATCTGGATGTTTTGTTAAGAGTTATTGAAGTTCTCTTTTATCAGTTTCATGAAAACTGATATATTGGGCCATTGTGAAAGTATAAAAATAATTTATAATATGTTTGAATGTTTTGCAATAAGTTTTAATAGGAAATGTGCTATAAAAGGAAAGTATTGAATATAAGAAACACAAAGTCCCAAAAATAGTTAATTGGAATTTGTGCAAATAGGATACGGAGCTCCCAAAAATTAAGTTAATACCTCAAGAACCAAAATAGGAGATAGTACATGCAACAAGGGATTTTTTCAAAAATATTTTTACAAAATACTAGGATTTTTGTAATTTATATTTAATTTTTGAGTTAAGTATGCAACATAAAATTTAAAAAAATGGTTGGAAAATTAGTGGAAAATAACTAGGACCTAGTTGATGTAACTAGGGTGTTAGAATTAATTTTTAAATATTAGTATGGTAATTTTAAAAATTTGATATGAATTTATATAAAATTTTTAAAAATTTTCTTGAAAAATTATAAAATATTTATAAAATTAGCAATATATTTTTCCTAGTGTTTGGAATGTGTTTGTATGCAAAAAGGACCTAGTATGTGTAAACTAGGGTTTTAAAAAATATATATGATAATTTTGAAATTAATTTATAGATTTTTTATTTTTAAATACAATATAAATTAGGAAATTATGGAAAAAAATCAAAAATAATTTACCCTAAGTTTTCTAAGGTTTTTGTGCAAAATTTGAAGTCAGGTTCACTAAATGTTGTATTATTTTTTAGAATAATGGAGTTTTATTCCTAATTAAATAAATAGGTTTGGAGTAAAGTAAATTAGTAAATAATGTGCAATAATTAAGCCAATAATTTATGTTAATATATTTTATTTTTGACTTTTCTAAAAATAGTAATAAATAAGAGAAAATATGACTTAGCTTATTCTGAGCTATCTGATCTAAGATAGGGTCTGAGAATTCAGGTACAAGACTAGGATAGTGTCAAAAATAGGTTCTTAAACTTCATTTTATAGCTATATAGGAGTGAAAAAAGTGGGACACCCTAATATTCAATGTTGTAGTCCTTTTTTGGTGCTATTGTCCAAGTGATCTGAGTTTTCTATGTTCTGCTCAATAGGTCTATGTTACCCTGTTAGTGAAATATCAAAGCATGGAAGTCTTAAGAGGTCTTTGTGTGTCTATTTTAATCTTCAAATCCATAGGATCTATTTATGATTGAACTTGAATGGAAACTTTGGAAAGAGAGAGAAGGGGTTAGTATGTAAAGGATATGATGGACGCACTTCACACCCCATGTGTGGGCACACTGCCTACATACCAATACTCTGAGGAGGGATCAAGTTAATTTTGTTCTCCTATTGAATTTATTAGTGAAATTTTATATGAAAATGCAACTAGATGAAAAATTGGATGTATTTGGAATGACTAGGGGCTGGTGTATAGGTTTGAATAAGCTTGGAATAATATTAAAAGGTTGTATGTAGAGAATAGGGATAAGTGCTTAAATGTACTTACTTGTATTCTTGATTTTATTGTAAATGAGTGCCAACACTTCTAAAAGGACTTTGAATGGTCTTTTATATGGGATTTAATGATTGTGGGTGAAATTAATTTACATTAGGCCAATATGAATTAAGATAAGGATCTAGGAGAAAATGATTGTTATAACCTATTACGCACTTGGACATCAACACAAGAAACATGGCACCATAGGTTTTAGTGATTTTGTCCAAGTTGGGCACTATTTTCTAGAGGGAATGAGACTTGTGGGATGGATTTGGGCCTAAAATAGATACATAGGTCTATATGGGTTAAGTTTGAAAGGTTGTGAATGACTGGGAATCAGTGAAAGAAAATCCTAAAAAGGTTGTGTGAGAAAGTAGGAGGACCTATGGATTAGGTGTCTTTATCCATGCTTAAGTAACCAAATTTCACATTTTATATGACTACAAAAACAACAAGAAAATAAATATGTGAGCTAATTACTAATAGATATGAGGTTAATTCTAAATTTGAAACAAGGTATAGTGTGAACACTATATACACCAAATATAGAATAGGGTTGATAGGGTTGAACTTGTACTATAAAATTAAGGTCTAAAAATGAATTGGGTTAGAAATGTCAATACAATTATTTTAGACAACACACAAAACATAAAACTAGGTCATCAATATCAATCTAGTTGATTGTTCAAGGGTAATTTTGAAGACTACAAACTATGAAAGGAAAGATATAAAAGAGAGAAATAAATAAGTACAAATGAACCTTAGTGGATCAAAGATGTAATGAAGAATATTTATAGTCTATAACCTAGAATCTTTCTAGAAAAACCTATAAATGGGGTCAATAATAGTGATTAAACTATATAGGAACCTGTTGAAAAGTGCTAAAATTGTGAGGGGTCAACTCAATCAACATAGTAGGCTGAACTATGTGTCTAAAAGAATGGAAACCTATATTGGTTTGAATGGGTTGATCTAGTTGTCTATTTTTTTAACCTATGCATAGAGACAAAAATATGGGTTGACAAAATTGATCCATAATGTCAAAATATATGATAAAAATGATGATCAGAATAAATGGAATAAATGAAGATAAAAGTGAACAAATCCTAAAAGGGTTAGTTCACGTTGGGTTCATCAGAATGTATGAAATCAAAAATGCATCATGTTTATGAATTATTCCTAGATTAGATAAGATAGATCATACCTATAGTTTCGATCAGGGATACACTTGTTAAGTGAGAGTATGACCAATATGGGAATCTACTAGACCTAATTATAAGATCACTTGTATCACTTATCATAATACATCATGTTATGAAGGATTTCAAATCCTACAGTTTAACACAATTACACAACAACCCTGCTGGAGTCTTAAGGTTTAAAATTATCACTCTATTTTAATAACAAGAAAGTGAAATCTAATCTAGTGCACACCATACCTTGTGGCACAAAGTGGGGGCTAGAAAAAATCAAACAAACATGTATAAATAACTTCAATTAAAGTAAGTATGAGTAACACCCTAATACATAAAATATGAAAGATAGTATTATTTGAGCCAAGACTTATGCTACTTATATATACTAAAAGAGAGGATAAAAATGTTATAATATACTTACCTGAATGTAAACCCATTGAGACTCAATCTTTCCCTTGGCCAAAGGGTATTCACAAAATATTGTTGTGGTTTCTAAGGATCACTAAGAAAGCCCAAAACATCTAAGACTTATCCGCAAGACTAGATTATCTAAATAATAAAGTAAATCTAAGTCTCATCAGGTAGAATGGTGGAAGAATATATTATGAATAAGCACAAGTGAATAATAAATATTGATTACACATATCAATATTAATAAAAATAATATTGTATTTATAGGTATATCTTTCCCTAAATCCTTCCTAGAATGTTGGTTGTATAGGGTCAAGCCAGTTGAGCCAATGTGTTTTCAAGGATAATTTACTAGGTCTGAGCTAGGTCAACCAAAGGGATAATAGGATAAGAAAGTAAAATAATGCCCCTAAACTATACTAGGTCAACCTGGTACAACCAACTATCCAAAAGGAGTTTAAGATAAGAAAAGGATGAATGAAAGAGCAAAAGAATAGAGGAGTATTCAAGGGAGGAAAGATAACATAGGGAATTGTTTTGGGAGTTGGTTGGATTGGTAATAATGTGTAAATAAGGGACAACAATCCTATGAATCACCAAAGGTCTTCCTACCCATTTCTTAGTGCACCCCTTAGGGCATGCACTCAAAGAGATTGAGTCTCGATGGCTTCTTTCAAGATATAAAACATCAATAATAAATAAAAGTGAAAAATATTATGTGTATATAGACACCACATGGCATAAAAAAATAAAGTAGATAGACTGATAATAGATATTGAAGGTAAACATGAGACTTCCAAGTGGCACCAACTCAGGTAAGGTTGAAAAGTCAATGGAAATATTAATGGCTCTCACTTAATCATACAGATCAAGATCGATGGAGTGATATGGGTCAAAATGTTAAATAGAATGAGTCATGATTGACAACCAATAAGCAAAAGATCAAGCCTAGGACATTTTGACAAAGGCAAATTGGGCAGTCTTCAACTTAGGCAAGGTAAAAAAAAATAACTGAGTCTAGACATGATTTAGGTTGAATTAGATGGGCATTTAAAGGACTAGGCTCTACCATTAGAGATTCATAAAGATAGAATAGGTATTTTGGACCTAATATATAGATCAAAGGTCAATGATTGGTTTTCAAAAGGAGACCTATGCATTATAAATTTTTCCAAGGTTCAAAGGTATAATAGGTTTATTTAAACCTAAAAATAGTCCAAGAGAGGCTATGAAACCTATACGTTTTCATCGATATAATAGATATATGAAAACCGATAATTTAGATTGGTTTTCAAGCTATAGTTAATATATGTCTAGGTTGGATTAGGTTAAAATATAAAAAATATATGTAAGAGTATCTTATCTTCCAAAATGTCCATATCCTTGACAAGCAGGTAAAAACTACTGCTCAAGTAAAATTAGGCTTTGCTTTGTTAGATCCATGAACATGAGGATTTTTGTCCTCATAATAAGACCAAGTGGAAGATGACAAGTGGAGTGTGGTATGCAAAATCAAAATAAAGGAGGATCTAGTGATTGGAAAGGTAGTTAAAATATTAAATGCTGATTAGAGCCCTTATATATATTTTCTCCTTGAAATAATCATGACTCATCTACAAAACAAGTGCTTATCTTCTAGTGGATCTCTCAACCAATAAGAATAACTTGAAGACTAATGGAGAAAATGTAGGCTAATTGATTGATGATGGATTAGTACTAATTAGAATGAAAGGTGATAACTAATTTAATAATCATGGACAACATGCTCCCCCTTATATCTATCTATATTCCCCTTATCTATATTACCCATTCTTTCCATTGTAAATCACTCTCTCTCTTTTGGATTCTCACAAAGACTCTTTAATTTTGAGGAGTGAGGCACTCTAAGAGATATTGAAAAATATGCTCATCTTGATTAGGTTTGACCCAATCAATAATTTGTAAGAACTACCTCATGATTCAATATAGGACTTTATTTACCTATATTCTACCTTGAATCTGTGTTTGGTAAGTTGTGTACTATGGCATTGTGTGAAGGAGAATATTCCTCATCCATGGTCCTTCTTTCTAACCTTATTTAGGGAGTTTTAAATGTTTTTTATATGTCTATATTAGGTTTATTTATACCATTAACATGAAATTTTAGTGATTCTTATAATTAATTTTTATTTTCATTCATTACTTCTTGAACTTATTTCATGAAATACTTATGCAATCAGCTTGATCTTGAGATTGTGTGAGCTAGTATTGTCCTCTGCAGATCTAGTGTGGGTTCAAGCTTATGGGAGTTCCCCATTTTTATTTGGTGAATCAATTGGTTAAATTTATTAGGATCCATTTTCCATTTATAACCCTTTTCCCTATGAAGCATTAGTTTAGCATTAGTTTTAGGTGAGTGTCAAAGAGGAAATTGACCAACTCTAGAGGTTCAACCCTACTACAGGTGACCCATAGCTTGGGGTTATTCCCATAGTTATAATAAAGTTGTAAAGGGCCTAAAGAAACCTCTTCCAAAGGGTGAAAATTTGAGTGGTAATAGGTACTAATGGCTTATCTCACACTTGACTCTATGAAAGATATGCATCTCTTGGCATACATTACGAGTCTAATCAAATAGTGGTCTATTTTTCTTTTATTATTCATTTCCTCATTCCATTTTCCCCCACTTTTGGGTGAACTAAATTGGATTGAGGTCTATTTGGACTATGTAGGTAATGTTTGGATATATGACATATATCAGGTTAGCTCAACCACCTTTATTATTCTATTTATCTCTTTCATCACTTTGTGCATCCTTGTATGCCTAGTTTTTTATGACTATTTTAGTCGTTAGACCCTTGCATCTATGTTTGTGCCCTCTCATATTTAATATATGAATTAGGTTATATCCTTGAGTTATCCTTTTAAATTTTCCCTACAAGGGTGCAATATTTTAACCAATCATAAATCTATATCAGCCCTATTCAGGCACAAAATTATTTATCAGTGATCAAAATGAGCCCTACTAGGGAAAAATTGCTTTATCAACCGATCAAATTTGATCTATTGAGGCACACTATTATTTCATTCCTATGGATCAATGCTCTAATTTTTATTCTAATTCCAAGATCTATGGATGTTTTCCCTCATTATATTAATATCATAGTGTGAAAATTGTCTTAAGATTAATCATTCCCTAAGCGTGCATCTTGCACCCTATTTTAGGTGTGTTCAAAATGTGTCTCTTATTTTTTTGAATTGTATCCTTCCCCTTACCCCTACCTTTGGGGCCCATTATATTCTAAATATATTTTGATCATTGAGAATCAATTAATATAAACATTAACTCAATATGGATTTAATCTATTCCATGGGTTGAGTTCACCTCTTTCTCTCTATTTTTGAGAGTCCATCCCTCTCTTTCATCCTTATATGTCCTCTTGAGGGGGTATCATGGGTCATTTTCTTCTAATTTATTCTTGAAAACTCTTTTATTTGAAAATATGTTGCTTCATCTCAATGTCTCTCCATGCCTTCTCAAATAGGGAGAAATGTAGACATCCAATTCCTAACACCATTGTGTTGAAATTATCAATCTTACTCAAAAATATTGAAAACACATAATTTGGGCCAAAATCACTTAAATATGTTAAATAGTTTGATCTTGTCATATACAAGTGCTGAATTAGGCTATTGTATCCCTAAATGGGGAAATACATTTTATGTGATTATTAACTTTTCTCAAATCATCTCAAGTCTAAATGGCAAAAATGTAATTTGATGCTCTTAACCACTAAATTATTCTAATTCAAAAGCACATAACATGTGCATATGTTATTTCATGTCAACAATGTCCTAATTGGGATATTGGTCTGTAGACAAATAAATCCTTCTTATAACTCTATTCTAATCAAATTACAACCCAATAATATGACATTCTAACTAGTTTGATTAATAGTGTGCAACCAATTTCCAAAGAACTGTATAAATTTTGATTAATCTAACTTCAAAAAATTAATATAAATTAAGAGCTTAAATGGAAAATCCATGAAATTTATTTAATATATTTTAATTATAAATTGATACTTAATATATGCATCATCAGCTAACATAATTTATGGGGTGGAATCCATAGGTCATAAATGTAGTTGAATTGTACGAGTTAAAGGTATGGGTTAAATAGGTTATAGATAAACTCCATTCCAGTGTACAAGTTAAAGGTATGGGTTAAATAACCTTATGGTGGAATAAAAAGCTGAGCATGTAAGTTGTTAACTGGGTTTGATTGTATTGAAATGAATCCTAGTAAATAAGTAAAAACCTAAATGAGTTGGATGGATGGTTGGAATTTATTCTAGAGTGGTAGGTCTCAATCAAACAAACTTCAAAAGAAGGGAAGGGTAGTGCAAAAAACAAGGTTCTATGGTCATAAGGGATCACTTCTTGATGAAGAGGCAACCTTACACACTTGATATAATTGAACATTGCGTTGATGTCATGCCATTATCTAAATCTAATAACTTGTCTTTAATTCTTGATAGTCTTCTTGAAACCTATCCTCTACCCATTTTTCAATCCTTTATTTACTTTTCATTCAAGAGGATTTCTTGTTTGCATAGTCTTATATTATATGTTATGAACATCTCAATATCACTTAATCATATAGCTATACACACTCTCTCTTATAACCATCAACATCTTCTCATACACCTTCATTCATACTCCATCTTCCATTCTTCTTTAGACATATCTCTCTTTACTTCTTTGTACATAAGCCTAAAAGCCTAAACATGATCCAATTTTGTTTTCTCTTTATGAGGAATCTAAAGTACATTTCCCTATATATTTTAACACTTTCCTATAGATAAATCAATGACACAAACTATAAACAATAACTCTACTTCTAACTCACATTTTCTTCTTTAGGGACTCTTTTCCTTATAGCCATTCTAAAATACAAACATCCTTTGTTAAGATAACCCATAGAGTATATTAAAAAAAAAACAATTTTGAGTACCATTATCCCTTTTCAACTCCCCCTAAAGTTTCATATCTTAAATCTTAAGGTAAACCACTTAACTCAACGCCACCTTCACCTAATTAGGCCTCTTTAGCCTCATATAAGCACACCATCCAAGAATCCATATCATTCCATACTATACTAACTAAAAAAAACCATAATAATATTTATCATGCTAAATAACACATTATAATTCTTTTTTATCAATTTCCAATGGTGGAAACAAAAGTTATAGCATTTTATAATTTCAAAACCCTAGTTAGTCTTACCACAAGCCGATGTAGATCAAGAACTCAATAGAAGGGTTTGATTGATTTTTATGACACTTAAAATAAAACTATTACCTGTAAAATTTCTTCCTTAACATTATTCAACTCCTCAAACCATTAATTTCACTCGTCTAACCCTATTTTATCTCTAACAAGACAAAATATATGGTGTTTACTCTTTTTCTAGGACCGTGTTAGCCTAAAAGGTAACAAAAGACCTAAATGAATATTAATAACTTTATTTCACTTAAAATATTTTAATAATGTATAAATAACCTTAATAAACCTTTAAAAATGATTTTTTAACCTTGATCAATCACCAAAAGACTTCAAACTTATAAATACATAGAATTATGAGTGTGTCTTGAGGACTGTGTGATAATTTAATTTGTTTCTTGCATACATACTTATGATTTTAATATTTTAAAGGAATTTAATAATGATTTAGTGTATTTAATACTATAAAATTACCTTTTCAAATATTCTTAGGCTTTGAACAATTTTTATTAACCTCCTAAAAATATATTTACAAAGTTATGATGATTCTTTTCTTGATTGTGCTAAATAAATGAGGACTTAAAAAAATTGTATCAATTGAAATAATATTTAAAATTATTATTGTAATAAAATATCATATAAAACATAAAAAAACTCTAATACACCCCAATAATCTTAAACCATATAATGGATCTCAAAACCTCCTTGTTGCTAAGCATTCAATATTTTATTAGAATAAAATTTCTATAGTTTGCATCACCAAAATGTGAAATCAAGGGAAACATCAAGATTAAATTAAAAAAAAGTAATGAAATATTAATATGGACTACATAAAAATTATCTCATTAAATTCATCATGCATTCATTACAAAACATTCTTTATTGACTAATTTCTTCCAGATGTACAAGAATGTCAAGGAAGATAGGGTTCTTTGAAAGATTGAACTCTAATTATTTTTTATATTATCAACATATGTATCCTTAAATAAACTAGATATATATCCCTAATATATGATCACACACTCCTTTATTTAATTATATTCCTCTATTATAAAAAACTTGCAAACAAGTTTACTATTTTTTCTAGCCCACATTAAATGGTTGTTACAACCTCCATTTTCCTAATATTTTCATTATATGTCATGTTTATCACGTTTAAAAACATATTATAACCATATTAGTACCATATATGACCATTTAAAAACATTAATCGACCCTTACCTACCTCACAACACTAAAAAATTACCTAAATCTCAGTTTACAAATTTGAATTTTCAAACTTAGGAAATTGGTAGGAAAACTTCTAAAGGATAGAAACACACAAAAAATGATTTTATAATTACTCTAAAACATTATAATGGACTCTATAATACTTATAACAACCTTACAATACTAAGATAGTCATAAAGTAATTTTTAAACATGTTTATGACCTATGTCTATTGGTTATGCTTTGCATCAAACTCCGCATGTGGGAGAAATTTGAGATCCTACTCAAATGTGCTTATTTTACTTATTTATTATCTTACAATGCTGCCTCATGGGATCCTATTATATTCTTTTTTTGTTTCTCTACTTGTCTTTCTCTTTCCTTTTCATCTAGTTCTTGTTTCTTTATCTTCTTGACTTGTCTTATTTCCTTACCAACTCCTCTTTTACCTCTATGAATTACATAAACTATTATAATTCATTGTTAACTATATCTTATATGTCCTCAAACTTTGATTTATCATCACCATATTCTACCTCCAATGGTTGGCTATCATACTTCAATATTTATTCCAATCCATAACTTTATTTTTCATTGTTCATGGTTTGTTCAAATATTCTTGGTTGTTCTATATCCTTGGAAATGTATTATCCTTTGTTTCATTTCTCTAATGTGTAAAAATTCAATTTTTCATCTCATCTATTTATATTCAAATCTTGGCTACTTATTTTTTCATCTTCTTCTTTTGTCTTCAGCTTTTCTCTTGCACTAGCCACCATTTATTCATATTAGTCATCTACCTCCTTCTTGGATTAATTTCAACTATAAAAATCATCTTTCTCATTTTAAAAATTAGATGTTATATCATTAGTTTTACCTAAAATCATACACAAAAAATTAGTCTCAAAACTTAGAGGTTCATGTGCCCCTCTTCATGCTTTAAAAATGGACATTATTTCTTTTTTATGCTTCTCATCTTGTAGTTCATCCTCTTCCCCATCGTTGGAATAACTAATACTAGTTTATTATTCCTCCTTAAAATTCATTTCATCCTTCATGATCACATTATATTTTATAAGGTGTTGATCACCTTATTCCTCCTATATAGTAATCTACACACTCATATAAAATTTCTCAATCTTCCTCTTGAGTTTATTGAAAAGCAACTTCTTATTCTCTTATGATTTTTTTATTATCCTTTCCATAAGGATACTTATATCAAACTAAACTCTCCTTTTCTTTAGGACCCAACAATATTGGTCTTCTTCTTTCTATATTTTCTCTACCGTGATCATCACCTTCTCTACACTTTATAGACCTTGCCTCAAATCTTTCACTTCTTCAAAATCTAACCCTTTATTATTATATTTCATCTTCTCTCTATGGTAACCCTCATCATATATGCTCTTAATTATTATCTTCTCATATTATCTCCTCTTTGAAAGTATTTTTTAACTTGCCTTTATCTTTTTTTCACCTCACCAATGTAAACTAGTCTTCACTTGAGACTTTCTCTTTCTTCATCCCCACTTGGTACTTCTATCTTATCTCTATTGAGATTTTGATAAATATCTTCAAAGAATGATCAATATTATTTTTTATTCTCTAAAAATCTCAATCTAACTTCATCATATACTTATACACACTCTCTCTATCATCACCATCAACATCTTAGCATACAACTTCTATACTCCATCTTTCATTCTTTTAAATACTCTCTCTCTCTCTCTCTCTCTCTCTCTCTCTCTCTCTCTCTCTCTCTCTCTCTCTCTCTCTCTCTCTCTCTCTCTCTCTCTCTCTCTCTCTCTCTCTCTCTCTCTCTCTCTCTCTCTCTCTCTCTCTCTCTCTCTCTCTCTGCTTCTTTGTATATAGGCCTACAATCTTAACGCATGATCCAATGTTATTTTCCCTTTATGAGAACTCTTAAATCCCTCTCACTATTTATTTGAACACTCTCATATTGTTTAAAATAAATTTCACTTATATTCTTTGGAAGAGAGAGAAAATAAACTCAAGAAGGATATGGTAGAAAAATATGATATGTTATGCACACATTGATCTAGATAGTTGTAGATACTCCTCTTTGGCTTGGGAAAATTGACCTACATGTAAGAAAGAACTCAAATAAATGGTTAATTAGTTATATAGTAATGTGGATCACCTAGTAATCTAGATCAAAGAAGCATGAGCTTCCTTGGAGGCTACCAATCCACACTTTTAAATAATCAAGTTCTAAAAAATGAAAGATAAATTACTTGCATATATCGCAAAAAATACTAAGATAAAATACAAGAAGTTCTTGATAAATGGATAGGTGAATTTGACTAATTATATAAATAAATAGATTGATATTAATGCTAAATATATTGAATATATTTCAAAAATTAGTGTGAGGTTCTATGATCAAGAAGGGGATCTGAAAGTTGCATTTGGTTTAATTTTGGTGGGTAAAAATAATTTATTGTTTATTTTCTAATAGTGACCATCGGTGGTTAGGTGTGACCATTGGTGGTTATGGTGACCATCAATAGTTGAGATAGACCATCAAAGGTTAGGGTGACCATCAGTGGTTATTATTTATTTTGGGTGTGTTTAAGAGACTGATATGATAAGGTTATAAAATGTTAATTAGGAAGGTGGGTTCAAGTTAGGTTAGTTACAAAATAAAAATAAAGTAACTAATTAATGAAAAGAAATAATTAGCTTTATTGGTTGTTGATTATAAAGAATGGTTTGTTGATAAACTCATTGATAAATTTTGGAACAATTTCGGTAGAGTAACAATACTTGGTTATTGGTCGATGGACAACAAAACTTCAAATCTCTATCACACTTATTGGTTTGCTATAAGAACACTTATAAACGGAAGTGATAATGTAAGAGGCTTTGGATTTAGATGAAAATTATTGATTGATCATAGATTTAATTGCACCTCATACTCCTCTATTTTTATATGAAAATAGGAGAGGTGGAAGTGTAGATTCAATAAGAGGTTTAACTTTCCATCTAAATTTAACTTGGACATGCATTGATCAATGAGTGGATCAAGCAAGCTAATTATAAAAAAATAAGTTGTAATTGAAGTGGGTATTAGTGTTTATGAGGTGGAAACCTAATTGTCGGTGGTCGAGCCTAACTATCAATGGTTAGGGTAACCATCTATGATTGAGGGTTAAAGGTTAAGTTAGGTCCCAGTAGAATAGTGAGCTAGTTTAGTTAGTGAGCTAACTAGACTCAGGTTTGTGGTGAAAGGGTTGGGGGATGGTCACTAGAGGGTCTCATAGTGGTCTAGGGGTGATTAAACATCAAGAATTATTGTGTGTAGTTTTATAGTTTCTACATTTTCCCCCTTTTTTCTATATAATTTGTATCAACAAGCTGTAAAACAAAAATAGATTACAGGTCAAAGGTTTTATTGCCTCGATAAAGGGAGGAAGTAATCCCCGTCAAAATAGGAATCAATGAGGTGAAATAAAATTAGGTGTGTGTTTGATAAGTGGTTAAATTAGTGTTAATAGGTTGGGTACTAAAACACAAACATGCACATAAAGTGTGATAGCCAAGATCACATATTGACTAGGTTTCCATGGTTGGTAAAATAAGGTTAGTACTAGAAGGACAAGTGATAAGTGGAACACATGATTTCATGTGATAGTTGGGCTACACTCATGAAACTCAATTTTCCTAGACAAGGTCAATGTTATCATGGGTATCCAAGGTAGTAAATGTTCCTATGAAGACACAAATTTGTCATGTGTGTGTAAAGTAGTGTAATTTCAAAATGTTCAATGTGGCAATTTAATTGGTGTGGTCAAAAGGGCCAAGGCAAGGTCATTGAAAAACATGTGATTGTCAGAGCAAAATGTGAGGTCAAAGTTGTTTAGTTATTTTTGTCTGAGAAGGAAATATACTATGGTGGGTAATTGGTTTGGTGTGTTAGATGAAGATGTGGTTGATAAAGTTTTGGGGGAGAAAAAGACAAAATGTTGACTATCAATAGTCAAGGTTGAACCTTAGGGTTAACCATCAATGATTAACCTAACCATCAATGGTCACATATCAGCCCTAAAAGGGAAAAGACAAAAGTTCTACCATGGGTCCTTTTATCTCATTGTGAAGTTTAACTTGTGACGATAAGCTCTTTGGTGTTTTGTGAGAGAAAATGGTTATGCCATGGTGAGAACAATTGATTGGGTGAGGTGGATTGAGTTAACTGAGCTTTGAACTAATGAGGATACAACATGGATGTGGGAGATCATGATTTCAAGTGGTGTTCCCAAGATTTCCTTCTTAACAATGGTCAAGGAATGAGGTAGGCATTATTGTTCAATTGATATCTTAGTGTTAATTTTTTAAATGTATTGATTTGAATTTTATCATTGTGATTGGTTGAGGGTGGGTTGGGTATGGTTTTACCTAGGTTTAAGTTTTAATAGATTTTTTTAAATTTAAATTTGAAATGGGAGTTTGGATTTGGAGTAGCAAGGGTAGGATAGGGTAGGGTGGGTTGGAGGGTGTTTTGGTAGAAAATTTTAGGGGTTTTGGGTGTGTAAGGTTTATTTCGATCATTGGCAGTCACTTTACAGTGACTATTGGTAGTTATTTTTGACCTTCACTAGTCAGTATTGACCATCAGTGGTTGATAAGTGACCATCAATAGTCATTATGTGGGGACTATCAATGTTGCTTTCCCAATTATCAGTAGTCACCCTTACCAGTGATAGTCAATAGAGGTAGGAAATGTTTGAAAAGTTTGTTTAAATAAATAGTTTCAAGGCTAATTGTAAAATGTTTATACGTAAAGGTTTTTATGAATATTAGATAGTGAATGATTTGATAGGTAATAACTAAGGGTTAGTGATAAAAGGTCAAGGGGTGAGGGTTATGAATAAATAAGGTTAATAGTTTGAATGTTGGGGTAATAATTGAAGGTTGATAGGTAATAGTTAAAGGTGGATTATTTAGATCAAATAGGTTAAGGGTAGTGATGTAGATGAGTCATACGTATAGGTCATGGTAGGCAAATGATATGAGTTGAAGATATCAGCATAAGAGGTAGGTGTAAGAGGTTGAGTTTGTAGGATAAAATAGTATAGAAAACTAAGCTTGTTTGTTATCAAAACTTGAAGGGACTGGAGAGGATTTAGATGAGGGATAAAGTGCCTTAGATTTTTTATGAGATTTATTGAGGTATAATTGATGATGATTGGGTGCACATGGAGGATGTGAGACTTGGTGGTTTGATGTATTACCAACATGTACCATGAGAAGTGGTAATGTTAGTGGCACTCATCAAGAGATGGGATCCTACCACTAACACTTTATTTCTACCTACTGGTGAGATGAAAATCTTGCCTAAGGATATATAAAGGATCATGTAGCTACCCATATGGGGTGAGTTGATCTACCGCATCAAGAAGGATGAGTGGGATGAGTTCATGGAGATCTTGTATGAGGATGACCTCAATTTTATGAGGTGACATGCAGGTGGGTTTCACTACACACTATTATATCCAAGGGATAGGGATGTGAGGTGACTCTTAACTATAATGATGATAACAGTCACTTATTATGCATTTCCTGATTCTAGAAGTAGGAGGTTTCCTTATTTATTTCTAGGGGTGACGAATGAGATGTTTTTGGGTTGCATAGTGTTTACATGGGAACCTATGCTATTGGTTCAAATTTTATATGGAGTTGTGGGGATATTGATCCCATAGGAGGTATGAGATTAGTGTCATATTCATCCTCCATTACTATTATTACAAGTACATCTAGGTGCTAAGACCTATGGCAATATCATGCGAGGGTTATGCATAGATGGATTTTTTAGTAGGATTCATGAGGTGGAGAGATGATTATGACCTCTTCAGACCAAGAGGAAGGGTACATGACATAGAATAGTTCAAAGTCTTACTACATGCCTTGGTTGTGGGATACATGGCTTGGAGATTGTATGTTAAGTTTTCAGGCTAGGCTCATTACAAGAAGCATACTCTATCTCTACAGAGCTATTAATGGATATAAGGTAGATGGGATGGTGAAATTTAGATGATACAATATGACAGGGTATGATTATAGTTTGGATTGTTGTAGGGTATCCATGATGTGTTTCTAAGGTATAATAAGGAGGATGTAAAGTTTCCACTACTCGATCCATAGCTAATTTAGATATTCATAGATTGTGAAAAGCTACTAGTGAGGATAGAGATAGATAATATAGGTGTCATAGATGGGTATGGTACTAGGCACTCTATGATATGGCATATTTTGGGGATGATGATGGTGGTTAGAAGGTTATAGATGTTGACCCAAATGGTAGAGGTGGTCAACAAGCTTAGGTGCAGGGTGTTGGTGGCCCATATATATAGGCAGTGATGGATGAGAGGGACCAATATTGAGTGGATTTAGCCATAAAATAGGCATACTTGGTGATGACATATTCATTTCTAGTAGTAGTGTTAGGGTTAGTTGGTCACTGTTATAGGGGAGAGGGATTAGGCTAGGTCTCAACTAGCCTTAGTGATGTAGGAGAGAGATTCTCTCTGATAGGTAAGAAGTGGAGTACCAGTAGTGGTGGCACAAGCAAGGACTATATTGATGCAAAGATATGAAACAATGGTGGATTACCTATGATACTATGAGGCATTGGTCTCTAAGTGTCTACTAGGTGAGCCTCAATGGTGCAAATATATGGCCAATATTGTAGGTGGTGCTAGCATGATGACACTAGGTTAGTAGGTTGTATCTACAAGTAGATAGGTAGGCATAGGAGGGTAGGATTTAATAGGAATTTATGCCCTATGATCATAGAGTTGTCATGAGACATTATACTTATTATGTATATGATTTTTGATACTAGCCTATGAGTTGATGTAGTGATATGTATATTTTGAGAGAGACATGTATATTTTGTAGACATTATGATGATTATGTGATTATAGGTGTGATCCATTATTTATGGTTTTTGGCTCATGGTTGTGATGTTCATGTTAATTATTTTTTATTATGTTTATGCTCATGATGATGTGGATGTGGACTCACATAGCTAGGAATGGGATGGTATGTTTCTTTACTCATTTTTATGATGATGTTTGATATGGATTGATGTTATGATGTGATTATGATGATAATGTGATGTTTTTTATGATTATGATCATGTTTATGACATTTATGATTATGGTTATTGATTCTCATTGTTCATGGATGATTTTTGCTATGATGTTGACATGATGATATTCTTATGGATTTTGATGTTGAAATTTAATGAGCATATGCTTGCTTATTTAGATTTAGACATGTGGCGAATATGGTTTATTGTGATTATGATCATGGATGATTTATGCTATGATGTTGATATGATGATATTGTTATGGATTTTGATGATGATATTATGTGATGTGGTTATGATTATGGTAATTTTATTTAAATTAAATTGAAACACATAAAGTAAGTTAAATATCAAAACTAGATGTGAAAAAGAGAAGATAATCAAGATACAAATTCCTAAGTGAATATATCAACCAATATGAGAGGAAAATAAGAAGGCATGATGCGTCTTATTTGGCTAGGACTATAAACAAACTAAAGTTGGATTAGCTTAAGGAACATAAGCCTTTTGAATGCTTCACATGAGCATTCATTAGTTGGTTAAAATAGGTGTCTTGATCACATAATGTCAAGTATGCTTATAATCTCTTAATTATAGTGTGTAAGCGGGGGTGGGGGCAGGGGGGGGAGATGAATGTGTAACATTCTTGAGAGACTAACTTTCCTCCTCTATAGGTCACTAAAGAGCCAATATAAATAATTAAATGTCATATAAGGTGTAGACTGATCAATGTGGGAAGTCTACTTTTGAAATCCAATTACGGCTTCCAAATTATTTTGTTATTGTTTGATTTTAATAAGAGGTCCTTTATTATTTTGTTGTTGTTTAGGAGGCTTGGGGGAATTTAATAGATATGAGAGGCTTCCAAGAAATTATTTTTCTTTTAAAAATGCTTTACTCAGCCATCCTTTAAGGGAGTGGTCTAAGTTGTGTGTGTTTTGTTTAAGGCTTTTGATAGGTATCCTTCAAGGCAATTTTGATATGTTTGTGCAACTATCCTTCGAGGGAGTAGTATGAAAATGCTAGAGAATGACCCAAATGGTTTATTTTGATTTTCTTTTGATGTTTTCTATTGATGTCATAGACTTGCTTACATAGGCTTAAAGGGTCACCTTTTATGAAAGCAAAACTAAAAGCATAAGAAGGTTAATTATATGTAAAAGATGTTTAGGTGAAAATGATCATGGGAATCCATCATATAAAAAGGCATAAAGTACCATGAGAATCATGCCATGGATAAATCCATAGTACCCATTATTCAAGAATAGGATAAGGTTATGATGGATAATCACATGATTTAGTTTTAATCAATTATTCCTAAAATAGGGAGATGAATGCAATTTAAACAATAAGGGATGATCTTGAGTTAGATAAAAGGTGAGTTTGATCTTGTTTTAACAAAAGAAAGGATGTAGATGAAAATCATTTAGGGGCTCAGGTTCTAGGTTACCTTCAAGAGAGGACAACTTATAATCCCCTGATCCATACTTATGTGTTATGATATAAGGTCTAATCTAATTGAAAGCAAACTTTTCTCACTTGATTTTCTCCATACTAGTGATATGTTGATTTTATTTGAGGATGAGGTCTCTGATATTGAATTCTCACACTTTAAGGTGTTTGTTATAAGCATGCTTGACCCACTCTTGATAGACATGAATATGAGTGAGTTCTAATAGATGATTCTCATCAAGTACCTCAAGTTGGGATAAGAGCTCTTGGTGATAATCACTCTCATAGACAAGATCTCATAGGGATTTACAAAGAGAGGGAATTTGAACTTCAAGTGGTAAGATATCCTCTACTCCAAACATAAGAGAGAAATGGGTAGCACTCGTAGGGGTCCAAATTCTAGTATAGTAGGCCCATATAGGCAAAAATAATGTGTAAATTCTAATCTCAACTAGATGTATTAACCATTTTAGTTAGCATGTTATTCAAAATTTTGTTAGAGGCTTTTGCCTATCCATCAGCTTGAGGACAATATGGTGATGATAAACTTAACTTGATACTGAATGCATCATAAAGACCTTGGATTTATTTGTTTTTGAAAGATTTGCCATTGTTGATGATAATTTTGTGAGAAACATCAAAATGGTAGATGATATGATGGTTGATAAAATTGATAATATTTTTGGCTTTGGTTGAGACAAGAGGAATAACCTCTACACATTTGGTAACATATTTTTTCATTATGATGATAGAATGGTGTTGCTATGAAGAATGGAGGTTAATTTCACTAATAAGGTCTAGACCCCATTGTTAAGAGGGACATAAATATGTGGATATGTAAAGACTATGTCTAGGTGTGTGATGTAAATTAGCATGTTATTAACATTTAACACACTTTTTCACATTATCATAGTACTCTTGGTTAAGGGTAGGCTAGTAATAGCCAAGGATAAGGATGTGTTTAGTGATAGCTAAGCCACTAAAATGTCCCCCATATATCCCATCATGTATTTCCCTAATACCATGAGAGGCTTCATGACTACGTAGGTAACGAAATAGGAGACCATCAAAGCCACATTTATAAATAATTCTCCCTAGTATGGTATAACATGAGGTACTATGGATAAATGCTCATTGAGAATTTCTAGAAAGCCCTGAAGGAATGATGGCAAGGTTGATAGTTGAAGTTCTATTGATACCAAAGGTTGGGTTGGGTCTCTTCCCTATTAAAGATGGTGATATAATCTAATTTAATGTAAGAGGGATAGGTAAGTCTATGGATGATGCATATAACTTAGATTTAGAGAGTGTAGATAGGATCTAAAAGGCAAGGGAAGCCATTGTATCAACAAACTTATTCATAGATCATAGAGTAGTTTGGATATGTATTGTTCAAATAATGTTAAGAGGATTAAGATAATTATGTGTATTGTTGTAAAACATCATTTTTGCATTAGTAAGATCCATTGATTTGATTGACCACAAGTTAGGAGTCACCAAAGATGTTGATAGTTTTTGTTTCAATGAATTTTAGCTTATATTTTGAAAATGGAAGAAGAAAAAACTAAATACAAGTTTGATTATGTGCACATTGAATCAGATGATTGTGAAGAACTCTTCTTTGTCTTGGGAGGATGTCATGTCAATAAGACAACACTAAAACAAAATGGTTGGTTAGATAGATAGATGAGTGGATTACCTAGTGATAACTAGATCCTAAAAGTAAGAGCTTTCTTAGGGGTTGTCAATCCACATGTTTTAAACAATTAAGTTTATAAAAAAAATGATAAAGTACTTGCATCAATAATCAATAGTACTAAAATTGAACACAAGAGGTGCTTGCTAAAGAAATAGGCTAGAAATGACTAATATAGAAACAAGCAAGTTAATACTAGTGTTAAATGTCATGGGTCTATTTCAAAAAATTAGGTAGGAATCTATGAATATGTAGGAACATAGAAAATTATATTTGGTTAGGAATAGTTAGGTGGAAATAGCTTGATACAATTTTCTACCATAGTGACCATTAGTGTTTGGGATGACCATCAGCAGTTAAGGTGACCATTAGTAATCAAGTTGACCATCGATGGTTGGACAAACCATTGGTGGTTGAGACAACCATTGGCAATTATTGTGTATAGATATGGATTGGTAAATTATCAGATTGATGGGATCAAAAATTTAAATTATGAGAGATGGGTTGGTGTTGGGCTAAGTGAAAAAGGCAAATAAATTAATTAGATACTGAGAAACAAATACTTATCTTTTAAAAGACTTATCAGGTGGGTTCTTGAGGTGGTTGACTTGTTGGTGGAGTTTGATGTGATTTCATAGAGTAACAGTAGTTAAAGCTTTAGCAGAGTGATGATGGTAAGTTGTCTCTCTAATGTGATGGTTGGATCACTAGATTGTTGATGATGATTGACCTATAAAATAAGGAACTCTAGATGTACAAACTCTTGATAATAATTGTAGATGGATTTTACCACCTCACTTCTCTCTTCTTATAAGCAAGGCAAGAGAGTTTTAATAAAATGTTATCTAAGCTACCTAGCTATAACTCACTCATGCATGAATTTGCACATAGATTAAGATAAGTTATTTTTATAAAATCAAGGTAGATGGTTTGCATATTGTTAGTTAAGGAGGTGTACCCTAACTGTTGATGGTTAAGGTGACCATTGATGGTCATCCTAACTATCAGTAGTTGAGGGTGAAGCTAAAAAGTTTTGAAAAAGCTATGTTAATCCATTTAGTCAAACTAACTTTGATTAGGCTTGGTTAGGGGTCAAAGGGTTAGATTGATACCAAAGGGGTCTAGGGTAATTTTGACATTTGAAATCATAGTTTGCAAATTTTTGGTGTCTATATTTTGCTCCTTTTTATTATTCAACTTTAATCAACAAGCTTTAAAACAAAAATGGCTTATTGGTCATAGGTCTGATAAGGTGGATGACAGGTTGGGCACTTGAAGTGAAAATGTGTATACAAAGTGTGACAAAAATAGTGGAATAGCCAAGATCATGTATTGGCTATGTTGTCATAGTTAGTAAAAATTATGGTTAGTGCTAGACGAAAAAGAAAGAAGTGGACCATGTGATTGCATTTAGGTATGGAAACTAGGTACGCTTAGAAAATTAAGTCTCTTAAGTGATGTTTGTGATTTGGTGGGTATCCAATGAAGGAAGTGTTCTCAATGATAACACAAAAGTGGTCAAGGGTTATGGGTATTTGAGATAAGAATTTCTCTTGAAGTGGTACAAGTTCAAAAAGTGGTCAACATGGCAATGTTGTCCTATAGTCAAAAGGACCAGGTAATAATTGTCACAAAATATGTGTTAGTTGGGCTAAAATGGACCAATGGAAAGTAGACAAGGTTGTCAAGGTGGGTGGAGAAGGTAATATACATGGCTGGGTTGATTAGTTGGTTCTATTCAGGAGAATGGTTTTTATTAGAGGTGAAAATAAAAAGGTGAGCATCTTGACTATTGACAGTTAAGGTGCTCAAGGGTGATCATCGATGGTCACCCGAGCCATCGATAGTTAGGGTGAAAACCCTAAAAGTTTAGTGGCTAAAAGCAAAAAGTGAATTTTATTTTACTCACTTACACTTTTGACTACAAAGCTCTAGTAATTGGTGATTTTAGGCAAAACTATAACTAATGATGATTGTTGAGGTGGACCAACTGCATAGGAATGATCAAGAAGACCTAGGAGACTAGTGAAGATGTAAAGAACACATGGATGAGGATAAGTCTATAGCTTACTCCTTAATAGTAGTCATATAAAGAGGTTGGGGAGATTTAAAATTGGTAACATAGCTTGATTTTTCAATTGCATTGGGGGTTGAGGGTAGGTTAGGTTAGATGGTTAGGTTTCAATGGTTATGCCCTATTAGGGTTTTTGATATGATTTAATTAAATTTGAGGATGAATAGGAAAATTAGATGGGTGGGTATGTGGCTTAGGGTGGGTAAGTGGATTAGGGTAGTAAAGTATGATATTTTGCATGTGGTTTAGATGGTTTTAGGGTAGTTTAGGGTTTACGTGTTCTACTTATGGAACACCCATAGTAACCATCAATAATTAGGTCTAACCATTGATGGTTGACATCCATAGGGAAAAGGATGTTCAATCATCGGTGGTCACCATGACTATCAATAGTTACCTATTCAAAGAATGGTTTTTTAGGGTGTTTAAAATGGTAAGGCTAATTAGATCTTAGGTTTTGGGTATAGGTTGACCTTGTAGGTTAGAGAGTAGATTTGGTAGGTATGCACAAATTATAAAGGTGATAGACAAGGTAGAGGAGTAAAATGTGTAGAGAAATAGGTTAATTTGTAAAGTTGAAGTGTAAGGTAGGGTAGGTGTAGAAAAAGGTTTAGTTGGTTGGAAACAATAGTGTAGGTCACTAAGTTATGTTTCCAAATAAATTATTACAGGCTTGGGAATAGATAAAGATGTGTGATTGAGTACTATCCATCTTCATAGAGATCCACTAGGGGATGATCCCAACTGACTGGGCCTATATGGAGGGGGTTAGGTTGGGAATGATGAGGTATTATTAACATGTGCCTCAAGATGTATGCATGATCATAACTCTCATTGATAGATGGGATCCAGCTAAGAACACCTTCTTATTACCAACTAGTGAGATGATGATATTACTAGAGGATGTGCATAAGATCACACAACTACCTCTTCAGGGTGATTTGATCTACCACATAGATAAATAAGAGTAGGATAATCACATTGAGCTATTCTATGAAGATGATAGTTATTGAGTTAGATGGCATGCTAGGGGTTTTGCCTACATCATGCTATATAAGAGAGTGTTAGGTGAGAGGAGACTCATGATTATGCTTACGATGTCTATATTATGCTTTTCCTTTCCTAACTCAAGTAACATGAGGTTATCATACTTGCTATTGGGAATATTGGTTGAGTTTCTACTAGGACAAACTATATTTGGTTGGGTACCTATATTCTTCATATAGATATACAAGTAGATGTGGGGTTATAGGGCATACAGGAGATACAATGTCAACATTAGTCTTGTTATAC
The DNA here is from genome assembly GCA_037957365.1 of Torreya grandis. Taxonomy (NCBI): domain Eukaryota; kingdom Viridiplantae; phylum Streptophyta; class Pinopsida; order Cupressales; family Taxaceae; genus Torreya; species Torreya grandis. The sequence goes on from JARHVA010004440.1 coordinate 1,528,670, forward strand.
ACTATTGGTCCTATGAGCACATATAAGTGTTGAGGTTAGTGGGGCTGCCATGGATGGGATTCACTCAAATAGATTTCTTAGTTGGATTCATGCCATGGAGAGGTGACTTCACCACCTTAGGTACAAGATGAATAACCCATGATGTGGATTGGTTCAAGGGTGCAGTAGTGATTAGAGACATCACCTAGAGATTATATGTGTGGTTTCTAACATGGCTTGTCTATAAGAGGTAGACATTCTCCCTAAAAAGTTATAGATGATATTTGGTAGGCAAGATTTGGGGAGGTGAAACTTATCCCCTTTGATAGGGTGCATAGACAGTTCAACCTAGTTCAAGGTATTCTAAGCACATTCCTTAGACACAAACATGAGGACTTAGAGACCCTAGTATGTGAGCCACATCTAGTATTAACACTGCTCGATCATAAAGAGTTGTTAGCTAGGTCATAGAAAGATGATGTCAGCTTTATAGATGGGTACATGGCATGGTACCAAGTGCTATATGTGGTTAAAAACTTTGGTGATGGTGATGGTGGTAGGGGCTAATGGCCATAGACATAAATGGGAGAGGTGGGCAAAGGGCACAAGTATAGGGGGCTAGCCTCAATGGATAGGCAAGAGTAGTGTTAGTTGTTTCATAGGTATAGGTCATGATGTTACAAGGGCAGGTGGATACCTTACAAGGTCATATTGATATGCTATATGGGTAGTTAGCCACCATGATAGGTGAGAGGGATGAGTCTAGGGATACATTAGTCCAAGTCACCCAGGAGTGAGATTATCTAAGATAAGGAAAAGGGGGGGTAACAAAAACACCAATAGCTTTATTATGGACCATTAATATGCAAAGATACATAGCCACTATATAGGAGTTGTAATACTATAAGGTGATAGTCTTCACTCACTACCTAATGGATCCATTATGGGGTGAGTATAGATCTAACTTGGTAGGGAGTGCTAGTGTGGTGACACCAGGTTAGTGGGCCACATTTATATCTAGATAGATTAGGACATCTAGGGGAGAGGTAGGAGCTATAGGGGGTAGGCACTAGGATCTAGCAGTGTTCCAAGAGATAGTGGTCCCTCTGGGGCATAAATAAGACATAGCTTATGACACCTTATATTATGTTGTATATCATTTTAATTCCATCTTGTGAGATGATGTGGTGAGATGTACATTTTGAGAGGGAGAGACATGTATATCTATTTGTACACATTATCATTTTATTTGAATCACAAGTTATATATATCATCTTTGCTTATTAATTATGCTCATGGTCTATGATTTACATTGATGTGTAATTCTTATGATGTGATGTTTATATTGATTATGGATTATGCTTATGTTATGGATGCTAAACACTAATGTAGACTCAGTTAGGCATGGGATCACTTTTGGGTATGCTTCCTATTTTCTTATGCTAATTTTTAATGAGTATATGTTTTATTATTTAGATTTAGACATGTGATGAAAATGTTAGGTTGTTTTATTGTTCATGGATGTTATGGTGTTATTATGTTTGTTATGGTTATGCATTTGCTTGTGACACATGTGCATATGCTTTGTTGTTAATTTATTTGAAGGTAGAATACATGAGGTAAGCTAATTATCAACACAAGATGGGAGAACAAAAAATATAATGAAGAGACAAAATGTCATAATGAAAATACCAACTAGTCATGATAGGAGAAGAAGATGGCATGATACTTATTATTTGACAAGGACTAGAATAAAACTAAAGCTGGATTGGCTTAATGAACATAATCACTTGAAATTCTTTGCATTATCATTTGTTAGTTGGTTAAAAAGGTGTCATGAGCACATAATGCTAATTAAACTCAAAAATCCCTTGCTTATATTGTATAAAGGGGAGATGGATGAAAATGGAACCTTCTTGTGAGGCTATCATGCATCTTTTATATATGTTTAAAGAGTTAGTATAAACAAGTCTATGTCATACAAAATGTAGACTCATTGATGTGGGAAGTTTACTTATGAGATGCGATTGTGGCTTCCAATTTATTCTGCCATGTGAGAGCTGATTGTAGCTTTCCAAATTCATTTGATTTTGTTATAACTTTGATAATGGGTATGTTGCTTTGTTATTGTGCATGGGAAGCTAATTGATTTGGGGAGCTTCTAAGAAATTGCCATGCTTTTGACAAATGTTGTACTCAGCCATCCTTTAAGGGAGCAGTCTAAATTTATGCATTTTGTTTAGTGATTTTGATAGTTTTCCTTTGAAGGACCAGTCCACCTTATGTTTGAGCAATTTAAAATATGTTTTCAATAGCTATCCTTTAAGGCAATAGTCTGTGAATGCTAAAAATGACCCATGATGGCCATTGGTTTGGGATTTGTTAGTTTTTCTTGGTTTTCTTGATCTTATTTGACATAGACTTGCTTAGGTTATCTTAAGGGTTTAGCTTTATGAAGGAAAAACTAAAAGCACACAAAGGTTGATTAGGTGTAAAGAGGTTTAGGTGACAATGATCATGGGAATCCAACCTGTGAGAGGGGCAGAAAGTACCATGAGGATCATGCCATGGGTAGATCCATAGTACCCATGTTCAATATTAGGATATGATTATGATGAATAATCATATGATATAATTTTAATCAGTTTCCCTTAAAATAGGGAGATGGATGTGGTTGAACTCAAGCGATGAGCTTAAGTTAAAACAAAAGGTGAACTTGATCCTTCCTTAACAAAAAAATGGATGTAGATGTGAATCATTGAGGGGTTCAAGTTTTGGGTTACGTTGAAGAGAGGACAACTAGTAAGCTCCTAATCCATACTTGTGGATTATGATATAAGTTCCAAGCTAATTAAAAGCAAACTTATCCCAATTTCTTTTTTTCATATTAGTGATATGTTGATATTCCTTTATGATGAGGTATTTGATGTTGAATTCTCACACTTTAATGTGTTTTTTATCAACATAATTAATGTGTTCTTGATATACATGTAGATGGGTAAGGGTTTCTAAGTAATGCTCAATAAATAACTCAAGCTGATCTATATAGCATTGATGATAATCATCTTCAGTAATTAGATCTTGAAAATATATCTAAAGATAAGGTATCTGACTTCAAGAGGAAAGACATCCTTCACTCTAAACATAAGAGAGAAAGAGGTAGATCCTGTAAGGGTTCTAATGCTAGTATGATATACCCATAAGGTGAAGGGTGTGTGTGAATGTCAATCCTGAATAGATGCATTAACCTATTAGTTAGCATGTTGTTAAGAGTTTTATAAGAGTCTTCAACCTGTCTATATGCTTGAGGGTGATAGGGTGAGGAAAATCTTACTTAATGTCAAATTCATCACATAGACCCTAGACTTACTTATTTTTAAAGGATTTACCATTATTGATGATAATCTTGTGAGGAACACTAAAATGGTAGATGATGTGATGGTGGATAAAATTAATAATCTTCTCCACTTTGGTTAAAATTATAGGAATAGCCTTTACCCACTTGGTAAAATATTCAGTCATGGTGATGATATAATGGTGTTGGTTTGAGGAATGGGGGTTAGTTTGATAAATAAATTCTAGATCCCATTGTGAAAAAGGCAAGAAATTGGTGGAAACACAAAGATTATGTCTAGGTACATGATGTAAATTAGCATGTTGTTGACACTTAACACACTTTTTCACATAATCATAATAGTCTTGGTTAAGGGTAGACTAGTAATAGCTAAGGCAAAGGATACATTTAGCTATAACATGAGAGGGTTCATGACTTGCATGGGCAACAAAAGAGGAGGCCATCAAAGTCATGCTTGTAAATAATTCCTCCCACAATGGTGTAACATGAGGTACTCTAGATAAATTCTCTTTGATCATTTTTAGAGAGGCCAGAAGGAATGATGTTAAGGTTGAGGTAGTTGAAGGTCTATTTATACCAAAGGTTAGGTTGGGTCTCCTCCACATTGAAAATAGTAGGAAAATATAGTTTGACATAGGAAGGTTTGGTAAGTCTATCAATAATGATAGATAGGTTAGAGTTAGAGGGTATAAATGGGATATAAGAGGTAAGGGAAGCAATGGTATTGACAAAATTATTGGTAGATTGTAGGGTTGACTAGATGTGATAATGCTCAAATGATGCTAAAGTTCATCAAATAGTTGTTTTTACTATTGTAAAGCATCAATATTACACTATTAAGAGACATTGATTTGATTGACCATAAGTTGGGATTCACCAAAGATATTTAATATTTTGAATCCTAAGGTTAAGGTAGTTTTAAGGCCTATGACTAGGGCTTCATACTCAAACATATTGTTGGTACATTCAAAATCAATATTGAAGAACAAAAGAAGAGGTTCACTGTCAAAGGGGATAAGGATGATACCTTCTCCCCCATCACACTAACATTTTGATCAATCAAAAAACATGGTGATTTGATAAGTGAAGTCTACTTGAGAGAGGGTCATGATGTACTCATTAAGGAACTCAAGAGAAGGAGGTTAGTTATTTGCTAATGGTGCTTCTACCAATTGGTTGATAATGACTTGCCCCTTAATTGACTTTTATTGAAGGAAATCAAGGTTAAACTCTACTAAGATCATGAGTCACTTGTCCATACATTGGTTTTGGTATGGCTTGGAGTGCATGTACTTGAGTGGGTTAGTATTAGTTATGGCAAAGGTTTTATGGTTAAGGAGGTAGTGGAAAAGCTTGGTGGCCATGAAGACTAAAACTAAACAAAGCTTCTCGATATGGGTATAATGAGTCTCATATTATACAAGCATGTGGCTAATATAGTAGATAGTTTGTTCTTTAGTTTTCTCATCTTGATGAGTAAGCATTACCCCTAGAGAGTGGTTAGTGGTAGAGATATAAATGTATAAAGGTTGGTCATCCTTGGGAAGGGTGAGGATAGGTGGACACAAAATTTAATTTTTAAGTGAATCAAAGGCCTTTGGGTGTCACTATTCCACTCAAAAGAGACATACTTCTTTAGAAAGTGGTGGAAGGGTTGGCATTGATCTAAAAGCTAGGAGATAAAGTGATGAATGGATTAGATCTTCCCTTGTAAACTATGGAGTTGCTTGAGGTTGATAAGGGATGAATGTTGATGATGGATTTGATCTTGGTAGGATCAACCTTGATTCCTCAAAGGGAGATAATAAAACCAAGGAGCTTTGTTGATAGGACCCTAAAATTTCAATTCTCTGGGTTAAGAAAGACATGGTAATGGATAAGTCATTCAAAAATGGTCTTGAGAATGGCTAAATGATCCTTTCAAATATTGGATTTTTTGAGGTCACCCACATAGTTTTTTACAATCTTGTGGATAAGGTCATACAAGATATAGGTCATGGCACATTGGTAGGTTACACCAACATTATTTAATTTGAAAGGCATGATTCTATAATAGAAGGTTCCCCATGGGGTGGTAAAGGCAGTCTTGTGTTGATCTTTGGGGGAAATTAGGATTTGATTATAATCTGAGAATCTATCTATGAGAAATAACATCTTGTGGCTGGATGTAAGATAAACTAGCTGGTTGATGCTCAATAGAGGAAATTCATCTTTAGGGAAAGAAAGGTTGAGGCCATGAAAGTCCACACAAATATGTAATCCCCTGTGGCTTTGGTAATAAGTATAACATGTAAGACCCACTGGGGATAGTTAATGGGTTAAATGAAATTAACAAATAGAAGATGCTAAAGATCTTCTTTGATGAGAAGGGATATGTGAGGATGAATGAATTGACATTTCTACTTGATGAGCTTGGCATCATGGTTGGTGACTATGTTATGGGTGGCAATGGTGGGGTCAATTCCAGGCGTGTTGCTATAAGACCAATCAAATGTTATGTTGTGGTCTTAGAGGAAGGAGGGGAAGTCCTAAAGTTCCTTAGAAATTAGTGATTGGTGTATTTTAACAAAGGAGGGGTTGTTTAAATTACCCAAGTTGATATCCATTGTGGATTTGATCAACATGGTCAAAGTCTTGAGAGGAAGGGATTTGTGGATGGAAGAATCTAGGGCATCAAGGTAAGTGAGAATGAAATCATCATCCTGGCCATAAATAGTGTTAATGGTAGGGGAGTCATCTCCTATATTATTAGGATGGGTCAAAGTAATGGTCATGATTATCCCTTCCTTTTATTGTGCTCTCAAGACCACATGAATGGTATGGATAGAGGGAGGAATTGGGGTAGAAGAGTTGTTTGCTTCTTCATCATTCTAAGGTGAGAGTGGACGAATAGGTAGGTTTGGCTAGTGGTTGTTGGTTATGTAATTGATAATGGTATTATGGGAGGTTCATTTGTTAATATATCATCCTTGTAATAGATATGATGTATAATGGTTTGGAGAGCTTTGTATTTCTTCATGCCATGTCCTAGTGTCTTATGATAATAACACACTTGGTGGTCATTATACTAGATGGGTTTTGAATTGAGAGGGTCAAAAAGATTGATAGGGGGTAAGGTCAAGTAATAAGCTTATAGTAACCTTTTAAAAATGGTGGATTAGGGTTCATCTAAGGGTGGAGAGGCTTTATGGGTTTTTTTCTTGGTTGGTAAGGTGGAGTTCCTTTTGGGAGTGGGTTTGGTGATGGAAGTTTTTGGTGAGGTAGTGTGTTTGGTTGGTGGTTTTGATTTTGGTAAGGTATTGGTTTAGAAAGTGGAGGTAAGAGGTTTTAGGATAGGTAGCTTGGTCATTGATGGTTCGATAAAATTAGGAGTGTTTGGAAGTAAGTTTGATGGTGTAATAGACAATAGTAGTTAGGTCTTGGTTAAGACAACCTACCTCTTAATAAGAGTGGAGGGATGAGGCCCCAAGATAGAGGGCATATTAGAGGGAGGTAGGAGTTTGGATCTCTATTATTTTAGTGTTTCTACTCCCTTTGTTGATTTGGGTTGGCACTTGGTTGTTGGGTTCAGTGAGGTAAGCCTTCATAGATGGGTGATTAAGACTCTATGTAGGGAGGGTTCCAAGGTTCTCGAGGTCTTGGTCAGTTTAGTTGGAGAAGGTGATTTGGTTGCTTAGGTTTTAGGTTCCTTGGATGGTTAAGGAATTATTGGGTTGGTAGAAGCCTTCATCAATTTGGTTGGTAAGATAGGGGTTTGGATAATAGGAGTGGTGGGTTAGTTGGATAAAGGTGTGGTCAGAGGTTCTTGCTTAGTGATATAAGGTAGCCTTAATTTATAATAAGAGGTGGGTCAATCTATATCAGGGTTGGAGACAAACTCCACTTTCTACACTAACTTAGAGAATGGTTTGTAGGCTAGTTTTATCCCTTAGATAGTGGACCTGAAAGATAAGTCCATAGGTTGAGATAGAGGGATGGTAACCTCATCCTTTTACTCAATCAAAAGATACAAGGTTTGAATGGGTGAATCCTCTATGGGAGGAGCATACATGGGGCTTTCCTCTTTGGGAATGATCTCTGAAGGGAAAACAAGTTACTTGATGATCAAGGGAGAAGGTAAAATGGGTGCTTGGTTATACTATGTCGATCGAAGGAGGGGTTGATTAATCCACTACCTCAATAAGTGGAGGATGAGAAAGAGGTGTTTCATTAGTTTGTGTCTATAAAAGAGGAAACTTTAACTCCACTACCTTAATAAGTGGAAAGGGTGCAAAATAGATAGGTTGGGTGGTAGTTCTTTAGTTATGAGAATGCCAAGAACCATGTTAACAATATGGGCATCTTAAGAATACTCAACCATGTTGATCTCATTTTTGGTTGGTGTATGGTTGGGTAAAGGTTGCATAAAGATGTCAATGGATTGGTTTTGAGTTAAATTGGGGTTATCCAACATAATCTCTCCTTTTTTAATGAGATATTAGACAACACTCTTGAAGGTGTTACACCTACTAATGTCATGCCCTACTACTTAGTGAAAGGAACATAGATCATTATCATTGTACCAAATAGTTACAAGATGAGAAGAATCAATTTGCTAAGGTGGTTTGATAGGAATAATTTGTATTATGTTGGATTTCAATAACTTATCTAGGATCAAAGCAGAAGACACTCCAAGTGGAGTAAATTTCTTCTATGTATTCTGGTTTTAGTTCATGTTTTTCTTTGAGGAACCAAAGGAATTCAGTTGGTTGGTAGATGATGGATAAGCAAATTTAAAGACAACCACATTGGCAATTCCCTTTATTTTGATCCTAGTGTTGGTTTGGTTACTAGGTTTGGAGGAGGAAGCGTCATTAATTTTGTAAGTAGAGTTCTTTTTTTTCAATTTTAGCTTTATTTCATTGATGGCTCTATTCTCTAATTTACATGCCATGGTGAAAGCTTCATCAGATGTTTAAAATTTATATACATGAAATGTGGAAGAGATGTACTTGACACATGATCGAGCAAAGAGTTTAATTAATTTAGGTTGGGATAAGGAGAATAAAAGATGATTGATTAGGCTCCTCCAATGGGTTACAAAATTGGTAATATATTCATCATCAAACTACTAGATAGAGTAGAGGTTAGTGATGGAAACCTTCTTGGAGATATTTATTGAAAAGTTATATAAGAAGGTTTTGGCTTACTAGGTAAAGGACTATACCAATCCAATGCTGGACTAGATAGGGACATAAGGAAGGTACATAGAAGGAGGGCATCATCATAGTCAATCAAATAACATGAGTGCCCAAATTCCCTAAGGTACTTCTGGGGATCCTCCTTACTCTAAAACATGGAGAACTTGGGAAGTTTCCATTGAGGAGGATATGGCCTAATAGGCATAGATGGGTGGATAGGCTATTTATAGATCTGGTCATAATATAGAATGTTGTGAGATCTAGAGATGGATGACTCTAAGGTAGTCATATTATCCATGAACATTTTTATTAGGTTTGTTTAGGGTGATGCACCTAAAGGGTGATAAGGTGCATGTTGTGGTTGGGGTTGAGTGACATATTGATAATTTACCAAAGGTTAAGAAGTTTCCACATACAGCTAAGTGGCTAAAAGGGGTCGAGTTGAAGCCACATATGAATACATGGTCACTAATGGTAGGGTAGAGGATATATACTATTGAGGGGGCTAGGTGGTTGAGTCAAAGATAAAGGATAAGTGGTAACCCTGGTAATGAAAGGTGAGAAGGTATAAGGTATTAGTGTTACTATGTTTTCAAGCATAGTAGGGGTGGCCAAATGAATTGTAATGATGGTGGTAATGGGTACTCCAATAGTAATTGGAGTATGGGTAGGTAAAGGTTGGGTGGTAGCTATGTTGGAAGAATTGTTAGTTAGGATAAGAGGTGTTTGGGTGATATAAGGTTGAGCTAGTTAGTTTTGCATGGTTGTGTTAGATGGGTTGTCAGCTAAGGTAGATGCTTGAGTAGCTAATAGTTGGGAGGTGATAGTGGTAACAAAAGAGTTACCTAAAAACCCTAATGGTATACCATAGGTGGATCAGTAAGTGGTACTAAAATAGGTGTATGGTGAGCTACTATGCTAAGATAATGTTGCAAGGCTACTAGGTTATTATCTAAAAAGGTATCAAAGTCTAGATCACCTTGGGAAACTACCTAAGGCACATTAGAATCATCCTAATGATGAGTATAACTCTCAACATCTGAGATATATTCCTCAGATGAAGAAGTAGAGGAGATTGGATAATCTATAGAGGGGTCTTGACTTGCTAAGTCTCTTCATTGTTGATGAGTAAGAACCATGCAAGTAGGATGAGAGGAAAACACAAATAATCTTACAACTCAAATAAAGAGAAAGAAATAAATTGATCAAGGAAATACAACACATGTTGGAGTATGTTAAAATCCTATGGTTAATTTTAATCTCCCTTTTTGCTTATGCCTTAAGTTTATGAGAATGTGTGATAGAAGTTGGCTTGTAGATCAGGTACTATAAAAGCAATCTATGGTTGGTTTTGGTTTATTCAAGTGCTCAAAAAGATCCACATTGGGAAGAAATACATGTCTTGGTATTTTGGCCTACCTCTTCACTTCACACACCACAGTGATAAGGGTATTAGGTGATTAACTAATATATACTAATTTTTATAGTTTATACTCAACCAGATAGCTAAGTTGGTTCTCCCTTTGGTAATGACCTCAAATTAAGATTTTCAAGAAAGGGTAAGGTGACTGATAGTGATGAAATCCTAGTTAGACCTTATCTCAAGTTTATTTTTTGTTTAATTGATGAAAGTGGTTTGGTTTAGTGTGTGCAAAAAAAGGTGATGCTGCGATAAAATTATAAGCAAACAATGGATGCACTTGATTTTAAACCCAAAAGAAATTTTAGTTTCATTAATGAGATTAGATAGAGAGAAAAGCATACGTATGTAAAGAAAATAAACCCAAAGTAAAGATTCAAGGTCCCATTGGGTGTGTCAAAATGTTTTAGTGATTTTCATATTCTATTTTGAAAAGGGATGAAGAAGAAATTAATATGGGTATGGTTGAAAAGCTTATTTGATTATGTGTGTGTTGAATCAAATGATTGTGAAGAACTCCTCTATGTCTTGGGAGGATGACCTGCAAATAAGATAACACTAAAGTAAATTGTTGGTTAGATAGATAGTTGAGTCTAGTGATAGCTAGATCTTGGAAGTAAGAGCTTTTTTGGGGACTAGTAATCCACACATTTTAAGCAATTAAGTTTATAATTAGAATGATTAAATACTTGCTTAAATAATAAAAAGGTACTAGAATTGAACACAAGAGATGCTTTCTAAAGAAATAGATTAGAAATGACTAATATAGTTATAATCAAGTCAATACTAGTGCTAAATGGCTTGGGTCTATTTCAAAAAATTAGAGAGGGGTCTATGAAAAAGTAAGAACATAAAAAAGAATATTTTGTTGGGATTAGGTAGGTGGAAATAGCTTGCTATAACTTCCTGCCATAGTGACCATCAATGGTTGGGATGACCATCAATGGTTAAGGTGACTATTAGCAATCAATTTGATTGTCGATGGTTGGATAGACCATCATTAGTTGAAATAACCATTGATAGATACTATGTATAAATTTGGGTTGGTAAATGGTTAGATTGATGGGATCACAAAGTTGGATTCTGAGAGATGGGTTGGTGTTGGGCTAAGTGCAAAAGGCAAATAAAGTAATTGGATATTTAGAAACAAATACTTATATTATAGAATACTAATTGAGTGGGTGCTTAAGGTGGTTGAATCATTGGTAGAGTCTAACGTGATTTTGTTAGAGTAATGATACATAAAAATTTAGTAGAGTGGTGATGGTAATTTGACTCTATAATGTGATGGCTAGATTACTAGATTGTTGATGATGATTGACCTTCAAAATAAAGAACTCTAGATGCACAAGCTCTCAATAACAATAGCAAATGGATTTCACCTCCCTACTCCTCTCTTCTTATAGGCAAGGCAAGGGAGTTGTAACAAAATGTTAATTGGGATACCTAATTATAAATCACTCATATATGAATTACCACATAGATTAAGATAAGTTATTTTTATAAAAGCAAGGTAGATGTTTTGTATGTTTTTAGTTAAGAGTGCACCCTAATAGTTGATGGTCAAGGTGACTATCAATGATCATTTTGACCATCAATGATTGAGGTTTAAGTTAAAAAGTGGGTAAAAAACTAGGTTAAGCTAGTTAGTCAAATTGAATCTCGTTAGGCTTGGTTAGGGGTCAAAGGGTTAGATTGGTCCTAAGGGGGTCCAGGGGAATTTTGACATTTAAAATCATGTTGTGTAGATTTTCAATGTCTATATTTTTGACTCCCAAGGTTAATGTAGTTTGGAAGCCTATTACTAAGGCTTTGTACTTGTCCATGTTGTTGGTAATTTTAAATCCAACTTGAAATATAAAGGAATAATTTCATCATGAAGGGGAATCCACCATGTTGAGACTTTGATCCATTGAAGAACATGGTCACTTGATAGGTGAAGTTTGCTTGAGAGAGGGTTACAATGGACTCATCAGGAAATTCAAGAAGAGGAGGAGGTTGATTGTGTGTTGAGGGTGCATCAACCAATTGGTCAAAAATGACTTGCCATTTAATTGACTTCAAATAAATAAATCAAGGTCAAATTTAACTAAAAGCATGAGCCACTTGGCCATATTTTGGTTTTAGTATGGATTGGAGTGAATATACTTGAGTGGGTTGGTATTGGTTATGACATAGGTCTTGTGGTTGATAAGGTAGTGGTGAATTTTGGTGGCCAAAAAGATCAAATCCAAGAAAAATTTCTTGGTATAGGTGTACTAAGTCTCTTAGTATATAAACATGTGGATATTGCAGTAGATTACTTACTCTTTATGTTGTTCATCCTGATGAGCAAACATTACCCCTAGGGAATGATTGGTGGTGGAGATATAAAGGTAAAAAGGTTGATCATCTTTGGGATGAATGAGGACAAGTGAAGACAAAAGGTACATTTTGAGTGAATCAAATGCCTTTTGACATTTTTTATTTCACTTAAAAGATACGTCCTTCTTTATAAGGTGATGGAAGGGTTGGCATCAGTTTGAGAGCTATGAGATAAAGTGACAAATGGATTAGAGTTTCCATTGAAATTTGTAAAGTTGCTTGAGGTGGGTAGGAGGAGGCACGTCAAGGATTAATTTGATTTTGGCTAGATCAACATTGATTCCTTGAAGAGAGATGATAAATCCAAGGATTTTTCCTAACAAGACCCCAAAATGCACTTCTTGGGGTTAAGGCAAACATGATAATGGATGAGTCACTCAAAAATAATCTTAAGAATGGCTAGATGGTCTTTATGACATTTGGATTTCCTAAAAAGGTCATCGATATAGTCTTTGATGATTTTATTGATAAGGTCATGGAAGATGTAGGTAATAGCACATTGGTATGTTACACCATCATTATTTAGTCCAAAAGTCATGACCGTATAGTATAAAGTCTCCCATAGGGTGATAAATGTAGTTTTGTGTTGATCTTTAGGGGTAATTAGGATCCAATTGTAAATTTAGAATCCATATATTAAATATAACATCTCATGATTGACTGTAAGGTCAACTAGCTAGTCAATGCTTGGTAGAGGAAAGTCATCCTTTTGGAAAGTAAGGTTGAGGTCATGAAAGTACATAAAAATGTGAATTATCCCTATGGATTTGGTGATAGGTATGATGTTTAAAACCCATTGGGGATAGTTAATGGGTTGAATGAAATTAATGAATAAGACACATTGAAGATCTTATCTGATGAGAAGGGCTATGTAAGGATGCATTCATCAAATCTCTTGCCTAATGGGATTAGAGTCATGGTAGGTGACTATGTTCTGGGTAGAAATGGAGGGGTCAATTTTAGGCATGCTATTGTAAGACCAAGTAAATGCTATGATGCAATATTGTAAGAAGGAGGGTAAGTCTTGAAGCTCCTCAAAATTTAGTGAGTGGCCAATTTTGAAAATTCACAAGTTATCTAGAGTGCCCAAGTTGATATCCATATTAAACTCATTCCACATGGTCAAAGTCTCAAGATGAAGAGATATGTAGATAAAAGAATTAGTGCACCAAGATAGGTGAGAATGGAATCATCATCTTGACACTGAATGGTTTTAATGGTAGGAGAGTCATCTTAGGGTGGGTTAGAGGAATGGTTATGGTTGCCCCTCCTTTTGATAAGTCAAGGGTCTAAGGCTGATGAAAAAAATGTTAGGGCGGATGATGTCATAATCCTCAACTATCTATGGTGGAGTGGATCATGAGGATGGGATTTCCTTATCAACAATGGTAGTGGGAGTTAGGTTGGTTTGTTGTTTAAGTTACATGAAACTAAGGACATAATTTTTATGAGGTTTTTAGGTTTTTATATAAATTATCTCATGTGGCCCGTGTTCATATTGACCTAGACCAAATCCATTCCAAGCACACTTATAAAGCTATGTCTAGGTAAAATTTGGTTTATTTATATAGGTGTTATGCCCTTAACCATTGGTGTGTCTAGGAATATGTGTGGCAAAATTGGGCTTACATACCTCTTTTATTTACTTGTTACATTTCTCTATGTTCTTAGATAGGTCAGCCTATAGAATAACCTTGACTAAGTAGAATATATATAGGAGGTAGTGGTTAGTCTTTAAGCATCATGTGTGAAGTATTTTGCTAATAGTGAATTATTATGGAGGTTTCCCCCTTGAAGTGGCTTTGCTATATTATCTAGTATTCTATCCTAATGTCAATTATTGTTTTGAATCACTCATATTTTCTTATTTTGTGAAATATAAAATCATTCTATGCAAATATGTAAGTAATTTCATTAAAATAGAAGAAACTAGAGGTGAATAGTCAAGGTAATTTAATTTCCTATGGCATTTGTTTTTGGATTTGGTGAGGCATGGATTCTGGGAGAACTGAAAGTGAAAAAACATAACTTGAAATCTAGGAAGAATTAATTTTTTTCATCAGTTCAGTATTTTTCAAAACACTTTTTTGAAAATTTGTTTTCATAAAATAAAGTCTAACTTTTTTTTCCCCTTACACACTTGCAATCGTTAGATTCATCTTCGCAAGATAATCACAATGGTATATTTTGTTGGTACACTTTTTTTGAGGTCACAACCCTCCTAGGGTTTGTTTATAGTAGGTACTTCAACTTGAGGAAGAAAAGGGGCATCAAAAACTCCTAAGACTCCTACCGATGACATGGAATTTGGAACTTCAGATTTGATGATTTCTTAGCTTCAAGAAGACATAAAAATCTTGGTGAGGAATGATGAATTTTTTGTATTCTAAGCTGATGTTTTAGGGATGTAAAGAGAGATTAATGGAGTTCACAATGAATTGTATCATATCACTACACAATTTTCTACCCTCACATCTTAGTTTTAGCCTAACAATCCTCTATTTCAGCATTCAAATCCTCTTCTCAACAACTCCATACTGGTATGAAACTAATGTTTCCAAAAGTGAACATGTGTAAGTTTAATGGTAAGGATCCTCTCACTTGGATTAACCAAATTGAGAGTTTATTTGAGCTACATCAAACCCCTAGTTCTCAGAGGGTGATGATGGCATCCTTGTATATGGAACCTAAGAAATTCATTTGGTATCACTAGTTATGTGATAAAAATAAAAATAATGGTGATCCTATTACATGGACTATTTTTACTAAGGATTTGACATCTCATTATTAGAATAATGTCTCTAAGAACTATTTCAAATAATTATCCAAGTTGTGGCAAATAGGACCTATGAAGGATTATATCATTGAGAAAAATTTAATATATCTATTTTTGGGTGGCCTCAAAGATAGCCTCCAATACAAAGTTTGAATGTTTAGCTCACAATCTGTATCATAAGCTATCCTTAAGAAACACATGATAGAAGAAAAAGAGATGGTCAAAAGGACAAATTTCACTACTGGTCATGATCACAACTTTTTAGCACCATCATTTTCGTAGCCCACCAGATTAACACAATGACAAATTGAGGAGAAGCAAGCCAAAGGGTCATGTTATGGTTGTGACAAGAAATGGAGCAAAGACCATCATTGTACTGAGAAGAAGCTATTTTACATTAAAGGTTCCAATGATGATGTAGAGGATGTAAAAGTACATGATGTGGATGTAGAAGTTCCTAAGGAAGAATCTGAAGACTCTCAGCCTACTATTTCATGCCATGCCCTATCAGGTATTGATACTCCCCAAACTCTTAAAGTGATGGGTTTCCTTAAGAAACATAAGGTCACTATCTCGATTGATTTTGGGAGCACACACAATTTCATCCACAATAAGTTGGATACTCATTTGAACTGTTTCATTTATCTAGCTCCAAAATTTTAGGTTATGATTGCAGATGGTGGTAATGTTAGCTATTCAAGAAAATGTCATATTATGTTAGCTATAGGAGACTACTTATTGTATTATCCTATGTTTGATATTCTAATGGGTGGAGCTGATATTGTTATGGGAATCCAGTGGTTCACCATTTTGGGCACTATTGAGATGCAATTTTAAGAATTATTAATGCATTTTCATTCAAAAGAGAGGACATTTGATATAAGAGGAATAAAAGTTATATCTCCCCAACCTATTATCTCCCATCAAATGATAAATATTCTCCATAAGGGTGCTATGGGATTTTTATCCCACGTGTTTTCTATGGAAGTACAACCATCTCCACCTCTTAATCTGCAATAAATAATTGATGCTCATTTTATTATTTTTAGAGACATGCCAAAAGGACTTCCACCTAGCTGCACACATGATCATGCCATCACACTTATTCCTAGTAGTACACCACCCAAAATTAGGCCATACAAGTATCCCTATGCCCAAATAAGTGAAATTGAAAAGATGATACAAGAGATGTTAGATGCATGAATCATTTGTAATAGCCAAAGTGAATACTTGTCACCAATTGTCATGGTGAGAAAGAAAGATGACACTTAGAGGATGTGCCCTAACTATAGAGAACTCAACAAGTACACTATCAAAGATAAATTTCCAATTCCTATTATTGATGATTTTCTAGATGAATTGAATGGTGTTCTTTATTTTACCAAGCTAGATCTATGTTCTAGGTATCATCAAATTAGGATCTGTGATGAAGACATACCCAAAACTTCTTTCAAGACTCATGAGGGCCATTATGAGTTTTTAGTTATGCCTTTTGGCCTAAAAAATGCACCATTTACTTTTTAGAGTTTGATGAATACTATTTTTTAGCCATTTTTGAGGAAATTTATTTTGGTATTCTTTGATGATATCCTCATTTATAGTAAAAATTTGGTAGACCATTTACAACATGTGAAATAGGTACTCTCCATTTTGGAGCAAAATCAATTATATGCCAAACTTTTCAAATGTACTTTTGGGTCTGGTGAGGTTGAATATTTGGGTCATTTGGTATCCTATGAAGGAGTGAAAGTGGATCCTAAAAAAATCAAATTAATGGTAAACTGGCCAGTTCATAAGACACTCAAGTAAATTTGGGTATTTTTAGGACTTACTAATTATTACCATAGATTTGTTAAAAACTATGGTAGTATTATAGCCCCACTTACCTCTTTGTTAAATAAAGACTCCTTTTAGTGGATTGATGCAGCTACCTAGGTATTTGAATAATTGAAATTGGCTATGTGCACTACTCCAGTATTGGCCACTAATGATTTTTCTAAGACTTTTGTGGTTGAATGTGATGCATTTGGATATGGTATGGGTGTTTTACTCATGCAAGAAGGTAGACCACTAGCATTTTAAAGTTGTCAACTCAAGGATAAAAACTAGCACAAGCCCATCTATGAGAAGGAAATGATGGCCATTTTGCATGCAATCAAACAATGGAGACCTTATTTGATGGGTCATCACTTTCAGGTAAAAATTGATCATGATAGTCTTAAATATTTTTTATAACAAAGGTTGTCATCTTAAGAATAATAGAAATGGGTAACTAAGATGTTAGGCTATGATTTTGAAGTAGTCTATAAAAAAGGCAAGGACAATGTGGTGACAGATGCACTATCCAAAAAATATGAATCAATTGAGGCATTACTATATGCCATAACCATTTTGTAGGCAGATTGGCTAGAGGAGGCATAATCAGAATGGTAACATGATAGTACTACTAATGATTTGATTCAAAATATTCAGAAGGGTTTAGATGGATTTGAAAAATTCACATGGAAAGGTAATGCATTATGGTACAAAAATATATTTTACTTATGTAAGAATTCTCTTCTTAAAAGGAACCTTCAAGAACTTTGTGCAACTCCAATTGGGGGTCATTCTTGATTTTTGAAAACCTATCACAAGATCAAGAAATATTTTTTTTGGGAAGGTCTCAAGGGGGATGTCTATAAATTTGTGGCTAAATGTATGATCTATCAACAAAACAAAGGTGAAACCATCGAAAATCCAAGTCTTTTACAACCTTTATCTATCCCTTTCCAACATTGGGAAGAGGTCTCTATGGATTTCATTAATGGGTTACAAGATCTGATGGTCAAAATGTTATCATGGTTGTTGTATATTGTCTCAGTTTTTTCATTATCCTAGCCATTTGTTGCTAGTATAGTAGCTTATGATTTTCTCAATATAGTTCAAAAACTACATGGGACTCCTAAGATCATTTTAAATGATAGATATCCCATTTTTACTAGTAATTTTTTGACTGAGTTAGTTACATGTTTAGGCACTCAATTGGCTCAGTTCATCCTATCATCCTAAATCTGATGGACAAACTAAGGTAGTCAATAAATGTCTATAAGGATATCTCCATTGTTTTCTTTCTAATAGACAAGATAAATGGGTTCATTGGCTGCCACTTGTTGAATGGTGGAATAATACTTTTGTTCCTAGTTCTTCCAAAATGTCTCCTTTTGTGGCACTATATGGATACCATCCTCCATCCATCACTTCCGCCTTGAAGTTCCATCCTAATGTTTTTACAATTGAAGAATATATTCACCATCAATAGGAGGTCCTTGTAAGTTTGCATGAAAATTTAGCTATGGTCCAAAATCACATGAAGCAACAAGTAGATCAACATAGAAGTGAGAGGCATTTTAACATTAATGATTGGGTCTTTGTTTGCTTGTAGCCATATAAATAGATGTCATTGAAGCAATAAAAAAAGGATAAAAAGCTATCCCCTAAGTATTATGGGCCTTATCAAATCTTATATAAAATTGGTAGTGTGGCCTACAAGTTAGATTTTCCTTCATCCACATGCATACATCTAGTATTTCATGTATCATGTCTAAAGAAAGTCATTGGACATAGAGTTATCATTCAAATAGAATTGGATGAGGAAGGTAAAGTTATTATTAACCCTGAGGTGATCCTTCAATGATGCACCAAGTAACTATGTTATAGAGAAATTACAAAATAACTGATCAAATGGAAGAATCTACCATGTGAATATGCCACTTGGGAGGATGAAGTATTTGTGTAGCAGTAGCATCTAGAGTTTCCATAATGTTGAGGACAACATTGTTTTTAAGGGGAAGGGATTGTGATCCCTTAACCATTGGTGTGTATAGGGATATGTGTGGCTAACATGAGATTACATACCTATTTTATTTAATTATTATATTTCTCTATGTTCTTAGATAGGTTGGCTTATGGAATAACCTTGGCTAAGTAGACTATATATAAGAGGTAGTGGTTAGTCTTTAAGCATCATGTGTGAAGTATTTTGATAATAGTGCAATGTTGTGGAGGTTTCCCCCTCGAAGTGGATTTGCTATATTATCCAGTATTCTATTCTACTGTCAATTATTATTGTGAATATCTCATATTTTCTTATTCTATGAAATATAAAATCATTCTATGCAAATATCTAAGTTCATTACAATAGGAGAAACTAGAGGTGAATAGTCAAGGTTAAGAAGAGGTGGCAGAAGTGTCACTGGGCTTATCAAGTCCCCCAGAATTAAAATTAATTTAACTATTTGAGGGTCTAAAAGGAATAATGGTTCTAATATTGGGGTCATAGTTAGGTTGTTGGTAAATATTCCCATACTCTTGAGGATTAGGAACTA
The DNA here is from genome assembly GCA_037957365.1 of Torreya grandis. Taxonomy (NCBI): domain Eukaryota; kingdom Viridiplantae; phylum Streptophyta; class Pinopsida; order Cupressales; family Taxaceae; genus Torreya; species Torreya grandis. Next base: position 1,548,108 of record JARHVA010004440.1, read on the forward strand.
TTCCTAGTATCAAAAGGTCATACTCCCCTAATGAAAGATGTTAGAAGGTCAATTCTAAAGGGTCCATTATGAATATTTGGGTTTAAAGGATGGAAGAATAGGTGGATGCTTCGGTGGCAAATAGAAATGTGGCTTTATTTTTTATTGATGAATGCTTATTATATAGAGGAAGAAGAATGACATTGGGTCAGTACATCATGTTACATGATCTAAAAGGACTCATATTATCTTATATGGTAATAACTTGACCTTCATGCTCAAATTTGATGAACCGATTCAAGGTAGATGACACACAACCCATGGAATGAATCCAAGCACATCCCAATAAGACATTATAATGGAACTCTCCCTATAGTAAATAGAAGAGCTCTAGAAATGTGTGAGATCCTAAGTCAATGTGAAGGACAATAATTCATAGAGTTGTGGCTATGGTATCATTGAATGATCAGAGCACCATTGAAGTTTTTGACATAATATTCTCATGTAATTTGAGTTAGTTATATGTATGGGAGGAGATAATGTTGATAATATCTCCCCCATCAATCATGGTCCTCTTGATGTAGGTTTGGTTAATATAGGTGGTAATGAAGAGGGGAGGATTTGGTTCATCTAGATGGATGGAAGGTATTTACAAATATTTAAAGGTAACAAGGTTGGAGATTTAAAGAATACTGATAAAGGTTGCCAGAGGTAATGAGTCTTCTATCCTAACCACTATAGATTACAACACTTCTATCATTGCTTGGTGATAATGGGGTGAAGTATTAAACAACTCATATAAACACATCTTCACTGATATTTAGTGAAGCTATTTGAGGACTACACATTGGATTGATTTAGATATATTAGAGCGAGAGGGTCCTAAGATGGACACCTTTCATCTGGTTGAAGGTGGTTGGTGTTAGCTAGGTTGGTGGGTGGTGGAAAAGGGACATGTCCATGAAATGGACACCTTTTATTTTACCTTATCCTTTAGTTAATCCTATGATCATTTGACCACATGGATGGCATGGATTTGGGGATGAGTTGGGTTAGAGGATTGCCTCAGTTCCTCTTTACTCTGAGGTGAGAGTAGAGGAGTAGGTAGGTGTTGGTCAATGACTATTGGTTCTTAGATCAGTGTCAGGATCATAATAATCTCATTAGATAACAAGTCATCTTCATAATATAATTGATGGGTTAGAATTTAGAGAGCCTTATAGTTATCCATGTCATGCCTAGGCATCATATGGTATGAATATACTAATTTTTCATTGTAACAAGATGGTTTAGGACTATGTGGGTCTAATGGTTTGATTGGTGGCAAGGTTAAGGAAGATTCTTACAAGAGCATATATATATTGGTTTAATAAGATTAGGGAAATGGTGACAAAGAGGTTTGGTGGTAGAAGTTTTGGATAAATGATGATTATTGGTAGATGGCTTTGGCTTTGGTAAAGGGGTTGATAGTTTGGGGTTAAAAGGTTTTAGGGTAGATGTTTGATAGTTAAGAATTTTTTTATAGATGATTAGGAGATAGGAGGTATATCTATAAGTGGCTCAATGAAAGTAGGAGTGATGGTAGTAGGAGTGATGGACTAGCCAAAAGTAGTGGTTGGGTTTTTATTGGTATGGTTGGTTTCCCAATTAAGGTAGAGGGATGAGGTCTCAAAATAGAGGGCAAAGTGGAGAGGGGAGGTAGAGTTTTGTTTTTTGGGATTCTAGGTAGTTTTACCTTCTTGGTTGGATTAGCTTAGGGTTTGTTTGTTAGGATTAGTGGGCTTAAATCCAATTTTATTGATGGGTGAATAATGTTATGAGTAGGAAATATGCTAAGGTTCTTGGTGGGTTTAGTTAGAATGGAATAAGTTGATTTAGTGACTTTGGGTGAGTTTAGTTTTGATGGTGTTGCTATAGTTTGATAGGTAGAGGTGTTTAATGGTTGGGTTATGGTGATAATGGATTTGGTAGTGGAAATGGTAGGTTATTTTGATACATAAGGATATTGTCCAGATCTATAAGGGAGCCCAAGATATTGCCAAAATCTAGCCTAATTTAGGTTAGGGTTGGATATGAATTCTATGTTATTAACTAGTCTAGAGAAAGTTTATAGATAAGTCTGAATCCCCTAGTAGTGGATGCAAAAGATAGGCCTCATGGTTGAGGGGAAGGTAACTCATAAATGGGAGGTGTATGAAAAGTTATTTATTCATTAGGAGTGTTTGATCAAGGAAGAATGGATTATTTTACGATTGAGTAAAATGATAAATTAGGAATGGTTTCCTCCTTTAAAGTCCATATCAAAGGAGAGGTTGGTTACTCCACTGCCTCAATAAATAGAGTAAGGGGAGAGGTGATTTAGTCAATGGTCTTCTTAGGAGTAAGTGCACCAAGACCCATAGTGATAGTATGGGCCTTATGAGCATCAAGGGTATTTTTCTTTATTTTCACTGTTGATGGAAGGAGCATGGTTGGGAAATGGTAATTTGAATATGTCAAGAGATTGGTTCAAGGGTGCATTGGGGTTATCCAACACAAGTTCCCCCTTGTCAATGAGAGTTTGGGCAATGTTCTTGAAGGTATTATACCTACCAACATCATGGTTCCCTCTTATTTATAATTAGTGCTGGTTTGGTTATTGGGTTTATAGGAGGAAGTCTTATTTAATTTAAATGTAGAGTTCTTGTTTCAAAATTTTAGTTTCCCCTCATTAATAGCTCTATTTTCTAGTTTATGTGTCATGGTGAAAGATTCATCAAAGGTCTTGAATATTTGGACTTATAAAGTAGAGATGTATTTGACACAAGCTCGAGCCCAAAGTTTAATTAGTTTAGTTTGGGGTAGAGAGAAGGAGAGTTGATTTATATGACTTCTCTAATGGGATACAAAGTCAGCAATGGATTCATCATCAAATTGATGAATAGAGTAAAGATCAGTGATAGAGACTTAGATATTTTTATAGAAAAGTGATTTAAGAAAATTTTAGCTAGTTGGGAAAAATAAAAGAGGGAGTGATTTAAAATAACATTGTACTAATCTAGTGCTAGAATTGATAGAGACATAGGGAAGGTACGAAGAAGGAGAGCATCATCATAGGCAATCATATAACATGAATTCCTAAATTCTCTTAGGTGTTGTTGAGGTTCCTCCTTACTCTAAAACTTTGAGAACTTCATAAGTTCCCATTGGGGACGATATGGTTGAATGGGGATGAATGAATGAATTGGTTCATTATAGATTTGGTCATATGACAAAATATTATGATCTCCAAAAAAGGATGAATTTAAAGTAGTCATTTTATCCATTAACATTTTTACAAGGTTCGTGATGGGTTGTGCACCTCCATAGTTGTAAGGTCTGTTGTGTCAGGTTTGGGTGGGTGTAAAATATGTATATTTGGTGGGGGCTTGAGAGGCTAACACATATTGGTATGTGGAAATGGGTGGTTGGGATGATGCCACATATGAGTACATGGAGGTAAGTGCTTGGGTGGAAGGTATAGATACATACCCTTGTGGGTTAGGGATGTAGCTCAGGTTTGGTGTAATGGGCACTTATTGAGAGGTTAACATAGGTTGGGTAGGAGGTATGGTTGGGTTAATAGATAGAGGGAAACTAGTAAATTTGGTACTGATGGGTGGCAGGTATAAGAACCACCAAGCTCTAAAATGGAGTAGAGGTAAGTAGGTTGGGAACAATGGGAATGGTGGTGACACTAGTAGAGGGTAATCCTAAGGTAAGGGAAGTTTTGGATCCCAAAGGTTAGGTTGTTTCTATTCTAAGAGGGTTATTCATTGGGGAAGAAGGTGCTTGGGTGTTTCTTGGCTAAGTGGGTTGATTTTAGATGGTAGTCTCATCCATAAGGTGGGATGACATGTTGTAGGGTAGGTCAATAGGCAAAAATAAAATAGGTGTATAATGAGATATGGTGTTAAGGTAATACTAGAGGGCTATGGGGTTATTATCCAGAAAGGTGGAAAAGTTTGCATCACCTTGGGTAACCATATGAGAGATGGTAGGACTCCCAAAAAGATGAGGATAACTTTCTACATCTGAGATGTACTCCATGGATGAGGGGGAAGAGGAAGATGGAAGTTAAGAGGTAGGTCCTGATTTCCTTAATTTCTTAGTTATTGCCTAGTTAAAACCATGGAGATAAGGAAAAGAGAAAGATACAAATAATCTCATAACTCAAACAAAGATAAGACAAGAAAAAGTCAAGGAAACAAAACACACAATAAATTATGTTAAATCTTAAGGTTCTTTTAGTCTATTTTCTGGCTTATGCCTTAAGTTTTAAGAATTATGTGACTCAAATTAGCTTGTAGAGTAGGTACTAGAAAATAAGTCTATTGTTGGTTTTAGGTTATGTTTAGGCTCTCAAATGGATATGTATTAGAATTAGTACATGGATTTATGTTGGGGCCTACCCCCTCACTTCACACATCATAGTAATAAGGGTATCAAGTGATTAACCAAAATATACCCATTACTAGAGATTATACTCAACCAAAGAGCTGGGCTGGTTCACCCCTTGGTGATGAAATCCAAGTAAGATGGCTAAGAAAGGTGATCACTAGGAATGAAATCCTAGTCAGGACTTATGTCATTATTTGATTTTTGATTAAATGTAAGTGGTTTTGTGTTGTGTGTGTGATAGGAGTGAATCTATGATTAATTGACTTGATTAATTAAGCTATGTGAGCTAAAATAAGCAATAAAATAATGTATGTAGTCAATTTTAAGCCCAAAATAAAATTTTGATTTCATTGTATGAGTAAAAAACAAGAATAAAAAGCACCTAGATGTAACTATGAACCCAAGAAAAGATTCAAGATTCCCATAAGGTGTGCCAAAAAGTTTGAAGAAATTTTGTTTATATTATTTGGAAGAGAGAAAATAAACTTGAGAAGGGTATGGTAGAAAAAGTTGATATGTTGTCCATGTATTATTCTAGATCCTTGTAGGTACTCCTCTTTGGATTGGGAGGGATGAATTTTAGATAATAAAGCACTCAAATAAATGGTTGATTAGTTAGATAGTGAGGTGGATTGCCTAGCAAGATAGATCCAAGAAGCATGAGCTTCCTTGCAGGCTATTAGTCCACACTTTTAAATAATCAATTTATATAAATGAAAGATAAAGTACTTGCATATATCACAAAATTATTGAAATTAAATACAAGAAGTGATTGATAAATGGATAAATGAATTTGACTAATTATAAAAATAAAAGTATTGATATTAATGCTAAATAGATTGGGTATAATTTAAAAAATAGAGTGAGTTTCTATGATCAAGTAGGGGATATAAAATTTATATTTGGTTGAGTTTTGGTGGGTAAAAATAACTTGGTATTTATTTATCTAATAGTGACCATCGGTAGCTAGGTATGACCATCAATAATTAGGGTGATCGTCAATGGTTGGAATAAACCATCGGTGGTCAGGGTGACCATTAGCAGTTACTATTGGTTTTGGGTGTGTTAAAGAGATTAATCTAGTAAGGTTATATAATGGAAATCCAAAAGGTGGGTTTGGGTTAGGTTAGTTACAGAACAAAAATAAAGTAACTAATTACTAAAAATAAATACTTAGTTTCCCTGGTTGTTGATCTTGAAGAATGGCTGACTAATAAACTCTTTGATGGAGTTTGGAGAAATTTCAATAGAGTAATCGTAATTTTATATTGACTGATGGAGGACAACACTTTAGATTTATAATGCATTTTTTGGTTCATTGGTTTTCTAGAAGAACACCTACAAAAGGAAGTGCTGATGTAAAAGGCTCTATCTCTAGATTTAGATGATTGATCGATTCTAGATCCAATTTCACCTCCTTTTCATCTCTTCTTATAGGAAAATGGGAGAGGTGGAAGTGTAGGTTCAAGAAGAGGTTTAAATTTATGTCTAAATTTAACTTGGAAATGCATTGATCTATGAGTGGACCAGGAAAGCTAATTATAAAAAAGAAAGTTGTAGTTGAAGTGGGTGTTAGGTGTTTAGGTGGTGGAAACCTGACTATCAGCAATCAGGCATAACTGTTGCTAGTTAGGGTGACTATCGATGATTGAGGGCCAAAGGATAAGTTTAGTAAAGGTAGGTTAGTGAGCCAATTTATCTAGTCAGCTAACTAGACTTAGGTTTATGGTTAAAATGTTGGGGGATGGTCCTTAGGGGGTCCTAAAGTGGTCTAGAGATTCTTTGACATCTACAACCATTGTGTGTGTTTTTCTAGTGTCTACACATATAGATAAATAAATAACACAAACTATAGAATAGAACTATAATTATAACACACACTTTAATCTTTAAGAGTCTCTTTTTCTTCTAGCCCTCCTAAAACACTAAAATCCTTGGTTAAGATTATACACAAAGTATATAAACACACCAATCACTCTTTTGAGTTCCCATTATCCTATTAGAGTGGACATGAAATTTTTTGTATCAAGTGAATGCACAAGTTTTTGATAGGCACAATTCAAGAATGTTAACAACACAATAGCTATAAGAAATGAAATCACAAATATGAGAATATTGCATAAATAAGATAATATCAAAATCAATCTTTCATTGAATAATGGCTCACCAAGATAGATGTACATATAAGAGTGCATCAGTAACTCCTCCCAAAAAATGTGGTAGAATAGCCAATAATAAAAGAGTAACTCCTAGACCTGAAACAACCAGTCAAGGGAGTTACTTCTTATTCATCTGATCAAAATGTAACTCCAAGTACACCTAAACAAGCTTATCCACAAAATTAGGAAGACTTAAAATAAGGGTAAAAATACTATAATAAATAAATATGGGAAAAAAGAAATCCCCCACTCTAACACCCCACATAAGCACAACTTAGGTGGGTACTATAAAAAAAGAAATGGGTCCTAACAACCAGGCCTGATCAGGTACCTAATACAAAGCAATCTCTCATGAAGTAGATGAAAAAGAGAAAACTCATAGGAAAAACTCCCCCTTGAAATAGAGACATAGAATAAGTGAAGAGGCTAAAATTCCCCCTTAAATATGATGATATTGCCAATGTAGACCACACCCAAAAAAGAGCTTGTAAATGAATAAAATTGCTATTAGTGAAGGGTTTGGTAAAGATATCTACAACCTACTCCAAATACTAAAAAAATATCAAGTTGATGGCTTGATCATGAATAAGCTCTCAGATAAAATACATGTGAATCTCAATGTGTTTGGTTTATTGGTGTTGAACTGGATTCTTGCATTTCTATATTATACTCTAATTGTCATAATAGATGACGGTGGAATACCTAAAAGGAATTTTAAACTCAGATATAATCCCCTAAATCTAAATAACCTCAGTAACTATGTTGATAACTCCCTTGTACTCTACCTCTATACATGATATAGTAATAGCATTTTTCTTCTTGGTAGACCAGATGATGGGACCAAAACCCAAATAAAAGTTGTAACTTGAAGTGAACTTATGATTTTTAGTATCTCCAACCTAATCTAAATCTATAAAACCAACCAAGTCAACCTCTTTAATTTTGAGGAGTGGGACACTGTATGAGATATTGAAAAAGATGCTCATCTTGATTAGGCTTGACCCTATCACTAATTTTTAAGAACTACCTCTTGATGAAATATAGGACTTTATTTACCTATATTTTGCCTTGAATCTGCATTTGGTAAGTTGTGCACTATGGAATTGTGTGAAGGATAATCTTCCTCATCCATGATCCTTCTTTCTGACATTATTTAGGGAGTTTTAAATGTTATTTATAGGTCAAGATTAATTTTATTTATACCATTAACATGATATTTTAGTGAGTCTTAGAATTACTCTTTATTTTCATTCGTTACTTCTTGAACCTCTTCCATGAAACACTTATGCAATCAGCTTGATCTTGAGATTGTGTGAGCTAGTATTAGCTTCTGTAGATCTAGTGTGGTTCAAGCTTATGGGAGTTCACCATTTTTATTTGGTGCATCAACTAGTTAAATTTATTAGAATCACTTTTTAATTTTTAACACTTTTCCCTATGAAGCATTAGTTTAGCATTAGTTTTAGGTGAGCATCAAAGAGGAAGCCAACCTACTCTAGAGGTTCAACCTCCCTATAGGTAACCCATAGCTTGGGGTTGTTCCCATAGTTCTACTCAAGTTGGAAAGGGCCTAAAGAACCCTCTTCCAAAGGGTCAAAATTTGAGTGGTAATAGGTACCAATGACTTATCTCACACTTGACTCTACAAAATATATGCATCTCTTGGCATACATTATGAGTCTAATCAAATAGTGGTCCATTTTTCTTCTATTCTTCATTTCCTCATTCCATTTTCCCCCACTTTTGGGTGAACTACATTGGATTGAGGTCTATTTGGACTATGTATGTAGTGCTTGGATATATGACATATCTTAGGTTAGCTCAACCACCTTTATTATTTTATTTATCTCTTTCATCAATTTGTGCATCCTTGTATGCCTAGTTTTTTTTACTATTTTAGTCATTAGACCCTTGCCTCTATGTTTGTGCCCTCTTATATTTAATATATGCATTAGGATATATCCTTGAGTTATCATTTTCAATTTTCCCTACAAGGACACAATATTTGAACCAATCACAAATCTATATTAGCCTTATTCAGGCACAAAATTATTTATCAATGATCAAAATAAGCCCTATTGGAGAAAAATTGCTTTATCAACCAATCAAATTTGCTCTACTGAGGCAAACTATTATTTAATTTCTATGGATCAATGCTCTCCTTTTTATTCTAATTCTAAGATATATGGATGTTTTCCCTCATTATATTAATATCATAGTCTGAAACTTGTCTCAAGATTAATGATTCCCTAAGCATGCATCTTACACCCTCTTTTAGGTGTGTTCAAGATGTGTCACTTATTTTTTTGGATTGTATCCTTCCTCTTACCCATACCTTTGGGGCCCATTATATTATAATTATATTTTTATCATTGCTAATCAATTCATGTAAGCATTAACTCAATATGGATTTAATCTATCCCATGGGTTAAGTTCACCTCTTTCTCTCTATTTTTTAGAGTCCATCCCTCTCTTTCATCCTTATATTTCCTCTTGAGGGGGCATCATGGGTCATTTTATTCCAATATATTCTTTAAAAATATTTTCTTTGAAAAGATGTTTATTCATATCAATGTCTCTCTATGCCTTCTCAAATAGGGGGAAATTTAGACATCCAATTCCTAACACCATTCCGTTGAAATTATCAATCTTACTTAATTTTTTTAAAAACACACAATCTGGGCCAAAACCACTTAAATATGCTAAATAGTTTGAGATTTTCATATACAAGTGCTAATTTAGTCTATTTTATCGCTAAATGGGGCAATAAATTTTATGTTATTATCAACTTTTCTCAAATCATTTCAATTCTAAATGGCCAATAATGCAATTTGATGCTCTTAACCACTAAATTCTTCTAATTCAAAAGCACATAACAAGTGCATGTGTTATTTCATGTTGACAATGTCATAATTGGGATATTGGTCCATAAACAACTAAATACTTCTTATAATTCTATTCCAATCAAATTACAACACAATAAGATGACATTCTGACCAGTTTGATTAATAGTGTGCAACCAATTTCCAAAGAATTGCATAAATTATGATTAATCTCACTTAGGAAAATTAATCTAAATTAAGAGCTTAAGTGGAAAATCCATGAAATTTATTTAATATATTTTAATTATAAATTGATACTTAATATATGCATCATCAAATGACATAATTTGTGGGGTGGCATCCATAGGCCAAAAATGCAACAAATATTAGGTTTAAGGGTCTCCCATGCCTCTTTAATGCCCCTTCCATCAAAATATTTATAAGGGTATTTATGGATTGATTATAAAAAATTTGATTAATTCATGGCCACACATCTTGATCTCAAGATGGAAGATCATGGTTGATTCCAATCAATCTCAAAAATCTATAAATAGGAGTGCCAAGACCACCATTTTTAAGGTTCATTTATTAAACTTATTATGTAGAATTCTCTCAATAATATTTCTTTGTGTAGTTTTATTATGCTTAATTTACAATAGGATATATTTAAGATAGGCATAACATTGATTCAAATATCATGAGCCTAGTTTCATTGGTGAATAAGAGAGAAATGGAGGAGCTTTGCCTTGCATCATTGTTAAAGACCTTTGAGTAGAAAATCAAGGGGAAAATCACATTTTGAGATGCATTTGGATGATGGTATGATATTGGTAAGGTATTATGTATTTATTTCTTTCAATATATCTTAATTTTCATTTACCAAACCCCATCAAAAGGAGTTGGCTTAGCTAGTTATGTTATTATGCATTTTTTTGAGTTTTATTGACTAATGCTTGATCTAACTCACTTTGGATTCAATATATACATTGTTATCTAAGAAAATAAAAATTATCCCATAATATATAGGATATTTATCTCACACATAAGGGATTAATAACATCTATTAGCTAAATAATACATAAAGTATGTATCAACATGATGTGTGTATAACACAAAATGGCTATAGTAAGCATTGATAAAATATGGGTATCACATATCCCTCCCCTTATTTTTTAATTTTTATTTGGGTCTTTTTCACTTCCCTAGATTTAAAAAGGTAGCCTCTAATGCTTTAGAATCTCAGTGTAGATAAACTCCATTCTAATGCACGAGTTAAAGGTATGGGTTAAACAACCTTATTGTGGAATAACAAGTTGAGCATGTAGGTTATTAAATTGGTTTGATTGTATTGAAATAAATACTAGTAAATAAATAAAAACCTAAATGAGTTGGATGGATGGGTGGAATTTATTCTAGAGTGGTAGGTCTCAATCAAACAAACTTCAAAAGAAGGGAAGGGTAGTGCAAAAAACAAGGTTCTATGGTCATAAGGGATCACTTCTTGATGAAGAGGCAACCTTACACACTTGATATAATTAAACATTCCGTTGATGTCATGCCATTATCTGAATCTAATAACTTGTCTTTAATTCTTGATAGTCTTCTTGAAACCTATCCTCTACCCATTTTTTAATCCTTTATTTACTTTTCCTTCAATAGGATTGTTGTATGCATAGTCTCATTTTGTATGCTCTGAACATCTCAATATAACTTAATCATTAACTATACACACTCTCTCTTATAACCATCAACATCTTCTCATACACCTTCATTCATACTCCATCTTCTATTTTTCTTTATACATATCTCTCTTTACTTCTTTGTACATAGGCCTAAAATCCTAAACACGATCCAATTTTGTTATCCCTTTATGAGTAATCTTAAGTACCTTTACCTATATATTTTAACACTTTCCTATATATAAATAAATGACACAAACTATAAAAAATAACTATACTTCAAACTCATATTTTCTTCTTTAGGGACTCTTTTCCTTATATCCAATCTAAAATACAAACCTCCTTTCTTAGGACAACCCATAGAGTATATAAACAAAAAAATAACAATTTTGAGTACAATTATCCCTTTTCAACTCCCCCTAAAGTTTCATATATTAAATCTCAAGGTAAACCACTTAACTCAACACCCCCTTCACCTAATTAGGCCTCTTTAGCCCTCATATAAGCACACCATCCAATAATCCATATCATTCCATACTGTACCAACTCAAAAATACCTTAATACTCTTTATCATTATAAATAACACATTATAATTTTTTTTAAAATTAATTTCCAATGGTAGAAACAAAATTTATACCATTTTATAATTTCAAAACCCTAGCTAGTCTTACCACAAGCCTATGTAGATCAATAACACAATAAAAGGGTTTGATTGAGTTTTATGACACTTAAAATCAAACTATTACCTATAAATTTTATTCCCTGACATTATTCAACTCCTCAAACCATTAATTTCACTTGTCTAACCCTATTTTATCTCTAACAAGACAAAATATAGGGTGTTTACTCTCTTTCTAGGATTGTGTTAGGCTGAAAGGTTAAAAAAGACCAAAATGAATTTTAATCACTTTATTTCAATTAAATTTTTTTAATAATGTCTTAATAACCTTAATAATCCTTTCAAGATGATTTTTTAACCTTGATCAATCACCAAAAGACCTCAAACTTATAAATACATAGAATTATGAATGTGTCTTAAGGACTATGTGATAATTTAATTAGTTTCTTGCATTTATACTTATGATTTTAATATTTTAAAGGAATTTAATAATTATTTAGTGTATTTAATACTAGAACATAACCTTTTAAAATATTCTTTTTCTTTTAAAATATTTTATTAACCTCCTAAAAATATATTTACAAAGTTATGATGATTATTTTCTTGATTATGCTAAATAAATGAGGACTTAAGAAAATTTTCTCACTTGAAATAATATTTAAAAGGATTATTATAATTCAAAGGGATAATATAAAATATAAAAAATCTATAATACACCCCAATAATCTCAAACCATATAATGGATCTCAAAACCTCCTTGTTGCTAAGCATTCAAGATTTTATTAGAATAAAATTTATATAGTTTGCATCACCAAAATGTGAACTCAAGGTAAACATCAATATTAAATTAAAAAAAAATTAATTAAATATTAATATGGACCATATAAAAATTATCTCGTAAAATTCATCATGCATTCATTAAAAAACATTCTTTATTGACTAATTTCTTCCACATGTACAAGAATGTCAAGGTAGATAGGGTTCTTTGAAAGATTGAAATCTCTTTATTTTTTATATTATAAACCTACGTATCCTTAAATAAACTATTTATCCATCCATAATATATGATCACAGACTCCTTTATTGAATTCTATTCCTCTACTATACAAAACTTGTAAATAAGTTTCCTATTTTTTCTAGCCCACATTAAAGGGCAGTTACAACCTCCATTTTCCTAAGATTTGCATTATATGTCATGTTGATCACGTTGAAACACCTATTATCACCATATTAAGACCATATATGACCATTTAAAAACATTAAGAAACCCTTACCTACCTCACAACACTCAAAAATTACCTAAATCATAGTTTACAAATTTGAATTTTCAAACTTAGGAAATTGGTAGGAAAACTTCTAAAGGCTATAAACACACAAAAAATGATTTTATAATTACAATAAAACATTATAATGTACTCTATAATACTTATAACAACCTTAAAATACTAAGATATTCATAAAGTAATTTTAAACATGTTTATGACCTATGTCTATTGGTTATGCTTTGCATCAAACTCCCCATGTGGGATAAATTTGAGATCTTACTCAAGTGTGCTTGTTTTAATTATTTATTATCTTCCAATTTTTCCTCATGGGATCCTATGATATTATTATGTTGTTTCTCTACTTGTCTTTCTCTTTCCTTTTCATCTAGTTCTTGTTTCTTTATCTTCTTGCCTTATCGTATTTCCTTACCAACTCCTCTTTTACCTCTATGAATTACATAACTTATTATAATTGCTTGTTAAATTTATCTTATATGTCCTCAAAATTTTAGTTATCATCACCATATTCTACCTCCAATGGTTGGTTATCATACTTCAATATTTCTTCCAATCCATAACTTTATTTTTCATTGTTCATGGTTTGTTCAAATATTCTTGGTTGTTCTATATCCTTAGACATGTATTATCCTTTGTTTCATTTCTCTAATGGAGTAAAAATTTACTTTTTCACTCCTCTATTTATATTCAAATCTTGGCTACTTCTTTTTTCATCTTATTCTTTCATCTTTGGCTTTTCTCTTGAACTAGCTACCATTTGTTCATATTAGTCATCTAGTTCCTTCTTGGATTGCTTTCAACTGTCAAATTCATATTTCTCATTATAAAAATCATATATATTCTCATTATTTTTACCTAAACTCATACAAAAAAAATTAGTCTCAAAACTTAGAGGTTCATGTGCCCCTCTTCATGCTTTAAAACTGGGCATTATTTCTTTTTAATGCTTCTCATCTTGTAGTTCATCCTCTTCTCCATCATTGGAATAATTGATACTAATTTATTATTCCTCCTTAAAATTCATTTCATCCTTCATGATCACCTTATCTTTACTAAGGTGTTGATCAGCTTATTCCTCCTATATAGTAATCTACTCACTCATATAAAACTTTTCAATATTCCTCTTGAGTTTATTGAAAAGCAACTTCTTATTCTCTTATGATGTTTTTCTTCTCCTTTCCATAAGGATAATTATAGCCCAATGAAATATCCTTTTATTCAAGACCCAAAAATATTGGTCTTCTTATTTCTACATTTTCTCTACCATGATCATCACCTTCTCTACACTTTATAGGCCTTGCCTCAAATCTTTCACTTCCTCTTCAAACTCTAACCCTTTATTATTCTATTTCATCATCTCTCTATGGTAATCCCCATCTTATATGCTCTTAATTATTCTCTTCTCATATTATCTCCTCTTTGAAATTATTTTATAACTTTCCTTTATCTTTTTTTCACCTCACCAATGTAAACTAGTCTTCACTTGAGACTTTCTCTTTCTTCATCCTCATTTGGTACTTGTTCTTCTCTCTATTCAGATTTTGAAAAATCTCTTCAAATGATGATCAATATTATTTTTTATTCTCTAAAAATCTCAATATAACTTCATCATATAATTATATGAAATCTATCTATCATCACCATCAACATCTTATCATACAACCTCTATACTCCATCTCTCTCTCTCTCTCTCTCTCTCTCTCTCTCTCTCTCTCTCTCTCTCTCTCTCTCTCTCTCTCTCTCTCTCTCTCTCTCTCTCTCTCCCTCTCTCTCTCTCTCTCTCTCTCTCTCTCTCTCTCTCTCTCTCTCTCTCTCTCTCTCTCTCCCTCCTTTGTATATAGGCCTAAAATCCTAAAGCATGATCCAATGTTATTTTCCCTTTATGAGAACTATTAAATACATCTCACTATTTATTTGAGCACTCTCATATTGTTTCAAAGAAATTTCACTTATATTTTTTAGAAGAGAGAGAAAATAAACTCAATAAGGGTATGTTAGAAAAATATGATATGTTATGCACACATTGATCCAGATAGTTGTAGATATTCCTCTTTGGCTTGGGAGGATTGACCTACATGTAAGAAAGAACTAAAATAAATGGTTAATTAGTTATATAGTAAGGTGGATCACCTAGTAATCTAGATCAAAGAAGCACAAACTTCTTTGGAGGCTACCAATCCACACTTTTAAATAATCAAGTTTAAAAAATGAAAGATAAATTACTTGCATATATCATAAGAAATACTAAAATAAAATACAAGAAGTTATTGATAAATAGATAGGTGAATTCCATTAATTATATAAATAAATATATTGATATTAATGCTAAATATATTGAATATATTTCAAAAATTAGGGTGAGGTTCTATGATGAAGAAGAGGATCTGAAAGTTGGATTTGGTTTAATTCTAGTGGGTAAAAATAGTTTATTGTTTATTTTCTAACAATGATGATAGGTGGTTAGGTGTGACCATTGGCACTTAGGGTGACCATCAGAGGTAAGGGTGATCATCAGTGGTTATTTTTGGTTCTAGGTGTGTTTAAGAGATTGATCTAATAAGGTTGTAAAATGTTAATCAGGAAGGTGGGTTCAAGTTAGGTTAGTTACAAAACAAAAGAAAGTAACTAATTAATGAAAAAAAAATACTTAGCTTTATTGGTTGTTGATTATAAAGAATGGTTGGTTGATAAACTCATTGATAAAGTTTGGAGCAATTTTGGTAGAGTAATAGTATTTGGTTATTGGTCGATGGACAATAACACTTCATATCTCTATCACACTTATCGGTTCACTGGTTTGCTATAAGAACACTTATGAAAAGAATTGCTAATGTAAGAGGCTTTGGATTTGGATGCAGATGATTAATTGATTCTAGATTTAATTCACCTCATACTCCTATTTTTTTATAGGAAAATAGAAGTGGAAGTGTAGATTCAATAAGAGGTTTAACTTTCCATCTGCATTCAACTTAGAAATGCATTGATCCATGAGTAGATCAGGCAAGCTAATTATAAAAAAATAAGTTGTAGTTGAAGTGGGTATTGGTGTTCAGGAGGTGGAAACCTAATTTTCAGTGGTCAGGCCTAACTATC